>JARHVA010004920.1:0-425000 GCA_037957365.1 Torreya grandis
CAAAATAGCCAAAAAATATTGGTTTTCCCCTATTCCATACAATTCCATACAAGGTAAAGCACATGTGTGGAATCATCTGAGATTCCTCTATAACTTCTAGGTGTTTTCATGGAAATCCTCTTGAATTTAGATGCTCAAAATTCTCTCTCTCTCTCTCTCTCTCTCTCTCTCTCTCTCTCTCTCTCTCTCTCTCTCTCTCTCTCTCTCTCTCTCTCTCTCTCTCTCTCTCTCTCTCTCTCTCTCTCTCTCTCTCTCCAATCAAGTCTTTTTGGGGGTTTTACAAGGGTTTTGAATGACTTGGACTCTTAACCTTTGTATATAGCCATTCTACATTGGGTTTCCCTCCAAATTCCATTGAAGGTTCCTCAAGGACCCTCTATAACTCTCATAAATTCCTCCAAGTCTGATGCATCAATTCATGAAAGTTATGAACATTTAATCTTGGCCATTTGAGTCATTTCCTACAAAATATGAGGGGTTTGGGTCATTCCCAGCCAAAAATGGCTTCTTGATGAGTTCCTCTACAAACCAAAAGTTCATACACCTCTATATTCATCCTACAAACATGATTCAATCATTGGAATGGTTCTTCACTAACCAAGAATGAGAATGTCACTTGCTTATAGGTTGGGTTTAGAACTTGTCAATAGGTCTATCTACACTTTTAGGTTTAAAATACCTAATTTTTTGGACTAACTACACAAAATGCCTTTGGACACATCTAATATACATCTCCACTCATGAAAAAAATCATTTGGATGTTTGGTAAGGTTAGACTTTGAAGTGGCCTTCCACTTGGAGCTAGATTTACCCATTGCCTTATTGCCTTAATTGTAAACCTTCTTGTCCAAGTCACCACATTTGATTTATAATCTCTTATCAATGTCTTATCATGTTTATTTTGGTGTGTACCAACTATTAAAATCATTTTTATTGTTCTTATATCTTTTAGTTCATGTTTTTGGCCTCTTTTCCTCAAAATTATCCCCTTGCGTAGGGCAAAAGTGACCCTCCTCTAAGACCAAATAGAGGATGTGTACCTTTCTTCCTCATAAAAACCAAACATATGAGAATTTTCCCTAGGTAATATGGATTATCATTATCAGATTTTAGTTCCCAATTGTAAGGATAGATCCTCCAAAAGATTCAAAACCCAAGACTGGGTTTTCATAGTCATACTGTGTACAGGGTATAGGGTATTTGACTAAGTTGTTTGCCTGGAGACTTTACCTAAAGGTCATAAAATATATGTATATGTTTTATCTATGATATATATGTACCTATATATCATTATAACACTTCACCACTTCCACATGGCATAATTGACCTCAAAAATTGCTCATTTTTATAGAGGTAGACCTACAAGCCTGTAGGTTAGTTTCAAGTCCATGTTCGAACTATCATTCCACTATATATGAGATATTTATCACTAGAGTGTTATGAAAATAAATTAGGTGCACTTTAAACATGCAAAATACTTCTTACCATTTATAATTTCAAATTTCATCATATGTTTCTCATCTCATTTCCAGGCTGTCACTATCATTACTAATTCTTCTCTACCTATAAATGTCTATTTTGCTTGACTGTAGGTGGGTTTTTTTGACTTAAAATTATGTAATTAATTTTTTTTTTCCTTATTTTAATCATTCAATGTCCATAATTTTATTTTTTTCATTCATGAATTAGGCCTCAAAAGACCACCTTACCTCAAAATGGGTATGCAAACAATTTTTTGTCTATTATAGTAATCCATCACATTAATTCATCCCATTACATGATCTACGAGCTTCAAAACCTTCCTATTAATGACTGAGATCAACTTCTAAATAGGCTAGCTATAGGATGCTATATATAGGCCTGTAGGATATTTCAGGTTTGTTTATAGTGGTGTGGTCACAAAAACCTTTGATAGTTATTTATAAAAATATTGAAACCATCCTTAGTCTTTGAAACATCTTGAATAGTCAAAATAAACCACTTCCTTGCTTTATTCTTTAGACATCTTTGAGATCCTTACTTATGTCCATATAGGGCTATAGGTGAATATATGGAACTTTGACTTCTCATTAGAAGTTATATTTTGTTTAAAAATAAAAATAAAATAAAATGAATAGTGTATATTATCTTTAAAAATACAAAACAATGATAAGCTTGAAAAGTGTGACATAATGCTTACTAACTGATTGTATGTATACTTTGCTAACAAAGCAGTAAACAAGGAAAAAGGAAAATTAGTTTGAAGGAATTGACTAATATTTAACAATATAATTGAATTAAACACTTTTAAAACATTTATATAAACACATATAAACCTCCATGGATGTCCTTGGACATTGGAAATCTCAGGGCTTGCACTCAACTTTGCAAACTACAAGAAGCAAGCATTATAAGAGACTCTCTCAAGAATTGAATTCTGAAAGATAAAAATAAGAATGGAAACTGATTTAATATAATTTATAGACAATTTAAAAATTCCATAAGATTAATAAAAATTGATAAAAATTAAAACAACCTCAAAAGGAGACCCCCTCTTCAATGTAATTTCCCAAAAAGCTGCCTAGAGTGTTAATAATTGTTCATAAAGTATAACTCACCAATATAAGACTTATTTCCATGAAAGTCGACTATAATAATATCCTCTTAATTCCAAACATATGATAATTTTGGATATTAAGGAAAATAATAAATTTTAAGGATTAGTTTACAAGTTTGTTTTGATGTGCAAATATCTATTCTTCTCCAAATTCTACATGCCATTGAAAGAAGTTCCATCATTTTGGTAATCTAGTTTGTGGGTTATGTATTAATGTTTTTTTAAAGATACAATTAATTAAATTATGTTATTGCTAATTTTAATTATTTTATGTTATAATAATCATAATATCCCAATGTAGATGTGCAATTACAATCTTGCATTAGCAACAACCTTTGGTTATGTGCATTCCACCCTAAATACCATTCTTCTTTATTCCACCTGTACGGCCCATGGTGAGCATTTAAACTTGACCTTCATTTGCATGCCAAGAGGAAAATGAAGGAAAATGAGTTGCAAATGCAATTTTTTGAATTATCCTTGAATTTTAAACGTGTAAAATGATGTGGGAATGTGAATAGTTTCTATTACCACATTTTTATATGATTATGGACTTGGTAAGTTTGTACAAGTGCCCAAAAGCTCCTATTTTTGAGGGAAAATTACTCTTTCTTGATCAAACTACAAATTTTAGATAGGGACAGATAGATACTATAGACTCATTAGGACACATGGATCATTATATTACCTTTTTAACCTTGCATACTTCCCAAAAAAATTGTAAAAATCATTAAATGCACTTAAATTGACTTCTAAATGACCCAAAAATGATAAATAGACCTAGGGGATTAATAACCAAAGGTAGTATAACATGAAATGATATTAATTGAACCTTTAAACTATTTAAAACATCCATTTAAATCCCTTATAGACCTAAAATATCAATTTTTTAACTATAAGTTCCCTAATATGATTAGAAAGTCAAATTTGGCCAACAATTTTGTGACTCATAGGGGTAGTATGCTTGCCATACTAACTAGACCAGTAGCCTTATTAGTCCATTGGGATTATGGATTAATCTAAGGAATAAGGTAAATGAGAGACCTTGACCATTGAATAAAACCTTGATCAACAAGAAAACCATTTATTACCTCAAACACATAAAGGAAAAAGACACACAACAATGACTAAAGCAAACACACTTGTGCTACTTAGCACTTAGGGAAAACAAACAAATCAAAAAGGAAAAAATTATGTATATTTCTCTTATTCATACTTCCCTTCCTAGATCAAAAGCAAAGTATCTTAAGTCTCCTTCCTCACTAGATGAATGAGGATGCCAATCATGCTTCTTCATAGATGGAGTGTTGGATGACTCTTGTCTTCTGTTTGCTCTTTTATTTTACACACAATTCAATGGAGTCATCTCCCATGTATTTTCAAGGTAGGTGAGGTCCTCTTGAATCTCAAATTATGCTACAAACTGATGTCCCTTTATCTTATCATGATAAGTATAAAAATCCATATATGGGACAATTTATTGTAAGTCCATCTCTCCTTCAAGGATTTGATCATCATTTTCCATTTTCATAATCTCTTCAAACTCCTCAAGGAGTAGTGTATCAGACCTAGTTTGGAGTGTTTCTTGTTGCATTCTTCATGGAAGTTATTAGAGGTAGATCCATGTGTGGATGTGGGAACAAACTCCAATTCACATTCAAAGGGCCTAAAATCATCATAGATTACTTTAGAATGATATAGGATTTCTTCATTATGTTGTTCTTCAACATTTGTTTGTCCTCTCTCACCTTTATCTTTCTTGTCTAAGATCTTGGCCTTTTCCTCCTCCTCATATTATTGGAACATTTGCATGTAAATCTACCACATGTCCTCCCTTTTAGACACATCTTCTTATTTGTCATGACTGGTCAACTCCAAGGAATTTATAGGTTCTTTGAGAGCCTCCACTTTATTACATATGCTCTCAAATTTTTTCCATAGGTCATCATCCTTTGGCTGGCCTGCATCATGAGAATAATAGACAAAAGGACCATTTATTCCTCTTTTTTTGAGACCAAAAGAACTTCTTTCAAGACATATTTTCCAACATAGGGGAAATCTTCCTTCATAAACTCACAACCTGATCCTTTCTCACTATCATTTAGCTCTTCTCCATCTTTAATCCAATATGAGATTTCAATTTCATCCTCCCTCCTAATGACATCAACCTTAGGAATTTCAAAATTTGAGAGTTTAACCAAAGGGGATTCCTAATTGGAAATACAATTTTCAACATTAATATTGGAAAATTGGCTAGTTGGAAAGGATGGAAGGATAGTTTCAAAAACATTTTGAGGAGGGGTGGGAGGGATTTTAATGGTTCCAAATGTTTCTTTCCTAAAAACTTCTCCACTTGGGCATAATTTACTCCTTCCTTCATGAGCTGCCATCACATCCTTCCATCTTAGGAAGGTGTGTTCGAGGGTATTTTCATGGAGTTGAGGGGATGATGAAGGGGAGAAAGATATATCTAGGAAACTTTTAGTTTCTTTGGGATTGGTACCTTCATTAAAAAATGGATTATTAGGTCTAGATAACTCACTTTTAGCTACCATGATAGGTTTCATCCACATCGGATTTGCCAACTCAATTTCCATTTCAAGGTGAGCCTCAAAACTCAATTTTTATTCTTCACAATATTACCCAAGTGTACTAACCTACTCCATCATGATATCTTCCTTTCCTTGACTACTTTCTTGTATGGGTTTCCAAGAGAAGAAGGTTTTGGCAAAGGACAAGGAATTTAGATCACCTTGAGGATGCCAAGATGGAGGTTGTTCATAAGTTTTTAATCTTTATTCTAAATGGAATATCAAACCACAAACATCAAGTATATCATTAGAAGGAATGGAAAACTAGATTTATCTATATGAATCCACTCCCTTTTTAGTTTCTCTAAATATTCCCTCACACTCCTAACACAAACACTAGGAATATTTTGACCACAACAACACCTAGTGTCAATGTCTAACATATAGTTTTGATAATCAGGGATAGTTATTTTGAAACTAATAATGAAATGGATTGAAGAGAAGATAGGTGAGATATATGGATCATAAATTTGATGAGGCTAGTCATTTAAAACATATGCTTGATGGGGATCATGATGAAGTTGGACAAGAACTTGCTCATAGTTAGGATGAAGATGCAAATCTAGACATGACTCTTTAACCTATGTTAAAACAAGCTCAAACTAACAATTATTCATGAGTTACTTCACAAAAATAGAATGAAACAAGAAAATTCTTTCAATAGGTATACCTAGACTATTCAACTAGTCGATATGAACTTAGAGTCACCATTGGTGCTTAGTGAATTACCTCCAAAGTTTGATCTATTGAGAAAAACACCAAAAATTCTTAAGGAATGGACCTTTAGTCACACTGGGCATGCCCAAAAATATTTTCACTTGGATTCACCTTAATATAAGAGATTTTATAGGCCTATAATCCAAGTGGGAAAATGGGGACATCTCACTTTCTGTGGGTGAGCAAACTTGTGAGATGACCCTCTAGATTAGGGGATAACTCCCCTTGATGCATCATTTAAGCTCATGTTCCTACTATTAACAACTTAGGGGGATGAAAAGGGTTATAAAAAATGAAAATAAACCTATTCTACTAGAGGTGATCCACCAAAATATTGTTCTCTACTCATACCTTTGACATATACTAGAAACTAATGACAAATAACACACACTTCATTCAACATCAATCTCCCCTCTCACATTAGTGTTTCAACATGGGCTCTTGTAGATTAAATAAGGTAGGAGAAAATAAAAAATATGCATTATAATACACTCTATTGACAAGCCTACTCACTAACACCTTCATTCTATTTAGACACTTCTTGTTAACCTGCAAGAAGGAAAACACAATACACTAGGTACCAATGGAATCAACATGTGAAGGTAAAGGAAATTACACTTGCACAAGACTAAAACCAAGCATATATACTTAGTGATATATTTTAATGAGGTAAAACACTTGTATTTATTACTTCAAGCTAAAATTTTGGCAAGGATTCACCATACCCAAGTAGATAGATCCCATACAATGCCAAAATGGCTAAAATTTATAGAGTTTGAGAGATGGAGAGAGAGAAAGAAGTCCAAGGGTTATTTGGACATGTTTCAAGCTGATAATTTATTTTAAAATTACATTTAAAAGATATTTGGGTTGATATATTCCAATTCATACTATATACTTATCCAAAACAAGTCATAAAGATAGTGAAAAGTGGCACAAAACTACCATTTTGCATAAGAAACTACCCACCTAAGTTTCCTTCCAAAACTACATTTATAACTAAAAATGGTTATGTTAATGATTTTTTTGAGAAATATGGGTTATAAAAAATTCCTCAAATTTATTTGATTGATGTTTGACCATCCTTATTCTTGTGGACATGCAAAATCATCACTGGCAATTTTCAAAAGACTCTTTTCCATGTACCTTCTCCACTTGGCATTCCAAACTCCTCAATTTTCACAACTGATCCATGAAAAAGATGGAATGAAACTTTTCAAGAGATACCCTACCACATATTATAATAAAAAATCTTTATAAGGTCCCCTTGATTGTTTTTCACCACTTTCGCAAGTGTTCACTATTCTGACTCACTGGATTGGCTGAAAGTGAGAGTCCAATTAGGAAACTTATAAATTTATTAATAACATAAGATGAATTTTATGATTTATCCCAAGTTTATATCTTCCCTCCAAAGCTTTTTTCATCCCATAACTCCTTTCTTAGCTCTTTTACCACTGAAAATGGCCAAAATAAGCCTAGTTTTCCCGTGTTCCATACAATTTCATACAAGTAAATCATGTGTGGAATCCTCTGAGAGTCCTCTACAACTTATAGGTGGTTTCATGTAATTCTCCTTGCTTTTATAATCTTAAAATTCTCTATCTCCAATCGAGTCCTTATGGGGGTTTTATAAGGGTTTTGAATGACTTGGACTCTTAACCTTTGTATATAGCCATTTTACATTGGATCTCCCTCTGAATTCCACTAAAGGCTCCTATAGTACCCTCTCTAACTCTCCTAAATTCCTTCAAGTCCCATGCATCTTTTCATGGAATTTATGAACATTTCATCTCGGCCATTTGAGCCATTTCCTGCATTCTGTGAGGGATTTGGTTCATTCCTAGCCAAAAATGGCTTCTTGATGAGTTCCTCTACAAAATAAAATTTCATCAACGTTTTAATGAATCCTAAAAACATGATTTAATTATTTTAATGGTTCTTCACTAACCAAGAATGAGAATGTCACCTACTTAGAAGCTGGGTCTAGACCTTGTTAATAGGTCTGTCTACACTTTTAGGTTTAAAAGACCTACTTTGATGGACTACCTACATAAAATGCATTTGGAAACCTCAAATATACTTCTCCACTCATGAAATAAATAATTTGGTTTCTTGGTAAGGTTAGACTTTGAAGTGGCCTTCCACTTGGAGCTAGATTTACCTGTTACCTTACTGCCATGCTTGCAAACCTTCTTGTCCAATTCACCTCATTTGATTTCCAATATCTTATCAAGATCTTATATTGTTTATTTTTTTGTGTAAAAACTATTCCAATAATTTAGGTGCTTATATCTTTTAATTCATTCTTTGGTCTCTTTTCCTCAAAATTATCCCCTTGTGCAGGGCAAAAGTGACCCTCCTTTGAAACCAAATAGAGGATATGTGCCTTGATTCCTCATAGAAACCAAACATATTATAGTGTTTCTTAGGTAATATTTATTCTCATTACCAAATTTTAGTTCCTAATTTTAAGGATAAAGCCTCCAAAAGATTCAAAACCCAAGACTAGGTTTTCATAGTCACACTGTGTACAAGGTATAGGGTATTTGACTGAGTTGTTTACTTAGAGACTTTTCCTAAAGGTCATATAAGCTATGTATATTTTTTATATATGATATATATGTAACTATATATCATTAGACACTTCACCACTTCCACATGGTATAATTGACCTCAAGAATTACTCATTTTGATAGAGGTAGAACTACAAGCCTATAGGTTAGTTTCAAGTCCATGCATAGACTATCATTCCATTATATATTAGATATTGGGAATTGGAGTGTTATAAAAATATTTTAGGTTAATTTTAAACATAAAACATACTTTTCACCTTTAAAAGTTCAAATTTCCATCTTATGTTTCTTTTTTCACTTCCTGACTATCACAATCATTACCAATCCTTCTCTGCTTGTAGATGTCTATTTTGCTTGATTATAGGTGCATATTTTTACCTCAAAGTAGTAAATTACTTTTGTTTTCCTTCCTAGAATCATTCATTGTCCATCATTTAATTTTTTTCATGCATGAATTAGGCCTCAACAGACCATCTTACTCATGATTGTTATCAACCCCAAATGTTGATTGTCTACCCCTTTACATGGCTATAGGTTGTCAAGGTGTATGTTCAAGCCTCAAAATGGGTATGAAAACCATTTTTGTCTCTTACATTAATAAATCACATTACATGCTTTATGAGTTTCAAAATCTCCCTATTACTAATTGAGATCAACTTTTAAATAGGCTGGTTGTAGGATGCTATGTATAGGCCTGTAGGTTGTTTCAAGTTTTTTTTATAGTGGTTTGGTCATCAAAACCTTTGATAGGTATTTATAAAATTCTTGAAACAATCCTTAGTCTTTTAAATATCCTTAATAGATAGAACAAACCACTTCCTTTTTTATTCTTTAGACATTTTTGAGATCATTACTTCTATCTGTACAGGGCTGTAGGTGACTCTATGGAACTTTTACTTCTTATTAGAAGTTAGATTTTGTTTAAAAATCAAAAAATTTCAAATTAATTGTTTCAATGATCTTCAAAACCCCAAAACAATGATTATCTTGTAAAAGGTGACCTAATGCTTAGCAACTAACTGTATGTATACTTTGTTAACAAAGCAGTAAACAAGGAAAAAGGCAACTTGGGTTGAAGGAATTTACTAATATTTAATAATATAATTAAATGAAACAATTTTAAAACATGGATATAAACACATTTAAACCTCTATGGATCTCCTTGGATATTGGAAAGCTCAGGACCTACACTCAACTTTGTGAACTACAAGAAGCAAGCATTATAAGTGACTCTCTTAAGAATTGAATTGTAAAAGATAAAAATAAGTATGTATATTTATTTAATATAATGTAGAGACACTTAGAACACACCATCACATCAATCCAAATCAATAAAAACTAAAAAAACCTCAAAAGGTGACCCCCTCTTCAATGTGATTTCCCAAAAAGCTACCTGGAGTGTTAACAATCATTCATAAACTATATTTCACCAATATTAGACTTATTGACATGAAATTTTATTGTACTAAGATTATTATCCACCCCCAATACCATTCTTCCTGATTCCATCTGTATGGCCCATGGTGAGCATTTGAACTTGACCTTTATTTGCATGCAAGGAGGAAAATGAAGGAAAATGAGTTGCAGATTCAATTTTTTGAATTATCCTTGAATTTTAAACGTGTAAATGGATTTGGAGAGATTAATATTTTCTCTTCTCACGTTTTTTGATGATGATGGATATGGGAAGTTCGTACAAGTTCCCAAAAGCTACTATTTTTTTAGGGAAAACTACTCTTTCTTGAATAAACTACCAAATTTCAGTTAGGGATAGATACTAAAGACTCCTTAGTACACATTTCTCATGACATGACCTTTTTACACTTTCACACTTCCCAAAAAAATTGTAAAAGTTATTAAATGCACTTAAAATGACCTCTAAATGACCCAAAAATGATAAATACACCAAGGGAATTAATAAACAAAGGTTTTATAACATTAAATGACATTAATTAACCCTTGAAACACTTATAAGTGCCCTAATTTAACTATAAAGTCAAATATGGAAAATAATTTGGTGACTCATAGGGGTAGTATGCATGTTATAATAACTAGACCAGTACCCTTATTAGTCCATTACGATTATGGATTAATCTAAGGATTAATTTAAATGAGGGACCTTGGCCATTGACTCAAACCTTGATCAACAAGACAACCATTGATTACCTCAAACACATAAAGGAAAAAGACACATAATAACGACTAAAGCAAACACACTTTTGCTATTGAGCACTTAGGGAAAAAAACACATGAAAAAGAAAAAAATTATGTACATTTCTCTTTCTCATAATTCCCTTCTTAGATCAAAAGGGAAGTAACTTAAGTATTCTTCCTCACTAAATGAGTGAGGATGCCAAACATGCTTCTTCTTAGATGGGTTGTTGGATTACTCTTGTCTTCTCTTTACTCTTTGATTTTGCACACCATTCAATGGAGTCATCTCCCATGCATTTTCAAGGTAGGTGAGGTCATCTTTAACCTCAAATCATGCTACAAACTGATGTCCCTTTATCTTACCATGACAAGTCTAAAAATCCATATATGGGATAGCTTGTTTTAAGTCCATCTCTACTTGAAGGATTTGATCATCATTTTCCATTCTCATAATCTCTGCAAACTCTTCAATGAGCATTGTATCAGACCCACTTGGGAGTGTTTCTTATTGACATTCTTCATGGATGTTTTCAGAGGTAGATGCATGTGTGGATGTGGGAACAAACTCCAAATCACTTTCAAAGGGCCTAAAAGCATTAGAGATTGCTTTAGTATGAGCTAGGATTTCTTCATGATGTTGTTCTTCAACATGTATTTTTCCTCTCTCACCTTGATCTTGTTTTTCCAGGAGCTTGGCCTTTTCCTCCTCATACTCTTGGAACATTTGCACATAAATCTACAACATGTCATCCCTTTTAAACACATCTTTTTGTTTGTCATGACTGGTCAGCTCTAAGGTATTTTTATGTTCTTTGAGAGCCTCCACTCCATTACATATGCTCTCAAATTTTTTCCACAGGCCATCATCCTTTGGCTAGCCTACATCATGAGAAGAATAGACAAAAAGGGCCATTTCTTCCTCTTTCTTAGAGTCTAAGAGAATTGTTTTAATATATCTTTTCCAACACAAGGGAAATCTTCCTTCATAGCCTCAAAACCTGATCCTTTCTCACCATCATTTAGCTCTTCTCCATCTTCAATCCAATATAAGATTTCAATTTCATCCTCCCTTCTAGTGACATCAACCTTAGGCATTTCAAAAATGCAGAGTTTAGCCAAAGGGGATTCCCAAGTTGTAATACAATTTTCAACATTAGGATGGGAAACTTGGATAGTTGGAAGGGATGGAAGGATAGTTTCAAAATATTTTTGAGGAGGGGTGGGAGGTATTTGAATGGTTTTGAATGTTTCTTCCCTAACAACTTCTCCACTTAGGCATAATTTGTTCCTTCACAAGCTACCATCACATCCTTCCATCTTAGGAAGGTGGGTTCAAGGGTATTTTCATGGATTTGAGGGGATGATGAAGGGGAGAAATATATATTAGGTAAACTTGGAGTTTTTTTTGGATTGGTACCTTCAATTCAAGATGGAGGATTAGGTATAAATAACTCATTTTTAGCTACCATGATAGGCTTCATCCACAATTGATTTGCCAACTCAATTTTCCTTTCAAGGTGAGTATCAAAACTCAAATTTTCTTCTTCAAAATATTCCCTAAGTGTACTAACCTAATCCATCATGATATATTACTTTCCTTTACCACTTTCTTGTATGGTTTTTCAAGAGGAGAAGTTTTTGGTAAAGGACAAGGAATTTGGAACACCTTGAGGATGTCAAGAAGGAGGTTATTCATAAGTTTTCAGCCTTTCTTATAGATGGAAGATCAAACCAAAATCATCAATCATATCATTAGAAATAAATGGAAAAATATATTTCTTTATAGGAACCCACTCCCTTTTTACTTTCTCCAAATCTTCCCTCACACTCTTAACATAAACACTAGGAATATTTTATTCACAACCACACCTAGTGTCAATGTCTAACATATAGTTTTGATAATCAAGGAGAGTTATTTTGAAAATAATAATGGAATGGATTTAAGAGGAGATATATGAGATATATGGATCATAAATTTGATGATGTCAGTCATTTACAACATATGCTTGATGAGGATCATGACAAAGCTAGCCAAGATTTTGCTCATAGTTAGGAGGAAGAGGCAAAGATGGACACAACTCTTCAACCTATGTTAAAACAAGCTCAAACTCACAATTTTCCATGAGTTACTTCAAAAAAGATTATGAAACAATAAAACACTTTCAATAGGTATACCTAGACTTCTCAACTAGTAGATATGAACTTGGAGTTACCATTGGTGCTTAGTGAATTATCTCCAAAGGTTGATGTCTTGAGAAGAATACCAAAGCTTCTCAAGGAATGGACCTTTAGTCTTATTGATCATGCCAAAAACTATTTTCACTTGGATGAAACCAATGATAATAGGTTTTATAGGCCTCTAATCCAAGTGTAAAAATGGGGACATCTCACTTGTTATGGGTGAGCAATCTTGTGAGATGAACCTCTAGATTAGGGGCTAGCTCCCATTGATGCATCATTTAAGCTCATGTTCCTAATACTAACAACTTAGGGGGGATGAAAAGGGTTATAAAAACTTAAAATAAAACTACTATACTGGAGGTGATGCACCAATATATTGTGTTCTACTCTTACCTTTGACATACACTAGAAACTAATGACAAATAGCACATAAACTTCATTCAACATCAATCTCCCCTCTCACATTAGTTTTTCAAAATGGGGTCTTGTAGATGAAATAGGGTAGGAGGAAATAAAAAATAGTCATTTTAGGAGAATTTATTAATAATCCTACGCACTTACACTTGCATTCTCTTTACACACTTCTTGTTGACCTAGAAGAAGGAAAACATAATACACTAGGTACCAATGGAATCAACATGTTAAGGTAAAGGAAATTACACTTGAACAAGACTAAAACCAATAATATACACTTAATTAAATATTATAGTGAGGTAAAAAACTTGTATTTATTTCTTCAAGGTAAAATTTTGGCAAGGTTTCACCATACCTAGGCAGAGAGATCCCATACAATGCCTAAATGGCTAAAATTTATAGAGTTTGAGAGAGGGAGAGAAAGAAAGAAGTCCAAGGGTAACTTCGACATGTTTCAAGATGATAAATTAATTTAAAATTGCATGTGGAAGATATTTGGATTGAGATATGCCAGGTCTTACTATATAATTTTCCAAAACAAGTCATAAATATAGTGAAAAGTGGCACAAAACTACCATTTTGGCATAAGAAACTTCCCACCTAAGTTTCCTTCCAAAAATAAATTTATAAATACAAACGGTTATGTTGATGATTTTTTTGAGAAATAATGGTTATAAAAAAGTTACCACATTCATTGGATTGATGCTTGACCATCCCTATTCTTGTGTACATGCAAAATCATCACTCATAGTTTTTAAAAGACTCTTTTCCATGTACCTTCTCCACTTGGCATTCCAAACTCCTAAATTTTCATAATTATTCCATACACAATATGGAAATACTCTTATCAATATTTCCCATATCACTAGTTATAATAAAAAAACCTTTAAAAGGTCTGCTTAATTGCTTTTCACCACTTTCCCAAGTGTTCACTATTTTGGCTCATGAGACTGGCTGAAAATGAGAGTCTAGTTATGACACTTAGAGTTTTATTAAGAATATGAAATGCATTTTTGGAGTTATCTCAATTTTATAGCTTCCCTCCAAATCTTATTTCATCTCCTAACTCCTTTTGTGGCTCTCCCACCACTCAAAATAGCTAAAACAAGCCTGGTTTTCCCCTGTTCCATACAATTTCATAAAAGTAAATCACATGTGTGGAATAATTTGGGAGTCTTATAAAACTCATAGGTGTTTTCATGGGAATCCCCTTGCATTTATACTTTCAAAATACTCTCTCTCTATCCAATTGAGTCCTTGTAAGGGTTTTAAAATGGTTTTGAATGACTTGGACTCTTAACCTTTATATACAGCCATTTTACATTGGGTCTCCCTCCAAATTCCACTAAAGGATCTTCAAGGACCCTCCATAACTCTCATAAATGCCTCTAGGTCCCATGCACTAGTTCATGGAAGTTATGAACATTTCATCTTGGCCATTAGAGCCATTTCCTACATTATATGAGGGGTTTGGTCCATTCCAAGCCAAACATGGCTTCTTGATGAGTTCCTCTACAAAATAAAAGTTCATACACCTCTGTATGCATCTTAACAACATGCTTCAATCATTGGAATGGTTGTTCACTAACCAAGAATGATAATGTCACCTACTTAAAGATTGGGTCTAGACCTTGTCAATGTGTCTATCTACACTTTTAGGTTTAAAAGACTTACTTTGATGGAATACTTGCATATAATGCCTTTGGACACCTCCAATATAATTCTCAATTCATGAAACAAAGCGTTGGATGCTTAGCAAGGTTAGACTTTGAAGCAACCTTCTACTTGGAGCTAGATTTACCAATTACCTTACTACCCTTCCTGCAAACCTTCTTATCCAAATCACATAATTTTATTTCAAATATATTAGAAAGGTATTATAATTTTTATTATGGTTTTTAAAAATTATCAAAATAATTTTTAGGGTGCTTAGATCTTTTATTTCATGCTTTGGTCTCTTTTCCTCAAAATTGTCCCCTTGTGTAGGGCAAAAGTGACCCTCCTCTGAGACCAAATAGAGGATATGTTCCTTTCTTAATCATAGAAAAAACATATGATAATGTTCCCTAGGTCATAGGTATGCTCCTTACCAAATTTTAGTTCCTTTTTCTAAGGATAGATCCAACAAAAGATTAAGAACCCAAGATTAGGTTTTCACAATCACACTATGTATAGGGTATAGGGTATTTAACTAAGTTGTTTACCTAGAGACTTTGCTTAAAGGTCATCTGAGTTCTGTATATTTTTTATTTTTTATATATATGTACCTATAAATCATTATGACACTTCACCACTTCCACTTGGTAGAATTGACCTCAAGAATTACTCATTTTGATAGAGGCAAAACTATAGGACTATAGGTTAGTTTCAAGTCCATGCACAAACTATCATTCCATTTTATATGATATATTTGGAATTTTAGTGTTTTTAAACTCCATGAAACATACTTCTCACTATTTACAAGTTCAAATTTCCATCATATGTTTGTCATCTCACTTCCTGACTGTCACAATCATTACCAATCCTTCTTTATCTGTAGATGTCTATTTTACTTGAATGCAGGTGGGGTTTTTGACCTCAAAGTATGAAATTCATTTTTTTCCTTCATATAATAATTTAATTTACATCATATAATTTGTTTCATGAATGAATTAGGCCTCAAAAGACCACCTTGTTCATGACTGTTATCAGCCCCAAATTCTAACTATGTCTACCCACTTTTCATGGTTGTAGGTTGTCAAGGTGTATGTTTAAGCCTCAAAATGGGTATGAAAACAATTTTTAGTCTCTTATATAAATAAATCACATTACATGATTTATTAGCTTCAAAATCTCCCTATTATTGACTAAGATCAACTTCTAAATAGGTTGGTTGTAGGATGTTGTGTATAGGCTTGTAGGTTGTTTAAAGTTTTTTTAGATTGGTTTGGTTACCAAAACCTTATGTCTTTATACAAGTATTGAAACAATATTTAGTATTTGAAACATCATTAATAGTAAAAAAAACCACTTCCTTGCTTTATTCTTTAGAAATCTTTGAGATCCTTACCTATGTTCTTACAGGGCTGTAGGTGACTATATAGAACTTTGACTTCTCATTGGAAGTTAGATTTTGTTTAAAAATCACAAATTATCAAATGAATGATGTCAATTATCTTTAAAATCCCCAAACAATGATAATCTTGAAAAGGGTGACCTAATGCTTAGCAACTAACTATAGGTATACTTTTCTAACAAGGTAGTAAACAAGGAAAACGACAACTTGATTTGAAAGAATTAACTAATATTTCACAATATAATTGAATGAAACACTTTTAAAACATGGATCCAAACACATTAAAACCTCCATAGATCTCTTTGGACATTTGAAATCTCAAGACTTGCACTCAACTTTGCAAACTACAAGAAGCAAGCATTATAAGAGACTCTCTCAATAATTGAATTCTCCAAGACAAAAATAAGAATAGAAATTTCTTGAAGATCATGTGGAGACACCTAAAACACACCATCACATCAATACAAATTGATAAAAACTAAAATAGCCTCAAAATAAGACCCCCTCTTTAATGTAATTTCTCAAAAAGTTTCCTGGAGTGTTAACAATCATTCATAAAGTATAATGCACCAATATGAGACTTCTTGTGATGAAATTGGAGTGCAATAAGATTAATATCCACCCCTAAGACCATTCTTCTTATTCCACCCATATGGTCCATGATAAGCATTAAAACTTGACCTTCATTTGTATGCCAAGAGGAAAATGATTTTCAAATGCAATTTTTTGAATTATCCTCAAATTTTAAACATGGAAATGGATGTGGGGAGGTGAAGAGTTTCTCTTCTCACGTGTTTGGCTGGTGATGGACTTGGGAAGTCTGTACAAGTGCCCAAAATCTCTTATTTTTTAAGAAAACTTATCTTTCTTGATCAACCTACCAAATTTTAGTTAGGGAAAAATACTACAGACTCCTTAAGACACATGGATCATGATATGACCTTTTGACACTTGCAAACTTCCCAAAAAATCTATATAAAGCATTAAATGCACTTAAAATGACCCCTAAATGACCCAAAATGATAAATAGACCTAGGGGACTAATAATTAAAGATAGTATAGCATGAAATGACATTAATTTACCCTTGAAACACTTTATAACATCCATTTGAATCCCCTATAGACCCAAAATCTCAAGTTTTAACCTATAGACGCCCTAATTTGACTAGAAAGTCAAATTTGGTCAACTCTAGGTTTTACAGTCTTCCCAAGCATTGGTATGAAAGTTGAATTTGATTTTGAACATTTATCCTTTGAACTAGTTGTTTAAATATTCCCTATAATAGGTAATCAATGCTTAGGATAACATCTCACACCTAGGTCTTGTCTATAGTAGGGGTTTAAGGGTTTATGTATAGGCATTATCTTAATGGAAAGATCCCTTTGTGATGGTGCATGCTCTTTACTATAGTATTATATAATAGTGGCTTTAGTCTTGCCAAAGGATGAGGTCCCAATATAGATGATTTTGTTCACATAGTTGGTAGAGGTACCTTCCTTTTCGAATATGATCGGGGTAGTAGGGATATCCTCCTTAGGGAGTTCAATCCTTATGGGAGGATGTTTCAAGGATTTTTCTCATGATACCTTGAGGTTTTTTTTTTGATACCTATCCTTCCACTTAATTACTCCAAGATTTAGATCTTCTTGAATTATGATGAGAGATAATCTTGGGTTTCTTTGAGTCAACATAATAGTTTCTTCAAGGGGCAGTAAACTAGAGGAGATGGGTATGATACATGCAGGTGTTGAGGATACATGAGGAGTGGGATGCATATCTTTTGAGATGTATAAATAAGCATTATCCTTAATATCTCTCTCCTCCTTTATTTCTATTTGATCATCTTGAATGTTCTTAGATAATTTTTCCTCAAGTGGATCCTAAATAATCAGATCTAGAAAGATTGAGTGAGTTTTTAGGACAACTTCACTTAATTTAGATGGTTTGAAGGCATCTCCTACAAGGAGATTAGGGAAATAATCACTACCAACCATTTTCAGTATAATTTTATCATATATTATACTAATCACATGGGGTTTTATGGTTTGTGATGGATCCTAAATTATAGAATTAGATGTGGATGCATGGTTAGGAAATGACTACCTAAATATGTATATAAACTGATTAGCATGAGCATTAGGGTTATCTAATTGTAAATCCTCTTGATCAATAAGTTTCTATACTAGACCCTTGAAATAGTGACACATATTCACATCATGACTTATTACATAGTGGTAGTTTGAAAAGTCATTTTCCTTGAACCAACTAGGCTTAGGGTGAGAGTCATCAAGAGGTCTAACCATAGGAAGTTTGATGATATTTATTTTTAAGATATTTTTTAAGATGGAAGTGTAAGTCTCCCCTAATGGTGTGTACTTTAATGGAAATAAATGTGTTAATGATTTTTGGGATTGTGGTTTAGATGTAGAGGGTTTAGATTGGCCTTTTGTCTATGGGGTTACTGATTTTAAGACTATAGTGTTAGCAGTGCCTTTGGTCTTATTATTTTTAGTCCATTTAGAGGTATTAGGATTGAAGTTTTTATATGTAACTTTACTTTCCCTTCTTATAAATCTTGAATTTATATTTTTTAGGCCATCAAAAAGGCCTCACTAATTTTTTTAAATGATTGTACCCATAACATTGATGAGATATGTTTAACACATGATCTCAAAAATAATTCAATTAGTTTTAGTTTAGAGAGGGAGAAGGTGAGTTGGTTTATAAGACTCCTCCATCTAGCCATAAAATTAGTGATAGATTCATCATAAAATTGTCTAAGGTCATAGAGGTTAGTGATGGTAACTTTTCTTATGATGTTGATGGAAAAGTGCTCTCAACATATTTGGGCTATCTACCCAAAAAAAATAGGGAATGCCAAGAGATTAAACCATACTAGTCTAAGGCTGGTCTAACTAGTGACATGGGAAAGGTTCTAAGAATAAGAGTATTATCATGAACTATAATATATGAATCATGTCTAAATTCTCAAATTTTCTATTAAAAATCCTCCTTATTTTGAAACTTCAGAAATTTTAGAATCTCCCATTGTAAAGGGTATGGTCTAATGGGGATAGTTGGGTTACTAGGATCATTGAATATTTGCTCATAAGTGAGCATATTTTTTTACCTAAAGGAAAATTCTTCCATATTTTCCATCTTATCCATAATGATATTCATAAGGTATATTTAAGTATTATATTGAGGAATACCCCCATAACATTCTACTATAGATGTTGATAGGTAGGAAATGGAGTGGATAAGGACTATGATAAAGGGTAACCAATTTAAGTCATCATAATTGGTTTGGATGCTACCCCATACCATATGGCTTGTAAGGGTATGCAAGTGGACCCAATATCTTTCAATATAGATATGTATTGGGTGGTCAATGGGATATATTTTTGAATAGGTTGATTGATAGGAGCTTGTTGTAAAGAAGAGTTGGGGGTTTGCTTTAGTGACTAATATCACATCAAAACCATGTAACAATGAGTAAAAATCAATAAATGGCAATAAAAAGTACAAAATAGTTTTATTTATTATCTCATTTTATTGGAAAATAGGTATACATGCTATAAAACATAACTAGAGAGATTTTACTCTTTAATAAATTAACTTTAAAGTATGATAAGGAAAAAGGTTAATGATGGTTCTAAGAAATGGAAATATAGAGATGGTTTTAGGCTTATTTAGGCCCAAAATATCTCTATACTAGAATTGATATGTGGCTTGGTATTGGGGCTTACCCCCTCACTTCACACACCATAGTGTAAGGGTATTGGGTGATTCACCAATATATATCTGATAACCAGAGTTTATACTCAATTAGTGTGTTGAGTTGGTTTTCCCCTTGATAGTGAAATCCACATAGGATAGTTGGGATGAAGGTTATCTCTAGGTAATGAAAACCCAATTGGCTCCCTTATATCAATATTTGATGAATTGATTATGTAAGTGGTTTGGTATTTGTGTGAAAAGAAGTGGTTACTTTGATAAATTGATTTGCCTAAAATATTCTATGTGAATTATCTAAGTAAGCAAGGAATGGATGAAGTTCTTTTTAAATCTTTAAAAGGAAATTTAAAAATAATTTTGGATTTTTTATTTTTAATGAAGACAACAATTAAGAGAAAAAGAAATGAATGAATAAACTCATAATTAATTTTAATAATAAAAATTAGACCTTAGGGGCCCAACTTGGAGTGCCAAAATATTATAGTATTTTTTGTTTTTCTTTTAATTTAATTAACTTACAAAAAATTTAATGAAATTTTAGGGTTTATGAATAATACCTAGAGATATAAATATGGTTTTGTACCTCTTGAATCTAGTGAATGACATAAATTATTTTTGGCTTGGAAGAATAACCTACACACAAGAAAATAACTTGGACAAAATGGATTAATAGATAGATGGGTGAGCTACCTAGTTAAGAACTATTCTTG
This sequence comes from Torreya grandis, assembly GCA_037957365.1. Classification (NCBI taxonomy): domain Eukaryota; kingdom Viridiplantae; phylum Streptophyta; class Pinopsida; order Cupressales; family Taxaceae; genus Torreya; species Torreya grandis. The sequence continues at coordinate 20,734 of JARHVA010004920.1, forward strand.
GGAAGTTATGAATTTATTAAAGTGGATATTAGCTCACTATTTTTATAATTAATTGGATAAATAAACACTAAAATTAAAAATGTGAAAGATTTGATAGAGATATGATAACAAAGATATTATGAATTAATCTTCATTTAAACTATCATTGTAAGCAAAATATTCATCCCAATAAGTTGTAGTAGCATTCACATCCTCTTTTATAACATTTAATTGGTCAAAAGTGGCTTCAAATTAGGGAGAGTAAATAATGGCACAAAGTGCTAAGCCAAAGGCTATATCACTATGGTTAGCAAAAAATAGTTGAAATATAATAGGTAGATCAGTAACATTAATTACATTGTGCACAATTCTGGGTAGATTCATCTACACATTAATTCCATGTTTAAATAGATATAACATTAAATTAAAATGGGTTGAAGATAGAGTTATAAGATTTAAAAGGCTCAGGTTTTAAAATATAACACATTGGATCGATGTTGATCTTATAGAATTGCTGTTGATTCAGATGAATTGGCATCGATTCTATTCAGGGTGCACCTAATTAAAAATAGGCAACTATAGGGTGATCAAGGATAATGATAAGGAAAACAAGGATTTATGATACATTCTAAGAGTTGGATAATCAATAAATAAACTAAAATATAATAACACTTACCTTGAACTAAATTTGTAGTAAGAATGTATTTTTACCATAGGTGCAAGCAATCCTCCCAATTCATGATGATAGATGTGGATTAGGTGTAGTGGAATTTTGGTAGAGTGGTGATAAGGTTATTTTTAATTCTATTGAGAAAAACTAATAAACATTACAAGATTCAAATTTCATGGTCCCTAAGCAAAAGGACTGGATGTGTATAAATATATCATCATCGATCAGTTGAATCAGTGTTGATCATGGGAGAATCAATAATGATTCACCTTTTTTAGCAGAGAATGGTTTCATCTGCATTAGTTTATTCCAACTGTGAGAATTTTTTTGATTATATGCATGTGTTTATTAAGAATGTGTTTATACGTGGGTAGGTTGGTTAAAGAGTTAGGATTACCTAGGTTATAAATATATTTAAGTGGTGGGGAGGTGAAATGGTAATTTATAAAAGCAAATTAATGGGTGTCTAACAATAAATAATTTAAATTTTAAGATAGGGATATTTAGGATGATAATAATAATAATAATAATAATAATAATAATAATAATAATAATAATAATAATAATAATAATAATAATAATAAGGGCCCTACGACACCAAATAGATCATATATAACATGTGAAACTTTAGTGTCTATACATTGTTATAATGAATATGTCCCAATGGGGAGGATGTAAACATGATATAATTCTACTTTTACCCTAGTAGGGTGGTTGTGATCAATGATCAACATAAATAATCTTCCATATTAAGTCAAATTGGCAAAGGGAAATTATGTAATGAACTCATAATAATAGACTAATAGTGAGATATCATAGAGGATAGGTAGGAATTGGGCTATCTATTACTAAGGAAATGCATAGCCTAACTAGCATTTGTGAACATAAGATTTCAATAACGGGAGATTAGTATGATGTTAGCGATTGAAATCAAAATCCAAATAAAACCATAATAATGAAACCAAATGAGAAACATAACTATAATGCAAAAGACAAAATAATCTTTCACCTTCCATTGATGCTTGAAATAGCTTGTTGAAGTGGCTTGCTTAGCTTATGCTCAATGAATCCTCATCAAAGGAGTTGTTTCACACCTTCTCATAATAATAGACTAATAGTGAGATATCATAGAGGATAGGTAGGAATTGGGCTATCTATTAGTAAGGAAATGCATAGCCTAACTAGCATTTGTGAACATAAGATTTCAATAACGGGAGATTAGTATGATGTTAGCGAATGAAATCAAAATCCAAATAAAACACATTAATGCTAACACATTAAGCCTATTTCAAGGGGAGAGCATAATAATAAAACCAAATGAGAAACATAACTATAATGCAAAAGACAAAATAATCCTTCACCTTCCTTTGATGCTTGAAATAGCTTGTTGAAGTGGCTTTCTTAGCTTATGCTCAATGAATCCTCATCAAAGGAGTTGTTGCACACCTTATCTCCTTGGCACCAATGGTTTTGTGATGGATTTAGCTTGGCTAAATAATTATTAATTATAAAACTAATTACATAAGGATTTGGAATGATTTGTGTATGATAAATTTACACTATCCAAGCTTATAATTCAATAGGCAAGGCCTCTTATTTATAAATTTTCTAAATTGATCCAAATAAACTTGAACCATCCATATCAAGATGAAGATGTGTGGCTAATAATATATTCAATAGTGGAGGATAAATTTAATAAATTCCCTCATAAATATTTGGGATAGATAGTCATTAAAGAGGCATGAGAGGCACTAATGAGGAATGGGATGGTTTAATCTTGATATTTAATGCATTTATTGCGTAGAGATGTCTTCCTAGGGAAGGATGTCATTTGATGATGTAGTTATTAAATATCAATTTAAAAAAATAAATATTAAATAATTTCAATGGAATTATTAATTAGGATCTTAATTAAGATTAATTAGTCTTAAACATGATTTACCACTTTTGATGCCAATCTTGGCAATTGGTGCACAAATTAATCAAATTGATCAAAATGTCATATTATTGGCTTGAAATGTGATTGGATTGGAATTAGGATGTGATGTTATATGTGTTAGATACATTATCCCATTTAGGATGTTGTCAACATAAAATAACAAAGGCACATGTCTCATATAAGAATTTTAGTAGAAAAGAACAATCCGGAGTACCTAGGTCCAAAAATGTCATTTTGACTCAAAATTATGTAATCAAATTTATTTATCTCATAAATTACATTTCCCTATTTAGTGATACTCTGGCCAAAATTGGCACTTGAATAAGATAGGTTCAACTATTTTAATGCATTTTACTATTTTTAGGTTAAATTATGCATTTTTGGTAGAAATTGGTCAAAATCCTGGTTGGAGGTCATTGGTGGGCAGTTTTAGATGTCTATAATTTCCGCTATTCAAGAAGATTTGCAAATTGTAAGCATAATAATGTCCTCTCAAATAATGAGTAAAGGCTTATATGTCAAAAAGAAGATGATGATTGAAGAAAAACCTACAAATGGTGTTCAAAAAGCCTATGATGATACCCCTCTAAGGAGTGGATATCACATATGTGAATGGATGGTCCCTTAAAAAGAAGCAAGAAGAAAGGTGGAATTAACCCATGGTTGAGATTAATCCAAATGATAAAATACATGCATGCATTGATTTAAAAAGTATTGATTTTCCCAAAGGTGGTTATAATCAAGAATAAAATTCAAAATAATGATTTTCCCATAGGAATTTATAATCATTAAGAGGACATGGATTGGATAAAGGTTATGTTTGTTATGGTTTTACCCTAGTTAGGGCTGATTAGTAAGCATAACTCAAGGATATAACCTAAAATATATATTAAAGATGAGAAGGTTTAAACATAGATGTGATGGTACAATGCTTAAATAAGTCACAAACCAAGCATATGAGGATGTTCAAAGTGATGAAAGGGATGGATAGAAGAATAAAAATTGATCAATAAAAATGATTTAGTTATACCTACTAATGAGGAAATGCTATCCTAATTAGCACTGATACAACTAGAATGGTTAATTTGTTGATTTGATCAATATGGGATGGGAAGATTTTTCAAGGTGCCAAGGAGAAACTTTTGCAATTTGATTGATTGTAGACCTTCTTAAAGATAATTTTTGCTATAGCATTGATGGTAGGTATCATGATAGAACACCATGAGGACTTGGTTGAAATATGCATAAGGACTAACTCTTGATCTAATAAATAATTGAAAATAATACACCAATGATAAAAACTATGATGTTAATATTGACATATGAATTTGGATAAACTCAAGAATAATGCTCAAAGAATCACCTAATGAACACATAAATTGAGTCAAGGTAACAGTGTTGAACGTAAATAAATAGTCAAGTGAACAAACAAACAAAGAAATAAACATAAATCACATAAACAACTTGAAATAAAAAAGCAAATGGAAATCATAAAAACAAAATAAAAAGAAAGCGTCCTAACAATGACCATGCCCTGGTAGGTCAAAGTGAGGATAACTGACTAGGTTTAGATAGGACAAATGTTTTTGGATTTTGAAATATTTGAATGTTTTAATAATTTTGAGGTATATTAACTCATTAGATAATGACAAGATACCTACCCACAAAACATAAAGAGCATTTAGTTTAGATTGTTCTCAAAATGGTGAGAGCACATGGAAAGGGGGACTAAGGTGACCTCCACATGAATTGAGCATGACCCACATAGTCCAAAAATTACCTCAAGTCAAAATAATTACATCCACACAAAATGTGAGGAAAATCTAATGAAGTCCCAATAAGTTCTCAAATCTAGCAAATGGCTTGTCAAATGAAAATAACAATGGCAAGGTGATGCAACAATGCATGATAAACAAATTTTTCCCCTAGTTTACCCTTAGGCAGTTATAACTAAGATACAATGAACTAGATAAATGATAATAATTTGCCCATAGGTATTTATAATTATTATCATGATTGGTGAGATATTAATTTTCCTCAGCATGTTATATAATCATTCTCACATAAACAAACATGATATAGGATGGAAAATGAAAGATATGTTGATAGATCAACTATCACACTACTTTGATAGACTATCATTTAAACATAGAATTGATTTATTATTAAAAATTTATTGAAATCCACTCATGAAAAGTGTGAGAAGAACCAAAGGAATCAAGATCAAAGCAAGATTGGATAGCATGAATAAAAATAGGTTTTGGTCTAGATAGGAATGATATGGTAAAATGGAATGGTCTTGCTCTAGGATAATGATGGTTTTTCATAGATTGGATAAAATGATAAGAGGGTTTTCCCTAAGTGAGAAGGTGATTAGTTAGGATATGTGACAATGTAAAATGGATATGGAAATTGAAATGGTATGGTACATGTTTTTAGCTTGGGTGATTGTTGGTTTTTGATGTGTTTGGCTTAGGTATGGTAAAATGGCATATGATTTTGTTATTCTTGTTGAAGAGGAGATACACATCCTAATCAATAAATAATACAAAAAAAAAAAAATTAATCATGTTAATTTCTACCCCATACCTCATCTAAATAATTGTTCTATCAAGAACTATTAGTAGATTTGGATGCAAATAATGTTGTTGTCATCTTCATTGGTCATTGATTCTAATTCTTTCAAACATCGAGATAATGTATCTTTGTAGCCTCTAAAAAGGAAAGTGTAGCCATGGATGGTAAATAGGGATAAATAATTTATGATAAAATTATTTTTGAAATGAAATGGTGGAAGATAATGGAATATGTAATGGTACAAAAGTAAATAAAGATCGAGATTTTTAGTCACACACAATGTTGTTAATTCTAGATTCGACATAGCTTTGGATTTTATAGGGCCGAAAACTTTGGAATATTATCTTGATAAGAATACTATATTTTTTTATTATTTTGGATTGAGAGTAGCTATCATATGATTATGTTTTAGATTGAAAGTTTTTTTAATTTTTTCTTTGATAATGTCTTCATCAAGCAGTGAAGGACATTTGTGCTCAACTCTTAGTGTCTCAATGAGGTTTCTACCAATGAAGTTGTCTTGATTTTCCTGTAGCATCTCCAAGAAGGTTTCAATAAGGAATGTTGATATTTGGCTTTGATTATCTTTTATCATCTATAAAAATGTTTCATTAGAAGATGTTGAGTTTTAACTTTTATTGTCCCATAACACCTTCAAAAAGGTTTCACTAGGAGAGTGTTCTTCTTCTACATGAATTTGGTCTTCACCTCCTTATTTTTATTCAATTTATATGTCATCATGGATAAAATTTAATAAGGTATGATTCTATCAATCCCAATTAACACTTATGAGATATGGAATTTCAATAATATGCTATGTTGGCTGGTGGTATTGGTATGTGGAATGGTAGTAGAATGGAGGTTGGTAGCATAATCCTCATAGAAGATACTAGGAAAACTTGTGTTGAAGCTAAATTAATCATCTTGGAAAACCATAGAAGGATCAAAAATGTATTCAAACTAATCTACTAGGCATGCATAACCAATGTTATAATATCCTTAAACGTATTATTCTTCTAAATATATTTCTAACTCAATAGACTTTGAATCCAACGTCAAGACTGATGTTGATTATTTTTCTAATTCTAAATCTAATGTAAGTTTAAGAATATAACTAAAATCCAATGTTGATTCATCATCTGATGGGTACTCTTTTACAATGATATCTTGTTGAATGCTTGGTATTAGATAAGTAATAGCCTATGACAGCATAATGAGCTCCATAGAGTTTGTTTTTTTAAAGTGAAACTCCTCAATGATGGGAAATAGGTCAAGAGATAACTCTTTAAATACTATCTTGTTAGAGGGAGGATCTTTAAAAACATACATATGGTCAAGGTAATGATTTTCCCAAAGGTAGTTATAATCATTAAGAAGTGACTCAATAAAAATTGGATTGTCAATATGAGACTCCTCATTAATAGGTATAGGATTGAAAGGTGATTCATCAAAAGCTTAATTATCATAAATGGTGGGTTCAACAAAAGCATCACTAATTGGTTGTTTATTTTGGCCTTAGTTTTCAATGAGTTGGAAAATACTAGTTTTGAATATAGCTTTGTCTTTGAATGATTGGCTCAGTTGAGAGATTGATTGGTATTGGATGAGGAATGGCCTATGATTAGATAATTATAGGTAATTTGGGAGTGTGATTTATCACACAATCCAAAATACAAAGTCCTAAAATGATAACAATATGGTAGTGTGGAGCATGGTTGTTCATAGAAGCCAAAGGACTAGGTCTTGGAATGATGAAAGGGCATTGTGTAGCTTGATTTCTCACACAAGCTAAAGGAATATGTTCTGGTATGGAAATAGTGTGAATTTGTGGTTCTAGAATAGAAATGGTATGATGTGGTGTATCCTAATTACTTGCATAAGACAAAACATCCAAGTCCTCCTCATAAACCATATCTTCTAAATAAGGATATTGAGTTGGATTATAAGATGGCCCTTGAATTTATTCCCCATATGGATTATTTTAGGGAGAATAATAAAACTAATTAAAAAATATATCTCTATAGGGGTTTTTAGTTTGATTTTATGTGGCCATTCTCTCATAACTTAGATTGTATGTGACTCCACCATAAGTGTAGCTAGACATATCTGCATAAATGATGAAAGCTCTAAAATAAAAGGCTTGGAGTTCTACAAACTTTGAAAAACTATGTCCAAAGGATAAATTATTCCAACCTGGTCTAATTTGGTAAAAAAGGAGTGGATTTGTATCTCTAAAATGGTTTGTGATAGAACTTAGCATAAAATAGTCTAACATATTATTTATAATGTCAAATGTCATACACATAAAATATCAAGCATCTAAAAAAAAACTATCATGTCAAAGGTCTAGGATAAAGTGTTCAAACTAAGGTCTAAACTAGGAAATGTAAAAGAGTTTCTAGGTATTCTATCCAAATGTAGAGTCAAAAGCTAAACTCAAATAGGTTGCGCTAGGACTTTTAGTCAAACAACATCAAAATATAGACTTGAGAAAAAGGCATGATGTGATTTGATTTAATCTAATAGGTTTGGAAACAATTTTGATATATACCTAGCACACATAATCATATATAAACATTATCATTTGGTATAAACCATAAGGCAAAAGGCATCTAGAGAAAAGATTATGTTATTCCAAATAAAGGCATAAACAATGATGAGAATAGGCATTGAATAACCAAACAATAAATAGTCATCAAGTTTGGGTAATAAAATAACTAAAGTTATGCAACCCAAAATATAAATATGTCTATATCAACCCCATGAATTGAGGCTTAAATAGAAATCAATCAATGTTTGAATCCAAACATGATAAGGTTAATTGTAAACTCAATATTGAATACTAGTATTTGACAAAACAAGTTAGACAAGATCAAACAACATGAGGATGCATAAACAAGGTCCAAATGGCATATGTGACTTAGTATTAAATAATGGTTTTTTTACAAGTCAAACAAGTTTTGAAAAAATTGAGCAGCATAATGGTGTTAGTGTGATATAATTATGTAATCAATGTTATATTTAAAAGACTCAAAGGCATAAACTCGATATCTAATTTGGGAAACTTAATTCTACCCTTATCAATTAATTAAAACATACACAAACAATTTTTAAAAAAAAATTACAAGGAACAAGTATGGTGTAAAACAACTAGCATAATGCCTCTTTCAACAAAAGAGTGGCATATAAAAAAAATGGTTTTGATGTGGTTTATAACAAACACATTAGTTTTAGTCTCAAAACATCAAGCAAGAAAATAACAAAATATAATTAAATCATCCAAATTCCTACCATGAGTGTGGTAAAGTAGGGTTGACTAAAATTAATTGGTTTTTGATCATCTAGATGGATAAAATGCACAAGAATTTCATGTCAAAATGAAATAAAATCAACACATCAATTAGGTTCATGGTACTTCTCTTGTTGCAAAAATGTCTTGCCCTTTTTACAACTATATTTTTTGTTCATTTAGTGTAGTACGATGTCCAATGTGCTCAAACATCTTAGGCTTAGCCCTAGTGATAGGAGGTGGTTTAACCACTCAAACCACCATCTCAGTAGGGTGATCCAAATTTATATACCCCCCATGGAGAGGGGTTGAAGATTATTTTGAGAGATGAAACCTCAATTCAAAGCTTCCATAAATAAATTATCAGAGGTGATGAAATCCCTTATGAATGAATAAAGACCAAGTAAAAGATATTTATGGTTGTTTCTAGATCACCCAAGCCATATGGGTCTTGGGGAGAGCCTTCAAAACATCTATTTTATGCCTTATACTAAGGTAATTTTCAAGTAAATTGGTGTTTTTGATCCTCATAAGTTCCCTATAGGGGACGGGGGGGGGGGGGGGGGGGGGGGGAGCATGTGTTCACAACTCCCTATTTACTCAATCAAACCTAACTAAAGAAACAATGAGAAACAACTTGTAAAATCTTGAAGTGTGTTTAATTTGAAATAACTAAATGAAATGTGTGGTGATGTTCTTTATCCCCTTGGCTTTAAGATGTAAAAACTTGTAAAGAACAACTATAAACTATTCAAGCAAACATTTAAGTGTTTCCTTAATCACTAAAATGAACGTTCCCAATCCTTTTTAAGAACTTAAAAAGAGTTTAAAAAGACTAGATTAAGCTTTTTTATATCCCTTTTCAATTTGGCCCTACAATGAAAAAGTCAAAGTTTCATTTAGCTTGTAATCACTTGTCCAAATGAAATAATTTTTTTTTTGGTAAAGTGAGCAATTAGGTTTCACATAGTGCAATCTCGCTACTCCACAATGTAATCCCACTACTCTACAAAATTATGATGATTATTTTAACATAAATCATAATATCACTCCTTAGGTTAGTTTATGTTAACAATCCCATAACTTGGGTTGACAATCTCGCTACTCAGGTTGATAATACCACTATTCAGGTTGATAATCCTACTACTTAGGCTGGCAATCCCATAATTCAAGTTGACAATCCCATAACTTGGGTTGATAATCTGACAACTATAAAGTTATGGTATTGTAATAGTATGACTAATTAGTCATGGTATTTCAATATCTTTACTAGCTAGTCGTGGTATTGCAATATCTCTAATAGTGAATCACAAGGTTATAATATCACTACTTGTGTGTAGCGGGATTACAATAACACTATCTATGAGTAGTGGTATTGTAATATAGTTTAAAAATCTATAGATATAATAAAGGTTAGTCCAAAAACATAATTTAAATGTAATATCATGAATTTAAATTACAAACCCATAATTGTGTGAGTTACATTATTGTAGTCTAGAGGATAAAACCATGACTCCATAGTGATAAAACTATGACCTCCAAAAAAATAGAATTTTGTTCAAATTTTTACCTTATTTTCTTCCACACTTCAAGATCATATAATAAAATGGTTAGTAGTTTTATTTTAGGTGGTATTTGATCAAATTTGTGAGGCTAGATCCCACCAAGTGTGCCATTTGTGAACATAGGATTGTAATAAGGGGATATTAGTATGGTGTTAGTGAATGAAATCAAAATTTAAACAAAACACATTAGTGCTAACACCTTAAGCCTATCTCAAGGGGGAGCATAATAACAAAACCAAATGAGAAACACAACTAGAATGTAAAAGATAAAGAAATCCTTCACCTTCCTTGGATGCTCCAAATATCTTGTTGAAGTGGCTTGCTTAGCTTATGCTCAATGAGTCTTCATCAAAGGAGTTGTTTGGCTCCTCTCCTTGGTACTAATGCTTTTTTGATGGATTTGTCTTGGATCAATAATTGGGAATTATAACACTAATTTCATCAGGCTTTATAATTATTTGTGCATGATACATTTACACTATTCAAGCTTCCAATTCAATAGTCAAGGCCTGTTATTTATAGATTATGCAAAATGATCATATTAAACCTGAACCATCCATTTCAAGATGAAGATGTGTGGCTAATAATCCATTCAATTTTGGAGGCTAAATTCAATAAATTCCCTCATAAATATTTTATATATAGAGGCATTAAAGAGACATGAGAGGTATTAATGAGGCATGTGAGGGCTTAATACTTATATTTTATGTAGTTGTGGCCTAGGGATATCTTCCCAATAAATGATTACATTTGATGATGAAGTTATTTAATATCAACTTTAAACATGAAATATCCAACAAGTTTCATGGAATTCTTAATTAGGCTCTTGATTCATATTAATTAGTCTTAAACTTAATTTACCACTTTTGATGCAAATCATGGAAATTGGTGCATAAATTAATCAAATTATTAAAAAAATGTCATATTATTAGCTTGAAATGTGATTGGATTGGAGTTAAGATGTGATGTTATATGTTTTTGGTCCATTATCCCATTTAGGATGTTGTCAACACAAAATTACAAAGGCACATGTCTCGTACAATAAATTTGGTATAAAAGATCAAGCTAGAACACCTAGGTATGAAAATGTCATTTTGACTTGAAATGATCTAATCAAATCTAGTTATTTTATAAATTTTATTGCCCCATTTAGTGATACTCTAGCCAAAATTGGCACTTGAATATGATATGTTTAAATCTTTTAATGTGTTTTAGTGTTTTTAGTCCAAATTGTGAATTTTCATAGAAATTAGTCAAAATCCTGGTTGGAAGTCATTGGTGGCTAGTTTTAGGTGTCTAAAATAGTGAATATTATTAATTTATGGTTTAGTTACTTTGTTTTTAGATGTTTTTTAAATGATTTTTGGGTAGGTCTATCATGAACAAGAGGATATACCACTAGCATGGTTTGATAGCTCCTTTAGCCTAATTTTTGTTATTATTTGTGATATTCTGCATCATAGTTATAGACAACTATAATAAAAATGTGTATCCTAAGCATGTAAATATTATATTAAATTCAAATATGAACCACTTATGTTTAAGATATTAAAAATCAAATCCTATGTGAATATAATTCAATATAATCTATGTAGGAATGAATATAAATATTCATAACTCAAGTAAAAGATATGGTTAATCAAGACTCAAGTGTGAATAAAGTGTAATAATCATATGGAAACCAAGGGGAAGGGAGGCATAAAATCAAAATATAAATTTAAAAATAAAACAACTCAATTTAAAGGTGTATGTAAGACTCAACTGTAATATAATTATCCTTAGACACACAACACTTCAAATGAACAAATATAAATCCAATATACAAGTTAATCTAAGGCACTTGAAACAAAAAAAATACTCTAATGCATATAAAAAAAAACAATCTATCTAATGTAAATGTAATAAATAAATATAATACATAAAATTAATAACTAACTACTAATCGACACCATTCATTCATGTGTAATAGAAGTGTTATGCTTAGAAAAAGGTTGTTCTTAAGCTATGGGAAAAAATGTCATAAGTATGACAACACAGGAAGGGGGAATATAAGACTAAATAAGGGGTGGATGAGATGACTCCAAATGTGATAGGAAGGTTGAAATTAACTACATAGTCCCATGGACATGATTTCCAACATAGACTTCAAGTCGAATGTAATTCTCTAAGGATATGGGATCGAAGAAAATTGGTGACAAGGAAAAGAAACTGATCATAGAAGAAATTAGGAATGGTCTCACCAAATAGTGAGAATTTGAAAAGAAAATGGTTGGTACTCATGATTATGAGAATGTTAGGCACATGAAATCATGAAATTGTAATAGCATTGTTTATGGTAAAACCACATTTAAAGACAAAATATGAGTGTTCATAAATGAACATAGTTGTTAATTCATAGTGTTCACTATGTCTAAGGCTTAAAATAAAAATAAGATCATAAAATGGTGAGAGTGTAAATGACTCAAAAAATGGTGAGATTTATAATGAATCTCAAAATGGAGAGATCATAAATGACTCAAAAAATGGAAAGAGTGCTTGGAGACAAACCTATAAGAAGGAATGATCCATGAAACCGGTGAATGAAATTAGTAACCAAGACTAGCTAAGTTTACTTAAGATACCATATGAATCAAATCATTTCTTACATATTATATGTAGACCTCATGGATATATAGTTATCCTAAAAATGGGAGGTAAAATAATTGGAAAAAGGAAAATGAAAATGGAAATGATCATAATGTGACACATATGAAAGCTTCATTTATACTTATAGACTAGGAGATGCACACCATAAGTAGCATGGATACAATCTAAAAGGCCTAATGTGGGAGGCTTGTTTAGGAATTTTTTGGTATATTACCTTGTTTTTGGTGTTTTATAGTCATCTCAACTTAGTGGATGATTACGAGATACAAAATGCATTAACTCACAAAATGACTAGACTGCTTCTTAAGAGTGCTCACAAAATGGCAAGAGCATTGCTTAAATTAATCAAAAAATGATGAGAGCATGGATTAGATTTATAAAACAATGGTGAGATAATTATGGTTATATGGTACATTATTTAAATAATTTCAAATGTGGAAACACCCACAAAAATGACTTCCAAAATTATGGGAGTGTGACTTAAATTACTCGTAAAACAATGAGAGCATGGGAATAAGGGTTACCAAACTAACCTCAAAAACCACTAAGCATTGCCTGTTAGAGTAGGTTATTCATTTTCACTATGTGATTTTTGTTTTTTTCCTATTGTATATTTATCCCACATTGGTTAGAATGTTTTTCCCTACCTATATATGTAAGGCTTCTCATTTGTAACAACATAGAACAAGTTTGGATGTATTATATGATATTTGGTACTTTATTCTACATATCAATCTATAACCCTTATTTTTATATTTATCTCCTTTTTTGATGTTATTTTTTTTCAAAACTTGATATTTTATGACTTATAAAAATATATTCATCATTCCTTTCATGGTATCAGAGTCAGGTTGTGTTGCAACCATCCATTTACAAGTTTGTTTTTGCAAGGTTTTGTCTATAGATCAAAATTTATTCTTAGTGGAGTGGATTTATTTTGTATGGATATATGATCTACATTTTTTTTTCCATTAACCATGCCATATATATATATATATATATATATATATATATATATATATATAATGCTATAACATTATGTACTTATTTTTCTATACCCATGTTTAAGTTTGTTATGGAAGCTTTTAAGGTAATTTGTGCATGTTTTTAATGGATTTAGGCCATACATGCATCAAAATACAAATATTAAAGAATATTATGATATAAATATGGGTTTTATGTCCTCTTAAATTGTTTATAATTTCCCAAGATCAGGTCATACATCCCTTATGTTGAAAAACCTTCTCACTATTTTGATGGCATATACCTGCCACATATATGCTTTTCTCTCACTGTAGGCAATATGGATTTAATTTTATAGATATGAAACCTGGTATGGTTAGATAATAGTAGAAAATTTCATATAATACCAATTTTAATCATTTTGGATCAATACATATAGTTATTTTTGTAGATTTAAAATTAATGTATTGGTCAGTCTTCATCATCTAAATAGTCATACAATTTTATCCTTGTTTGAGGCCATATGATCTGAAAATAGAAATATAATTCTTGGAGAGGATAGTATTTTCCATATATTTTCATAATATAATATTAAATACCACTATATATTATCTTTTACCACCTTTTGGGATGTTAGAATAGGGCCCATTCAACTAGTTTTTGTAGATCTTGACAAGAGTCTTCCTAAAGCTGGATTTCAACCTTTTTTGACAACTTATGCCTGGTTTCTACCAAAGAAATTACTAGAAATATTTTTAACATATTAATGAATTTTTAAATCATTTTTTCTTTATTTCATTTAAATTTTGTGAAATGTTTATTTATTTGACCCATTTTAATGATGGGAAACTTGTAAAAGCTATAACTTTTGAAGCATGACTCAAAATCGAGTTCTATTTTTTCCAAAAGTGCATGTTTTTTAATTATATATCCAATGGAGTCATTTATATTTTAAAATTCATGAAATTATATATATATATATATATATATATATATATATATATAGTGGGTGGGGCGAGGGGGGGGAGGGGTTGGGTGGGTTTACACATTTTTAAGGGTTTATTTGTTCCTTCTCATTCTTTGAATCAATAATTGTTAGTTTTTCTTGGGTGGGGTCTCATTATTTATTCTTCCTAACTTATTCCTTGTATTTAGACAATATAACCCATTAAAACCTCACATTACACTATTTGTAAAATAAAAATGAAGATACACCTTCTACTGAAATGATTTTGGATAATGGTACTTGGTGACATTCCCAACTTCATAGATTAGGAAGATATTACATATATTACATCTATGCAAGATAAGGTTCTTCATTTGATTCGACTCAATGATTCAAATAGATTGCACATTAATAGTTTGAATGTTATGTAACCAAAGGGATATTGGTATTCTATTACAACCTTATTTCAGGGGGATATTGAGCCCTTTGGGTTTTATAAAACCTCTCTTACTCTAGCTCCTATTCCACTTTCTTCTCTTCCTATTAATGAGGATTTATCTTTTGACAATGACATGGATGATGCTTCTACATATATTTCTCCTATTATTAGTGATGTTTTCTCTTCTAATGATGTAATCTCTTCTCCTACTATAGTTTCTTGTGATGACACATTCTTTATAGACATTGATCTTCTTTTTGTCGAGACACCTTCTTAAGATGAGTTATCTTATAGTTGGGAAATCTATTTTTAGAACCTACCTTTGTTCCTATTGAAAACTTGATCTTGAAAGACAAATGTCAACCCATACAACCAAACAATTTATAATGACACCCACCCAAAGATATATATGTGATCTCCATGCATTGTGATGTCTCCTAAATGCTTCTTGAAGCTCATTTTAACATGGTTAGAGGTGTCATGGTATGTGTTAGAGATTGGTTATGAAATCATCATGTCATAGATGTTTTGAGATCCTTGCGTAATGTACTAAATGTTCATGATGGTATTTATATGAGTGGAAGCGGTTAAAGGTACTTTTTGAGGTCTTAATAATTATTTAGGCTTTGTTTGACAAAATTAAGGTCCCTTTGCAAAATTTAAGGTAATTTGGATAGTTTAAGCCTTATTGTTCTCATAGTATATGAGCCTATTTTAATCCATTTCTTGAAGAGAGACCTTTTTATTATATGTGGGGAGTGTTCAAGCCTTGTTTTGGTCATAATGTGAAGTATAATAATGTATTCAAGGTCGTATTCTATGGTATATTCATTTAAAATAGTTTTAATCGTTCATATACCCCATCAAAGCCATAAAATGATGATCAAACATGTTATATGATCCAAATTACATTGTGAAACTTTATAAAGGATAATTATTTAATTAAAGTTTCATTATAAGGGTCCTAAATATTTCCCATTTTAGTCATAATGTCATTTTGGGGTGGTTTCATATCATAAAAGTCCATTTTAGGGGTCAAATCCACATTCCATCCATCAAATGGGCCCCACACATGGGAGACCATGACCTATCATCTTCCTCAATTATACCACCTTGTTTTAAATGCTTTTTACTTTTGTTTTCCCTCATCCTTCCCATTAATGGCATCTCAAGGTCTAAAACTTAAAGAAATACAAGAAATAGGGTATTTGTAGGTGGTTTTTAGGGTTGTATGGATATGTATGATAAATTATGTATAGGGGGAGATCATATATTTAATAAAGGCTCATGGAAATAATTATAGAGAGGTTTCACCTCCAAAATATGCAAGCCAAGATAAAAACTATTTCTCTCTTCCCATCATCCTCCTTGGCAATCCATAAAATATTTTAGGTTTTTGATCATTCTATATAAGAGAGAGAGAATAAGGATATGAGAATTTTGAAGAGGAAGGAGGCATAATGATCTTCCCATTCTTCACATTTTTTTACATATTCATATCTTATACTCTATGAATAATAGTTAAGAATCTAATCAGTCAAAATGTCTTCTTTATCTATATAAGGGATAAAATTGCATCAATTTTGGTGTATTCTTGAAATTATTTTGCAAATTTGTGTTTGTATGTGTGTTCCATAGGTACTTAGGGTACTTTCATGGTCTTCCCCACCCTTTTTTAACATGTGTGAGGTTATGAGAGCAATAAAACCTTCAAGCTGTCACATGTGCATGATATAAATATTATTACTTCTTATTATAGAGTATTAAAGACATGATAATGTAATAAAATAATATTTTTGGGTTGTTTAAAGGTTTTTTGGAGTCCATTTAAACTTATATATCTCCCAATCATAGCTGAGATATTCGATGGTCAAGCAAATTCCTTTAAGGTCATATCTCTAATGTAAATAGCTTGTATGTGTTGGATCTCCTTTGCAAGGTCGAAATAGGGTAGATAGAAGGTCATTCATTTTTATTAATGGAATACAATGTACTTGTGGTGTTTCCCTCATTTCCCCCCATTTAACTATACTCAAATCCCATTCTCATAGTTAAGCCTTGCAAAGATAACCCTCACAACCCTGACTGTAGTGGATTATTAAGAAGACCAAGTAAATGAAGGACTGATGTGATAGGGTATTGAGGACATTGAGAAACATATGGTATTAATAGGACATATAAATAATTATGTTAATGAAAAGAATAAGGGTAGATATATCAACACCATCTCAACCATCTCAAATGAGCACTCAGCTAAGTTTTTCTCTCAACATAAATAATACTTTGACTATAGTTTTGAAGAGGAACTAAGGGTATGATTAGGTTAATATGATTAAAATATTTTAGTATAAGTTATCCAATTTTTTTATGAAATTATTTTAAAAAAAAACACTAGCCCACCTCTCACCTTCTCACTCACAATCTAAGAACTCAAAGTTACACCTACAAGCTTATTTGGGTAGACTGAGTAAGGTAATTGATGTTGGGTTAAATTTTTATAAACATTTAATATTATTAATAATTAATATAAAATTAATTAATAACTATTTAAGTTGAGGAATAAATACCAACACCATCAAAACACTTCAAAATAAGACCTCAGTCAAGATTCTCATTGAGTGCACACACAAGTTTTTGACTATAAACTAGAGGTGATAATGGTGTGATGATATTGAATAGTTAATAATATTATAATGATTATTATACAATCATAAATATGATTATGACACCCCAATATTTAAATAAACATTAATTCACCTCTCAAAGAGAAGCACCCACAATCAAGAGGCCTTGGATCACCACCTATAGGCCTAATTGTAGAAGTAAGACATATTGAGAAAAAGATCCATTTTTAGGGATTTTTTAGTGTATGGGGTGATATAATATTGAAAATAAATGTAATTATATAAATTTTGATAAATGGAGATAAATTTGTCATGAGGGCAAGGTCTACTCTTTCACATAGTCAAAGTGCAAGACTACCACCTACAAACATAGTAAAGAAGACACGAGGAACCTTAAATAAAGTAATGTGTAGAGGTGAAAATATATTCCCCATATAGTTAACTAAAGTATATAAATTTTTAAATCAATTTATATAGTATTTTGATACATTAATAGGGCCTTGATAGGCTAGTCAACCCTATTAATCCTAGAAGTGTAGTTTTAGGTAGGCAGACATATTGAAGAAAAGATGTTGAATCCTACACAAGAGTGAAATACAAGATTTAAAATAAGATATATATATATTTTTATAATTTATCTCAATGCTTCCAATTTATACATTTTAGTCTCTTGAGATAGAAAGAACCTAATGGCCTGAACAGGCCTATTAGGCCTAAGCAGACCTAAACAAGCTGATACATATAAATAGTGGGTTGGTGTAGGTTTTAAGGTTATTGGAATTTTGTAGGAATATAATATGGAATAAATATATGTGTGAAAAAAAATTATATGAAATAATCCTCAAATTCAAGTATTAAAAACTAAACTAGCCACTAGGGCTACATAGGCCTGGCAATACATAAATCCTAGGTCCATTAAAAAATATATACAAAAAATAGGGTTGAAGAAATACCTATTAAAATGGGTGTTTTAAAACCATTGGAAAATATTTTCATGAAGATACCAACTCTACTAGTAGTAAATAATGAAATAAAAGAGACTCTTTAGGTCTCTATCTCTAAGTGGTTCAAACACTTGGACTGAACACTGGTGAGCATGGCAAACTTACATGAGGAAATGAAAAATATAGTGGTTTGGGAAACTGAGAGAAATTAAATAAGGATTGAAATATAGGAATATAGATGATATGGTTTCATTGAAGTCACAATGTCACTAATATATGGTTTAAAGCCCTAAAAATTAGACTAGGCCTAAGGCCTAAGGCCATCTTTAAGCCTCAAGACCACATGTTCATCTTGGTGGCATAACATAAACCCAAAAAAAATAAAAAAATATGATAATATATGGGGATTTTAAAGGTCCTAATAAATTTATTCTAGGTAGAGGAAATCATAAAAGTGATCAATTTGATCTTAAAATCCACCTCAACCATAAGTGTACTAGTCTACCATCTTAATCCATCAATTCAACTAATCATATCTCACTAAGAATAAATACTTAGGGATAATGATATTAAGGAGAGATAGAAACCCATATGACCTCAAAATATATGGAATAAATATTTTTATTAAGGATCCTATCTCTATGAAAAAACACTAAGACTAAAACCTACTTAGAAAGCTTGTAAAGGAATGGAGGTCTACCAATTTGCACTTGGTTCTCTAAGTAAAAGCTACATGGTATAAAGAGATATTCAAAATATTTTAGAGGTTTTATGGGATATATTTTCATGGAAATAATTTTTGGTTTACAGGTCCATACTCTATGAACCATCTTTAAGATTTTAGACCTCAAAAACCCTGCTTAAACCCTAATATAGATCTGATAGGAGAAAAATTAATATATTTAAACTCAAAAACCTTGGATTTTCTTGGAAGAAACATGAATCACATAGTAAACTCAGATGATACCTCAGCTATGGTACTAGGTTCTATGGAAAGGTGTATGGACCCACCAAAAATCATGTTTTTAAGATTTAGTGATGTTTACAAGGTATAAAACCTGATGGATAGCTGAAAATCATGGGATAGGGTAGTTTTATAATTATTTCACCTTACCAAGCCATCAAATGCTCACAATTATTATTTAAAATGCATCTATAGGTGTTCACCAAATAGTCAGTCTAGGAGAGATAGTGGAAGGTGGCATAATCACCTAATTTAGGTTGATTTACAAGTTTACACTATGGTAAACGCCTATGACATGATGATAAAAAAATTTTCAGATCTAAATCATGATAATTTACCTATTCTATAGATTATGTTGAGGTTTTATGACCACCAAGCACCTAACACTAAGTCAATAGGCTTAATTACCTAAGTATGGCCTACTTGGTCAATAAGAATATATGTAAGTTGGAAAAATAGACTTATAAGGAGGTTAATATATGGCTATAATACTCCTATAATTGATGCATAAATCTTATTAGACACACTTCATGGTCATAATGGAAGATTGGAGTAGTTTTCCTTAGCCTAGTCAACATGCAAAGAGAAGGATGGGCTACTTAATGACCCATGAGGGATGTTTAGATAATAACTCATATATCTAACTATAAAAATAAAAGAGGTGGCTATTAAAATGTCATTTTCATGCTATAAAATAGGTAAAATAAGTCTACACCACCCTCCATCAATCCCCTTCAATGCCCAAAGTTTCCCATTGAATACCACCAATACATGGAAGGAGTATGAGGAATGTTATGGCTATTTGTAATATATGATGAATTCATTTAATCCATTCATGAATTCTTATTAATATTTTCATGAGATACTCTCTTATATAAAATTTTAATTCTTCTATATATTCAAGCCTTTAGGCCATTATATACATCCCTCACCTGGGTATGAGGAAACTTTACCTGGTTTTGTATCTTATAGACCTCTAAGACAAATTCAATGATTGATTTAGGTTATTTAATATTGATCTAATATGTTTATGTTGGTATAACTTACATAATTTTTATATTTTTCTTCCTTTCTAGGTCCTTGCTTCACCTAGATGGTAATAGATATTTTATTCAGGTCATATAACATGCAAAAGTGTTAGTGATTGAGCTTGAAGTAGAACCTGATTGTTAAGTGTCTTAAACCAAACCTCTCTTTCATGGCCCTCATGTTCTATACATGTATCATATCCCCTATGTGAAACAGTATTTCTTAGACACTCCTATAGGTATTAGTTTAGTGTTTGTTTAGTTCATTAGTATTATTTAAGGTTAAATATAGTAGATAATGGCATTGGTACATCACCATATTTAGATTAGGTTTCATTTTATGCATCCCTTCTATCCATTTTCACCCCAACATCATTAGGTCTTTGTGATTTGAGGCCTAATGGATGTAGCAAAGGATCTATCCCCATAATCTAGAGGTCTAACCTATCCATAGGTCACACATAGTCTTGGTCTATTCCTATGTTACCCCAAACTTGGAGGTAGGACTGAAAAACCTCCTCTTAGGGTGAATTTTTGAGTGTTAAGAGTTCCTATGTAGGATGTTGATCCACCATAGATTATCACTTTATAGTAATATACTCATTCTAGTGAGAGTACACTTACTAAGAATTATGCTTCACTTCCTATATACATTCTTTCAATGAATGTTTCTATTTTGTTATTTTTGGGAATAATAGAGTTTTGTTCCTATTTAATAAACAAGTCTAAGTAGGGAAAATTATTAAATAATTTTCCTAATTATGGATACTAATTTTTAAATTTGAACTACAATTCAACCTTTCTAAAAATAGTAAGAGATCAAGGAGAAATGTATCTTAGATTATTCTAAGATGTTTAGTCTGAGATAGGGTCTATAGATTTGCATGCAAGACTAGGACACTGTCATAAATAAGATCTTCAACTTTATTTTTTGATTGGATAGGAGCACTGAAATTGGACACCCTAGTCTCTAACACTATATTCCTTCTCTATCATTATTATCTTGAGGTTTTAAACATTTTGGGTTTTGTTCACTTGCTCAATGTGAGCATGGGTACCAATTTTTAGGTATTAATTATCAATAAAAATCCCTGTATATCTGATTATTCATGTACTTGGTTCTTCTATACAATTGAAATAAACTTTGGAAAATAGGGAAAAGGGGTTAGTGTGTAAAAAATATGCTAGATGCACTTCACATCCCATGTGTGGTCACGCCACATACATACCAATACTCTGAGGAGGGATCAAACTAATGAAGTTCTCCCATTAAAGTGCTTTATGTAATTGTGTATGAAAATGCAACTAAATTCAAAATAAGATATACATTAGATGGATAGGGACTGGTGTAAGGGTTTGAATAGGCTTGGAATAATATTGGAAGGTTGTATGCAAAGAATAGGTAAAATTACTTGAGTGTACTTTCTTGTATTATTGTTTCTGTCTTGTAAATGAGTGTTAACCCTTCTAAATGAGGTTTAAATGGGTTTATATAGGAAACTATTGATCATGGGTTGGATGTATTTGCATTAGCATAACAAGGAAAAGGATCAAAAGAATCTAATCATTTGAAACAGATTTTCATTTGGACAACAGTGTTGAAAGCGAGACACCCTAGAGTTTAGTGTTATAATCCAAGTTAGATGCTATTTTTTGGAGGTTATGGGACCTATGGGGATGGATTTTTCATGTGGAAAGTAGTTTAGGTCAGCTGGGATTAAGTTTGGAAGGCCATGGATGTCTAAGAATCAGTGAAAAAGAGCCTAAGATGGTGAAGAGAGAAGGCAAGAGTAACTTATGGGTTGGGTGTCATTAGTAATGCTCATGTAACCAAATTTCACATTTTATATGACTACAGCCCCCCCCCCCCCCATTTATTTTAGTGGTGAAACAAAGAAAAATAATAGGATAAAAGAAATAATAAAAAGTGTACCTAAACTTACCTACAAAGATGAAGGCCATGAAGCTTGTGTGATGTTGATTAATGATGGATAGTACATAGAGAACACATTGTGTAAACGTGAATTTGTGAAATGAAAGAAAGAGTAGATTAGTTATTATTATATGTGATATAGAAAAATAGCATACAAAAGATGAGTAAAAGGATAATGAAGAGAAAGGAATGAATACACCTAAATAGGTATTCAAATCAATACAAAATCTATTATGATTTTGAGTATACTAAGTAATGTTGGACTATACTAAATGATGTTTTACCAAAATTTATATCATGAATAATGCTAAGTGCTCAATTCCTTAAAAAGTGGATCAAGAATGTAAAGGTAGGTCCTTTATCTCCATCATCACCTACTGAGTGAAGTTAAGGAATCATGTATGTGTCAATCAATGTTTGGATTGTGTATCTAATCCCTCTGAATAGGTGGCTCAAGAATACAAAGGCTAGTTAGACCTATGGATCCATTATTACCCCATGAAGTGAAGATATGAATTGATAACAATATAAAATAGAAGTAATATGAGATGGATCATGGATCCCATGGATGTTCTAAATTTTTTATAATGTGGTGTGGATAGGTGAATGTATGTTGGAAACTAGGCCACTCTTGGCCATTTTGAGAGATAGAGGTTATGCTTTAATGAAAGCCACTCCAAAACTAATGCAATATGATTATGAAAAAACCAAATTGGTAACTTGAGTACTTAGGAAGTTTTTGTATGAAATTTCAACTTAAGAAATGATGCCAACCACCTGAAGATGGAGTAAGGCATGCAACTATTAAGAATGCCTAGGTTAAACGAAACTTAGAAACAAAGAAGACCAATATGTCACGCATATTTCCCCTAATAAATTGTGTCTATAACATGGATTTTTATTTTTAATTTATGTCAAAACCTATTCTAAAACTATAATTGATAGTAATCATGTCATGCATGATATCCCCTATATCTAGATTTCTTGAGAAAACTATATTGAAACTGCTAGTTTTGATTGATCTGGATGTATAAAAGTTGTAGTTGAGTTGAACTTTTTTCTTATTACTATAATATTTTTTTTTTGCCTAGAAAAGAGAAAAAAAATGAGGACATCCCTATGTTTGGTGTTTTATATTTTTATCACTATTATCTTATGCTAAAATTAGTTGTTGATCTTGAATCATCATTATTTTTTTGTTCTATTATGACTAGTTTGACCTCTAGATTCTGAACTAGGTGATCTGAATGCTACTATTTTGATTGTTAAGAGATTTTATATCTATGAAAAAAACCCTATTTGTTTCCCCCTCTTATATGGGTAGGATTGATTGAACCTTCAATGACTACCCTCAAAATAAAAGAGTCCTGCAAGTATGTTATGTTGCATAGATACATGATATAGCAATGAAATTTGACAAGATATCTCTAGATATAGTAATGTTTATATTGAGAGATTTGTTAAATCAATAAGGGTATGCCTAGATATATATAACAATGTAAAATCATGTGCAATATATTAAATTATAACTATAAATGTTAGATGTTAGTTGTTAGTGAGGGATGAAGCATGATGTCCATCATGGCATCTAAGAAAGCAAGGTAAATGTATGATATGGATCATGACATTGAAAAAAAAGATAATAAACTAATAAAAAAGTATACAAAATAATAATCAAGATACAATAATCATACAAGGTTGGCCAAGGGACTACACAAACAAGGGGCATGGCCACATGCCACTCAAACTAGAAAATAAGCATAGAAGGCATGTTCAAATTCCACATACACATACAATTTAAAAAAAAATATATTGGCATGAGGGCCATAAAAACTAAAAAGAGTACAATCAAGGGACATTGGAAAATTTCCAAAGATATACACACATGAATAAAAGCAAAGGACATTATCAAATGTCCTAAGGAACACATAAGAAATAAAACTAGAATTGGAAATGTAAACACATCTAGCTGCACAAAGAAAGAAAGGAAGAAAAGCATGTAAACTAGAAATGTAAAATCACATCTAACTAATCAAATCAAGATTTAAATTATAAAATATATGTTTGGTATAAGATTGGGTATATGCTAAGAGATACACAAGTTTAAGATGCTACTGAAATGTTGATATAATAATCTGTGTAATCTGGTAAGTAATGTACATCAATATGATAACTCAAAGTGTGTAGTGTAAGATTGACATAACCTAGATGGTGTTGTCATGTAGAATATGCCAATAGTGGGTATGTATATTGATGTGTTTCTTAAATGTATAAGTAGGAATGCCCCTTCAATGGGTAGATTGAATCAATCAATGATCTATAAATCACTGCACACACTCAAAAGAGATCAAATGAAGCATTGCAATGTAGATAAATCAACATATAATAGCATAAAACAAAAAATTTAAGTCCTAGCATGATATTAGTAATGTAAAGCATGGATGATGCATACAATTGAAATATTCTTTTTTTTTTTTTAATATTTGTATTACTTTTGTATTTTTTTTGGAAATATTTGAACCATGCACAATCATGCAGGAGACAATATGTAAAAGTAAGATAGGATATAATGATACTAACCAATGACTCTCATGGGAGACTCACTATCATGGTGTCCTATTCAAGGAGTATAATCGTGTGTGAATGTGAAGCATGATGAAAATTTTAGAACTATGGCTTTAAAAGCTATATATGTTGTAGATGCTCTGAAATCTCTAAAGTAAAAACTAATTGTGTGGTCCCACTATAATTTTAAGAAGTGGATGTAACTATATGGATCTTAGGGACACATTTATAAGTAGGAGATGATATCTAAATATGTGCTTTATGTGTAGACCCATGAGATCTCAATGAAACTAATCTAGGTGTGAAAACTATAGTTAGAAGTTATTTAGAATCACAAAGCTATGGAGTTGTATGAAACCTCTGTATTGGTGATGCATGTGTCAATTATGTCTAAATATATACCAAAGGAATAACTGTAACTGGTGGGGAAACTGAAACTGGTAGAGAAGCTATAAATAGTGACTATAAATTAGATGGCTCTGAAGTGGAGAATGGTAACTCATATGGAACTCTACCAACTATAATAACCTAATTAGTGTGAATGAATTTCATGCATCTATGAACTATAGATGGTGTTAATCAATTTTTTTGAATCTATGGGTGCCCAAGTGACATATCAAAAACTCCTCCACTGGGAACTATAGTGAAATGTGTGATCACATGTGTTGAACTAGTTTATAAAGGAAGAACAATCTCACCTAATGAAGTCTATATGTGCCCACTAAATCTACTGATAATTGTATTTGTTAGGATGACATCTTACTCTGAATAGCCCAAATGCTATAATAATGTAGTGGTTCACATGTTCACACTAGAACCATTATCAATGAGAACACTATGAATGGGATGATTATGAATATGTGATATCATAAAGAGTGCATTATAATCTAAATTATCCTTTGTAATCTCCTAATATAAGAAGGATATCAAATGTCTAGGATATCAAAGGTCTATCTATAACTTTAGACTCATACACACTAATCATACCACTCAAAAGATGTGACTCAAATGAAGGTGTCTAGTATGTAACTAGTGGTGGATGTGCATGATATGCATGGTGAACCCTTGATGTGTCCCTTTTATCCTATTTTGAATGCTATGGAAATGGATCTGAGAATATTTTTAAATCTTTATCCTATGTTGGTTTTGCCTATGGAGGCTCAACTAAATTGCCAAGATCAAGTAGTTTGTCATCTATTAAGTCTTGTATCTTATGTTTAAAACTAATGCATTTGTTTGTAGTGTGGCTTGGTGACCTATGACAATCACAAAATGCTTGCTAATAATATTCCTTGGGAAGAGGTTTTGTTGGATCAACATCTTGAATAGGAGGGAGAGATATGAAATTATAATCCAAAAGCTATTGTAAAACCTTGGCTAGAGGAACTGAAAGATGTGAGAAAGTATGTTGAGGGGTTGTTGATGAAACTATACGCTGAGAAGGATCTGAAGCTATATTTATTTTAGGTTGGTTCTATATTTTTGTATCATTGAACTTGACCTTATATGGGACTTTTTTGTTACTCTTATTATTTGTGTATAGAATGCTTGTATACTTGAGTTTTCCCATTGAAATAAGTTTCACTTCTCTTTCCTTTGATGTATGACACAATTCATTGAAGGAAGAGAATCACTTGAACATAATTGATAAATAAAGTGTTGGTAGAATAATCTATTTGAAGAGGTCCTGTAACTCCTAATCTACCATGGGACTATTCATCTTAGCCAATATGGTATTATATTTAAGAACATTGTTTATATTGAGAAATTTGAGCATATGAAACCTTATCACCAATGTAAAATATGAACTGTGCTAAGAACATGTTAGCTAAAGGATTGAATGCATGAACTGATTGATTTGATAAATAATAGAACAATTTTAAAGCATAATCCTTTAGGTTCCATGTAAATATCTTGGTTAGTGTCCAATCATTGGGTACATAGTCTAAGCATGATGCATGAAATGCTCTCAAGTGTGTCTCTATATCACCCTTTCATCATAAAAAGCAAGCTTAGGTTGAACAAAACCCTGTGGCAAGGGTGTAGGAGCAATATGACAAGCCAATGGTGTATGCAGAAGAAAAAAAGAATCCAAAGCCTTGCTAGGTCTAGTGGTACCTTTCTCAAGATGTATCACCTTGGATTGAAGATATATTATCTCTTGTATAAGGGCTACCACATCAAGAGAAAGGGATGTACTAGCTGTAATTAGTGTCATAGAGGTAGGTTGGGCTACTATAGGGTTTGTTGAGACATAGTTTCCCCATAGTGTCATTTTCAATTGGTTTCTCTATGGGAATGGAAGAATCAACTTGATTAGCCTTTTTGATTTCCATGATAGATTACAAAATTAGTGTATAATCTTTAGGTTGTTCCTTAAGTCTTTCTCTGAAATTTTGTAAAATCAAATCTTTGTTGAGTACAAATTCATTATCAATAATGGGTATAAGTGGATCAATAGTCTAATGTGGTGGAGCATAAGCGTTGATGTGTACATCATCATTGTTATTTTCATACTGATTTTTGTCAAAATTATCCTCATTGAAATTGGTGTAATTTAGATGTGTAGAATCTATTACTTGAACTTGAGTTTGTTATTTATCCATGGTATATGGATGAGTTGCAAGACTCTAGGTGAATTCAAGAGGATTACCACTAATTATTGCACTTCATCTCAAAGGGAGAGATGCAAGTAACTTAGGTGGCATAATTAAAACAAATTGGATAATAGTAAAAAAGATTAAGATAATATAATCTAAATAAGAAACTGGAATATGCATAGAAAGGATACATAGATACCAAACATATAAGGTGATACCTCAAGAATAAAATATGTATTATTATATGAAACTAAGGATTTCTTGAAAATATTAATGTAAAATACTATGAATTTTTGAATTTGAAATTGATTTTTTGAGTTTTATATGCAGCTAAAAATTCAAAAAATGATTGTAAAATAATTGGGAAGCTAGTTGATACAACTAGGGTTTTTTGAATGAATTTTAAAAATTAGTATGGTAATTTTAAAGGTTTGATATGAATTTATATAAAAAAATTAGAATTTTACTTGAAAAATTTAGGAAAAATCTAAAAAATATTTCTAAAATTAACAATATATTTTTCCTAATGTTTGGAAGGTGTTTGTATGCAAAAAGGACCTAGTATGTGCAAACTAGGTTTTTAAAAAAATATATGATAATTTTTCAATGATAATTTTTCAATTAATTTATATATTTTTTTATTTTTAAATAAAATAAAAATCAAGAAATTAAGGCAAAAAATCATAAATAATTTACCCAAGGGTTTATATGGTTTTTGTGTGAAAATTTGATGTTGGGTTCACCAAATGTTTTTTATTTTTGGGAATAATGGAGTTTTATTCCTATTTAATAAACAAGTCTAAGTAGGGAAAATCAATAAGTAATATTCCTAATTATGGATACTATTTTTTGAATTTGAATTGTAATTTGTCCTTTATAAAAATAGTAAGAGAGCAAGGAGAAACGTAACTTAGCTTATTCTAAGCTATTTGATCTGAGACAGGGTCTATAAATTTGGATGCAAGACTAAGACACTATCATAAATAATATCCTATACTTCATTTTCTAATTGGAAAGGAGTTCTACAACTAGACACCCTAGTCTTCAACACTATAGTCCTTTGGTGCTATTTTCTTAAGGGTTTAAGCTTTTTGGGTTTCGTTTGCCTATTCAAAGTGAGCTTGTGCACCAATTTTGAGGTCTTTGATATCAATATAACACCATATAGAGATGATTATTCATGTACTTAGATATTATATGCAATTGAAATAAACTTTGGTAAATAGGGAAAAGGGGTTAGTGTGTAAAGGATATGTTAGATGCACTTCACACACTGTGTGTGGGCACACTGCATAGATACCAATACTCTGATGAGGGATCAAGCTAATGTAGTTCTCCCATTGAATTTATTAGTGCAATTGTGTATGAAAATTCAATTAAATGTGAAATTGGGTGTACTTTAGATAGCTAGGGACTGTTGTAAGGGTTTGAATAGGCTTGGAATAACATTAGAAATCTATATGTAATGAATAGGGAAAATTTCTTTAGTGTACTTGCTTGTATTCTTGATTATCTCTTGTAATTAGTGTCAACCCTTATAAATGAGCTTTGAATAGGTTTATATAGGAAATTATTGATCATGGGTCAGATGTATTCACATTAGGTTGATAAGGAAACGGATAAGGATCAAATGAATCTATTTATTTGAACCAAATTTACACTTAGACAATAGTGCCAAAAGTGGGATGCCTTATATTTTAGTGCTATATTCCAAGTTGGGGATTATTTTATAGAGGTTATAGGACCTTTGGGAATGGATTTGTTATGGGGAAAGCAATCTAGGTTAGTTGGGGTTAAGTTTGGAAGGCCACAAATGTCTAGAAATCAATGAAAAAGAGCCTAAGATGGTGAAGAGAGAAAGAAAGAGGTACATATGGGTTGGGTGTCTTTATTCATGCTCAAGTAACCAAATTATGCATTTTATATGACTACAATTCTAAGTTTTTCCTTTGATTGGTTCACTTTGATAGCATTCTATCCAATTCTTGTGCACAATCTTTCTAGACATATGCCACACTTTAGATTTGGATGTGCTTCAAATATATTTGTATTACTACCTCCTTCATCTTCTAATGTGGAATTGGTAGAGTTATAGTAAACCATTCATGTTCCTCCTTTGATAAAAAGAAGAAACATTGTTTGATATAGATGGAGCATATATAGTACTCTAGCTAAGGTTCTCAACATCGACATGGGTCATCTTGTGATCCCAACTTGGAGTATTAACAACTTCAGTATTGATGGTATTTATCCTTAGTTTCATTCCATATAAAGTCCTTCCTTATTTTACATAATTTTTTTTTGGGGGGGAGGTTTGTTTCCTATGGGTTTTCTATAATTTTCCACTTCATGTATATATTGTACATGAGTACCTAATTAGGACTTATTATTGGGACTCATAATATGGATATGCCACTTTATTTTTGGCTATTTTTATCCCTTAACTTCACTTAAGTGGGGGTGTTAGATTAATTTACTCATGTTTACTAGGGGATTTTTGTCTTTTCCTATTGTGGATTTATCCCACCTTTGTTAGGATGTGTTGTTCCTTATTTTCCCTTGCCTATATTTATAAGGATTATAAGTTTTAATAACATTAAATAAGTTTGGATGTAATATATGATATTTTATAATTTGTTCTACATATCAGTTTGTAACCCTTTGTTTTACACATCTCTCCTTTTGTGATGTTCTTCTTTTTAAACCCTTGAGATTTTATAGCTTGAAATGATCTAGTCATTGTTCCTTTCACTACCTACATATTCCAAATGGACTTCAACCCATTGTAGTTCAGCCTACAATGAGGAATATAACTAAGTAATAACATGTTCATGAATAGGTAAATGGCAGGGTATGAAATAATGGTAAGGCAAGACATGGTAAAATTTTGCTCCTAGGCTATAGGAAATAATGGCATAGGTAGGTTTCCCCTAGGTTATAGGGACTAATGACACATTTAAGTGATAAAGAACATTTTCTAAAATCAAGGATGAAATTAATAGACCGTTACTAAACTAGATGAAGATACTACCCCTTTGTGAACGAATCCACTTAAAGAGTCTTAAGATTGAATCAATAGTAAAAATTACATCTGAATCCAATCATTGATGGTGTCTAAAATATCATTGATTTAGAACCAAGGTCAAAATGGTAATAGAGACTTTAAAACAAACTTCAAACAATAGGGAAGGTATAGAAGGAAAGGTATATGGTATGGTATATATAAGGTGATGTTACAACACAACTTAAATGATCCTCAGAGACAATACCTTAGGTCACTCAAAAGAGAAATTAGTTGAGATGTATTATGTTCATTTGTTAATTAAGTTCGTATCCTTTTGGAATAGCCAACTTGTATGCTCTATAACCATAGTTAGCGGCATTCACATAAGGTCCCAAACAATTAGGCTTAAGATTTACCTTTTTATTATATTTGGCACTGGTTTTCTTCTAGTTTTATTTGATTACAAGATTACCAAGCTCAAATTTTATTTATTTCACATGCCCATTATATTGACCTTGCAACCAATTTTAATATGCTTGAAGATTGTTCATATCTACCATTAATTTTTTGTCTAGTAGTTCTAGATCTTGTAAATGAGCTACTATCTAATCCCCATCATTAAGGATATGTTTCAATTAAATGCACAGAGAAGGGAACTCAACCTTTTAATTAAGAATGTCCTCAGTGCCATAAAATAGGGAATAGGGTGTGGCTCTTTTTGGAGTGTGAAAAATAGTTTGGTAAGCCCATAAGGCATGAAAGAGTTTCAAGTGCTAATCACTACCAACATAATTGATGATCTTCTTGATAATTTTGATAATGGTTTTATTATATTTCTCTACTTATCCATTACCTTGTGAGTAATATGAAGTGGGAAAATTTTAGGTAATTAGTTACTGAACACAAAGTTATTTGACATCCTTTTTTTTGAATGAACTATAATTATAAAATATAATGTTAGATGGGATACCATAGTAGTAGATGAGGTGATTGAAATATCAATTTGGATATTTGTTTTATTATGATGTAACTTAGGGGAATGAATTCCATGTACTTAATGAATTACTCAATAGTGGTAAGGATATGTTTATGGTCATCTGAGGAGGTAGGTTTAATATTTCCTATGAGGTTGAGTCCCCATGTTGAAAATGGCCATGATGTAGTCATTGGCTTGAGTGTTTGATTTGGATAATGTATCAAATTGGCATGTTTTTGACATTTTTTACCCCTTTTAACATAAACATTTCCATTTGATTCCATAGTCAACTAATAATAACTAGTACACATTAATGTTTTGGTAAGGATGACCCCACTAGTGTGGGACCCACAAACCCCTTCATGAACTTCCCTCAATG
Organism: Torreya grandis; assembly: GCA_037957365.1. Lineage (NCBI taxonomy): Eukaryota > Viridiplantae > Streptophyta > Pinopsida > Cupressales > Taxaceae > Torreya > Torreya grandis. Next base: position 52,764 of record JARHVA010004920.1, read on the forward strand.
TTAGTCTAGATTTTGTCAAGGTTAAATAGTGAAGTAGAGTTCCATCAAATCTTCTATGATAGAGTGTAGGTCTAAGTAAGGTATAATGATATGCTTGATGGGTGAAGGCTTTTTTATTTATTTAATATAGGTCAGGTGGGAGACTTAGTCATGAAGGTAATTATATAGTTTGGAATTTCATGTAAAACTAGGAAAAAAATATCGCATATCATCTCAAAGGCCAAGGGTTCATGAGCTAGTGTGAGAAGGTGTTCAATGAGGAAATGATAATCTATTTATTTATCTATGATATAGATCATATAAAAAATTATAGTCATGGCATATATTATTATGTTATTGGCCCTAGGTATTTTTTCAAATTTAAGGTGGGAAATTTATTGCTTGAGAGTGTCCACCATGGGTTTATAAGGTACTAACTTCTCATTCTTGGTATGGAGTTGGCATGTGACCTAATCAATGATAAGTTATGAATCTCCATAAATATGAAGATGTTAAATGTGCCACTATATTACTAAAATGAAGCCTTACAATCAATGCTTTATACTCAGCCATGTTATTAGTATAAGGAAAGATGATATGGAAATACTTGGGAATGATATTCCCTTATGATGTTATGAACAACAATATTTCTCCTGAACTATGATACATGATTCCAGTGATGCTCTTTAGGAGTTGCTTCTAATATAGTCCTAATGGACTCATCCAAAAACCTAAATGCAAGTGGTGGAGTGTTAAGAACAGGAGATTAAGTGAGTTGGCCTATAATTATATATCTCATGATGGCCTTTTGGTTAGCATATTCAATCTCAAACACACTTATAATCACAATCCATTTAGCCATATGGCCTTGTAAATCTATCTTTAAAATTAGATACTTGAGTAATTCTACTTTGGTAGTAACAATTTTATTATTATTTAGCATGGAGTGGTACAAATTTTGTGCTACAAAGACCATAGTTAAAAAAAAATATATCTATCAATATATGCTTGTGTTCATACGAAACCAATGTGCACCTTAGGTAATACATGATATGTTCCTTCCCCTATTCATCATGCTAAGCCAATAGTGCCCCCAAGGCATTTTAAGTTGCCTAAAGGTAGAGAATAAAAGGTTTGTCTAGCATAGGTGGTAATAGAATAGGTGGATTGGCCAAGTATTTTTTAAATTGCTCTAAGGCATTATATATATATGAATTCCATGAAAAATTAGTTTCATTATTCAATAGATAGGTAAATAGATAGAACTCATCAACCAGTTAAGATATGAAGTGCCTAATGGACTTTATATTACCCTACAAACTATGAAATTAATTCAATGTAGATGGTGGTTGTATCTTGGTAATGGCCTTGACTTTTGTAGGATCAAATTCAATGCCCATATGAGAGAAAATGAAGCCTATACATTTTTTATAATTTATGCCAAAGATGCACTTTTTAGGATTGAGTTTGACGTTATACTCCTGAAGTTGTTCAAAACTCTTTCAAAGCACAAGTAGATGTTCAATGTGGGCCTTAGATTTACCTAGGATGTCATCGACATATTCCTTAACTATATCATTGAAAATTACCATCATGCATGTTGGTACATTGCCCCTACATTTTTGAGACTGAAAGGCATGACTTGATAGCAAAATGTTTCCAAAAGAGTGGTGAACACTATCTTGTATTAGTCTTCTAGTGTGATCTTGATTTGAATTTACCCTAAAAACCCATCCATGAGGGAGATCATTCCATACCAAAATATGGAGTCAATAATCATGTTGATATTAAGCAAATTAAAGTAATATTTTAGGTAGGATTTATCATTCTCACATAAAGTAGTGCATAATGCTAACTAGAAAAATATTTGAGATCCACTCTAAATAATCAATAGGATTAATGCATCCTATATATAATATTTTCTCAAATTTTTTATTGACCAAGATGGTGAGATGAGTATGTACTTTCCTTAGTTTCTACTTGATTGGCTTGGCATTAGGATGTACAACATGATGATGAACAACAAAGGTGCAATCCAAACCTAGCATGTTAGAATGATCCCATGAAAAAATGTTGATGAAATCACTAAGGAAAGTTGTATGGACTACATTCTCCTCTTCAATGAGAAACATGCATAATTTGATCCACTTTAGATTGGTTGGTGTTCTAATGATGACCTTAGAATTGTCTTCCATAAGGAGTGTAGAACCATGTTCTAAGAGAGTCAACAAAGAAGTATTTTTTTGGAAATATTAAAGTCATATTGTCATACTGGCTCATCAAGATCCCCTAAATAGGAGGAATCAAAATCACCCAATGGTGGTAAGGGCTATGTAACAAATACCTAAGGACATTATTGGAAAATTTGTTCAAAGGCCTTCTATTTTTATTCATTGATTTTAGGCCCCTTTTATGATTATGATATTTTTGGCATCATGAGAATCATTTAAATAAGGGTGAACATCCTTGTCTAATGACACTGTTGGCCAAAATTGGCCTACATACAGAACTTTTGCATATATGGATTAGGATACTCTCTTAGACCATTTAGTGACATTTTACCTTCATGACTAGTTTGTTTCTAGTCCTCAATTGATGATTTAATGTAGTATCATAGAAGGTCTTGGTGTGGTGTTGGGAGTTATTGAGAGGTAACATAATGTCTCTCTACTGAGAGAAATTTTTAAGGCATGAAAAATAATCAATAGTTTTGGCAATACCTTTTTGGGAAATAGTTTTTAAGACTCATCATAGAACATAGTGATTTCCAATGATCCTTAGTAGAGCTCCAAATAATATCTAGGAATATTTGAAGATGCTCTAGGTAGCTCCGAAGATGTTCTAGGTAGCTCCAAAGATGTTCTATTGAGCACCAAAGATACTATAATGAGATACAAATATGTTATAGTGATATATGAAGATGTTCCAAGAATCTTAAAATATGTTGTATTGAGATCCAAATATCCTTATTAAATCTCTAAATAATATCTAGGTAGCTCTAAAGATGCTCTAGACATCTTTGAAGATGTTCTATTGAAGCTCTAAAGAAGAGGTAGTCCTAGTACAATGGATGATCCAATGGTGTAAATATAATACTAGATTCATGACCATACTTAGTGTTCTCATCCTTATTTAGTGACTTACCATTCCTATTTTAGGCCTCTACAATCAAGTTTTGATGAGAAGATCCTTTTTAGGCAAAAATTAATGTTTTGGCTTTCCTAGCTCAAAAATATCACCTAAAGTTGTTTGATTGTGCTATAAGGAGAATTATTGGTGTGATATACCTCAACATAAAAAAATTATCTAGATATATTAAATATTAACTTAAAAGTGTCATGAATGATAGGTTACTCTTTTCCCTTGAGTCAAACCTAGAGGTTGCAGTCCATACACTTGAGAAGTCTTGGTTACTAGCTTATACAATGAAAAAACCATGATACAGTGAGATGAATGACATAATTATTGGAAACTATAAGAATTTTAAATGTTTATTTAAAGGTTATAAAGGTTTATATTATGTTTTAAAGACACTATGATCATCTTTCAGAGGTTATATACATAGAATAGTGTTAATAAGTTCATTGACCTAGTGTGCTCTCACAAGCAACATACAGAGATCTTATGAAGGTTTCAAGGTTGTATAACTAGATGAATATGTTTAAGCCACTCTTAAAAGTGATATAATAACACAACACATAAAAATAATATTAAATTAGAGTATGTAAAATTTTGATCAAATGGTTTCATAGCGTACACATAGTTATAAGCTTGAGGGATAATTTAGAAAAAAATTGAAGAGTTAAAGATGCTATAAAGGTGATCTAACCTCCAAATTCAGTACAGATGGTCATTATGAACTATATTATGTTTTCATGATATATATTTACCAAATATATCATGTTATCCATCCAATTATTTTAATACCTGAGGCACTCTACAGGTCATTTACACAGGCAACCCATTGTTAGTTTTGATAAATTTATGATTTTGGAGCATCTATAAGAGGAGTTAGGTTCTCATTTTTGGTATGTATGATAGTGGTTAGTATATAAATATATATATTCAATAATTTATGAATAATTATAAATTTAATCATACAATATTTTGTTAAAAACCACGTTTAGTCATAAATAGTCATTCACTCAGGCAACCCACTAGCTAGTTTTTAGAAAAATGCATATTGAAGCCTCTATAGGCATGATCTAGCTATGAAACTTGGTAAAAGTTATATATATTAATGGTTATAAGTTATAATGACATTATTTATGTCATAATAATATTTTAATAATCTACCATTTTATCACAGTATTATGCTTGTATGTTGACAATCAACATGGAGCTAGGCAAGCTTCTTGGAAGGCTATAAGGTATGACATATGGTTTGAACCTCATGTGAGGGTTTGTGAAATATTTGAGGGTGATTTTTTTTCTTCCCATAGTTATTTATATTAATAAAATTCATAATTTCAAAGTAAAACATGGAGAAGGAAAATTTGCAAAATTTAAGATTTTGGCATGCAAGTAGGGACAATAAAAAAAAGCATTTTTTAGGCATTTAAAGAATTGAATGGGAAAATATAATTATTGGATAATTTTTATGGCTATTTATATGTGAAAAAAAAAATTATTATGTATTGATACCTTATAAATCTAAAGATTCACCTATTTATTGCTCCCTATGTCTTGTAGTTCATAATTTTTAAGTGTGTAATAGGTCTAAATATGTAATTTTGGTTAATTTTAATTGTTAATAATGGAAAAATAATGATTTAAATAGTTTTATGGGTCCCTATTTATATTAATTCAAAAATAATTAAGTCTTGGGATATCATGAAACTCAATAAAATGACAAAACTCATAACTATACATGTTTAAAAATTTGGCAAGGCAAGTTGAGGCACCCCAAAAGATGCATTTTTTCAGTTATAATAAATGAAATGACTTAAAATTTGAAATGTGTGTATTTTTTTTTTCCTTTAAGTGTTAAAATTGGTCTAATTCCCCTACTATATTTCCAGAGAAAAAAATAAGTTTTCATATCTCCATTAATGGAGTTTGTTCTCAAAACTAGGTCTAAAAGAACCTTTAGTAGAGGTAAAAAGGAGGATTTATGTATTTAAAAGTGATTAATAGTTTTTATAAGATAAAAAATAATGTTTTTATTTATTTTTAAAATTAAATTAAGACTCCAAGTGGCTCAAACTAGCAAAGAGACCCTCCTAGACCTACCTAATCCTGGAAGGTGGCAAACCTTCCCAAACTAATTTAATGAGTTTCCTAGTGAATAAAATGATGATAATGGTATAAAAATAATGGTAGGAAAAATAAAAAATATTTATTATCATAAAATAATCTCATTCAAGATTCCAAGCACCATGGAAAGACCTAAAACAATTGCAAGCTACCAAAGAGCCTATTTTGACTAGTTTTCAATTTTTTAGCTCATAAGCCCATTAAATGACCTAGAATAACTTTAAAAGCACTTATATCATATATAAGACTCTATAAATATCAATATTTACCTATTTTTAAAAATAAATTGGCATACTTGGGTGATTAGGAGGCCTAAAATGACCTTAAAAGTAGGTTTTAGGATAACTAGTTGAAGATGGCCTGAGCTTGAGGACCTCCATAAATGGAGTCCAAAGAATTTGTACATTATATGGTGTATTTTATAGGTTATATGAGAAAATATGAGTTGGGGCCAAAATAAAACACTCAAAATTTATCCCTCAAAATTCATTACAAGCATCAAATGTTAGAATGACTAACCATGTTGTCAGGTTGCCAACACAAGCCAAGTGGAAATAGGGCATGCTGTCACTTGGATTTTCACCCATTAAAGAGATGTATCATCTTTCCACATACAATTGGCACAATTTAAACACATATAAGTTGTGGGTAGCCTAAGAATGAGGTAAATATCTAAATAGGGCTAGCTCCCTTGATGTACCACTTGTAGATCATTACTACACCTATGCTTGTGAGTGAAAAGGGAGAGAAAACTTAAAGTAAACTATCCTAAGGGAGGTGATACACCAAATTATTTTGAATACAAACTAGCTACATGTTACACATGAGAAAAATGGACTAACCAAACATACACTTCTCTAATCTACATCTTCTCACATCAATATTTCATTACGAGGTTGTGATGAATGTTTAGGCCAGGAGGACTAGACAAGAGGCATATAATGGAACTATTTTAATTGAATAAATCACTCAAAATTTACACATCATAAAAAACTTCACATGACCTGCAATAAAAATCTTTCCAACTACAAATATGTGAGACAATGAGAAAACAATGCTAAGGAAACAATAGTCATCACATAAGAGAGATCTATCATTCAAGTGAACACAATATGAAAAGTCATGGAAGAGGTAAAAATTAGTGGTATTTTTTTATCCATGGTATGAAAATGAATAGGTATTCACCATACTAAGGTGGAGAATAATTTACAAAGGCCAATATGGCTAGTTCTTAGAGAGAGAGAGAGAGAGAGAGAGAGAGAGAGAGAGAGAGAGAGAGAGAGAGAGAGAGAGAGAGAGAGAGAGAGAGAGAGAGAGAGAGAGAGAGAGAGAGAGAGAGAGAGAGAGAGAGAGAGAGAGAGAGAGAGAGAGAGAGAGAGAGAGAGAGAGAGAATTCCAAAGGTTACAAAGACACTTGTCAAGCTGAGAAAAAGAGTTATATGTGCATGGGAAGAGAATTTGAAACTGATAATGCAAAGTCAAGAAACACAAGTGTCACCCCAAGTCATGAAACTATTGAAATGTGACATGGAATTCCTTTTGATGCCTTAGAAAATTGGATTCATAATTCACCCCTATTTTAATGTCCCAAAAATGATTATGGATAGGTCTAATTATTTTATGAAGAGTAAAGGGTTGAATACATGCTTCTTCATGCATTGGTTGCATTTCTAGTCATCTAAAATCATCTAAAAATGGGATATCACTATCTACACTCAAATAAAATTCCTTTTTCAGTCACTCCTCACACTTATATTTAAAAAAGGAATAAATTTTCCATTAAAATTCATAAAATATATAGTATAACATTTATAAATACCATACATGGCCTTAAAGGCATCAAGCACACTTTAAAAAGACTTCCACTTGAAGTTTTCACACTTCTCACCACCATGTTCACTATGCTAGTTTTTACTGGCTAAGATGAGAGCTTTTTTAGGCACATTTAAGATGTTTTATTATGAATTAAATGAACATGGGTAGTCACCCCAAGTCCTAATTTTCTCCTAAAGTTGTTTTCATCTCTTGGAAGTTCCTAGAACCTACACAATGCACAAAATAGTCAAAATAATAAATTGTGTGCCCTATCTACATAGATTACAAACAACTTATCCTAATTTTATGGAACTTAATTGAGTCTTATATAACATTAAATAATCATTATATGCAAACTATGACATTTTGGCACACTAATTTCTCAATCTTCTCAAATTGGTCACTAACAAGGTTTTTGATGACCTTAGGCCTATTTTACCCTCTTAAGATTTTTTTATAAATATATGACATTATAATTTTAAAAAAATAATTATATAATATTTATATACCTTAATCAACTTCCATAAACTCCTTATATCCCCATGCATAACCTTGAAGGAGATGTGAACACTTTAACTTGGCCTATAGAGCTTGTTTTCTCTTTTCCTGCATGCTTGACATGTCTCTAAGCCAAAAGTGGATTCCTTATGGGTTTATTTTCATTATATAAGATTATAAATGTCTATTATGACAATAAAAATATTCAAAAATGGATTAAAAATAATATATAATGCTATAAGTGTAAGTGACTCTTTATTTGGCTTCTGGGCCTAAACCTTGACTAATAGGCCTACCTACAAGTTTGAGAGTCTAGGCCATCCTATTGGGATTCCTTCCTATATTATATGTTTAAATATTTTACCTATGTGTATATAAACTTATCATTCCCTATTTAAGGGTCTATTTAGCTTTTGTTCTACCCTTCTCACCCATCTTCTGCAACCTACTAGTTTATGCATAAAAGGGAAGTGCCCTATGTTTGAGACAAAATAGAGGGTACTTCCAATACTTTATTAGACAATATTAAAATTGGAATGGTATATAAAAGTGTAAAGTATATATATTTTTTAATTTCAAACCTTTGTTATATGATTAGACCCTCCAAAATTACTAACTGAGACAAACTGCTAGGCAAAAGACTGTGTGCAGGATTTGCACTTTAGACTGTGTATTGCATCATTAGGATATTTTCTCAACTTGTTTTAAATTTTAAAGAGTATATGGAGAAAATAATGGTAATTATTAAGGTTATATATTTATATTCATCACTTTGACTCTCTATATACCCCTTCCCATACCTTGAATTCTCAAGACTATATATACAATTTTTTACTATGTTTTGTATCTTGGAAAGGGACCTATAAGTGACCATGCTTGTTTGGGATTAAGGATAGTGTCTAAAATATTACATATAGTCCCTTATGACCATTTTTTACTTTATTGTATCCATTTTTTCATCTTGTATAGGCTATATCCTTACAAAAACACCTTGTTTAGCTTGCTATCTGCCTACTCAGTTGTAGGTGAGTGTTTTGTATAATGGAATACCTATAGGTACATGTTGGACCTTAGAACATGACCACTCAACTCTTATTTATTATATTTTAGATCATATATGTCACTTTTACCATTATCCCAAGTTGATATCTCCAATGCTTAGGTCCAGTTCATGAATGATGTAAGAGCTAAAGTCTATTGTAGGTGAATATCTATAAACGCAAGGACACTTGTAGGTGTGTATGGGATGAAAAACACACTATATCATTCTCCTTTATTGGATTTTATATCATAACTACTCCTTTAAACTATTTGGAAACATTCAAATATGGTGGCATAGTCTAGTTTGTAATTTTGGGTGAAAATGTCTCTTTTGGATCAAAATCTTGTAGATGATCACTACTTGAGTTTAGTGTATGAAAATACATATTTGAGGCTCTCAACAACCATTCTCCACTGATCATCTACCCTCCCAAATTTGTAAAGTCCTTATCCCAAGTATATAATACAATACATAATCATCTACATGCTCAAATGTCCCTATAACCATGTCATATGACACTCATAAAACCACCACGTGCTCTATTTTACAATTTTAGGGGAAAAATCCCTAAACACAGTCACCTCATGCTAGAAGGTGATTAACAGTTAAATTTGCCATATTAATACTTAAAACAGGTTTTCCATGGTAAAAAATATCATAATAGTAATTAAAAAGAGCTCCACCACTTGTTTCAACACTTTAAAAGGGGTCTTCAACTCTATGTTAAGGCCACCTATAGGTGGTTATTCTCATACACAGGCAATAATGTGAGTATTTTCCAAAAAATACTTGATGTATGGTCATTTTATTACATTTTGTTCTTTAAAATATATTAAAATTCTTAGTTCCATTTATGGGGTTCTTTAAACATGTCTCAAAACCTTTATTCTGAATGTGACTTTCCCTTTCAAGCACCTATAGGTGCACATTCTAATGGTAGACTGCGTAGAAGTATTTACACATGAATGCCATAGTGTGTTCTTTATTTTTTTAAAATATCACCAAAATTCCTTATGTTTCTAGAACATATATAATAGATTTAGAGCCTTCAATTACCCCTTTATAACATGGTCAAGACTCAACATCATGGCTATGGATGAACCCTCTATAGGAATCCTAGTTATATAGGGGTTATAGTTATCACAACTAATTACATAGCACCTTTGGGACCCTAGGTTGAATATTCATGTTAAAATGGTATGTAAAACATATTAATAACTCAAAAAAAACTCCATGGATGTGTTTTGAGCTTTATATAGCTCACCTGGTTAATTGTGTATGGTAGTCCTATGGCAATTGACTATATGGCACTCTATGACTACACTCTCATGGAGATTTCTTGGATAAAGAGATTAAAAAATAAAAGGGAAAAATAAGACCTCATAAAAATGAGGATGAACCTATAAAAACTCATTTAAATTACCATCAAAGCATGAAGCTCTTGAAAATGGTGGAAACCTACCTATTGTACTGAAAAGTACTTACTCTTACAACTTAAGATGATTTGCATATCAAAATATCTTAAAATAATAAGCCAAGAATTGATAACATGATTAAATTGTTTCCATTTCCTATAGATTCAGTTATAATATCTTTATTATATTAAAAAATTCAAACTAAAGCAAAACCTATAGGGTGCACAGATTAGCAATCAGAAAAACATAGTCAACTTGTTAGGAATGATTCATAAAGCATAGTTTACAAATATTTAAAATATTTTTATGTAAATATATATATATATATATATATATATATATATATATATATAATTTTATTTTCACCTCCCAAAGGCATTTGGTCTAAAACCTCCTCAATTGGCCATACTAAGCACAAACCCGTTGACCACTTCTGCTTGCCAAGCCTAGTGAAAGAAGAGATAAGTGATTTTATTCATTTCTTAGAGATTATAATAAAAATTATCACTAAAATAAGTTTATATAAACCAAGGGAAACTCCTAAAATGTCTTCAAATACACGAGTTTGTATAATTTTGTACACCTTATTAAATGCTTATTTTTCAAGAAAACTACCTTTTCTTCTAAAGAACCTACCACTTTTTTGTCAAAAATAGTTACTTAAGACATATGAGGAAACATGGGGCATGAAATCATAATTTTAAACATTTAAATCTCCCAAGGAGGCCATAAAAGTCATTTAATGCTCTATTTTGACCCCAAAATGACTCAAAAAGACATAAATATTTATAATGACCATGACCAAGGCTAATGTGACATGAAATGACCTATAATACACTTTATGACATAATATTAAACCCCTAAAATACCTAAAAAATAAGTGTTTTCTTATAGGGATCCCAGTTTGACCTATAGGGTCAAATTTGGTAAATAAATTAGTGACTTATAGGGGTAGTATGCCTGTTATGCTAAAGATCAGTAGCCTTATCAATCCATTAGGCTTATGGATTCATCTTAAGTATGAGATAAACAATAAGAACTAACACTTGACAACAAGGCTTTGACTAAGACAAGATAACTAATTGACTACCTCAACCACACAAAATAAAGGACACACACAAAGCAAAACAAACACACTAACAAGACACACATGTGTGCTCAAAGCACTTAGGAAATTTAGAAAAAAAAAATATGCACAACTAGGATCTAAGCATACCTCATTTTTAGGATCAAAAGGAAAGTTTCTTGAATGATCTTCTTGATAAGATGAATCATAGTGCCAAGCATGTTGCTCTTTGGATTGGATGTTTAATAGGTCAGACCTATTCTTTGTCACTTTACTTGACCTACTCTCTAGTAGATAATCCTAAAATAGGTCTCCAATGTAAATTTATTCCTCTTTAATTTATATACATACCTCATATTTTTTCTCACTTTTCATCTCATGATCGACTTGTTAGTGTAGTGCTTTTTTCCATTGGGTTTTGCCTACACGATGTTTTGGCCATTCTATGTCAATTAAGCTTCCTTAGGTTAGTTATAAAAGGGTCACATAGCCTGATTTCATTTTAATGTAATTATATAATTAGGAAAATAGAGGCTTCCTCATGCTTCCCTAATTTTCCCTATATGTACCCCACATTTCCACTTTGGAAGGTTAAACAGGTTAATGTGATTTTACGTAAACAAGTCATTTTTTAAAATATTGTTGTGTGAAGACAAGCTTCTTCATCCTTTTAAATTTATCTATCATTTCATTGCTTCATACATATATTTTCTCAATCTTATATACAAGGATCCAAGATCATGGCCAATCCAACATGGCATCAGAGCTAATTTTACCAGTAGTGCAGCATTAAGTGTGGTGAAATCTTGCATACATTTGCTATTCCAACCTAAAGAAGGGTTTGGCGGGATTACTTAGATAAATAATTCAAAACTTTCTACTAGAGCTTAATATCTCAAAAATTACTATCATTGGTTTTATAAGGTACCAAAACCCTTAGATTGACTGTAAACATGACTTAGTTATAGAATAGTCATTTTTCCTTTATTTTTGGCATCCCAAGGCCTTATTTTTTTCATTTTTTGCAAAAATTTGTATGTCTTATGTTATTTTAAAAAAATGCCTTCTATATTTTCTTCCTCAAGATAAAATCTCAAATGGGTCTCTTATGTAATTTCCATCATTGAAGTATTTTGTGCATTTTTTGCTTACCTCAATTTACATGCCTTCATTCTAATCATACCTATATGTTACTTAAATCTATAGGTGGTCATCACTTTGGATTTGAATTTTATATATCTCATATTTCATGTGTTAGAAATTCCACTAACCAATCTAGACTTTTTAAGGGTTGTTACTTAGCTAACAGACCGAATCAGACTTTTAGCAGTAACTTCACTTTTCTAAGTTGAGTTGTTTGATAAGTCCACTTACTTTCCCATAGAAGAAATGAAAATTATGGAGTTTTTAAAACTAAAAATTCATAAAGTTAAGTAATCAGGTTATAAAAACTTGGATTACACTACTACAAATACCCTCGGACTTATAGGGGGTCATTACTCACAACTTTGCCTACCTCAAGCAAAGTAGGTCTAAAACTCTAGATATCACTTCACTCAACCAACTCAAAATTTTAAGTGTCTATTGATTAATTGGGTTTTTAAATGGATATAACTTATAGAATTCAGGTAGAGTAGCTTTAAAACTCTAGTGTATACTATGGAAGACCAACTCAAAATTTTGGGGTACCATTACTACCTTCTTCCATTCAGAAAAGTAGTCTAAAAAGTCTATTTACTCTTTTGAGACTAACCTAAACTTTTTAAGGGTCATTAATTATTGAGTTTGTGGGATACCTACTTATGTTTTTTTCTATTTTTTTTTTGTAAAAAATCACAAGTGTGAAAAATAATTTTCCATTTCTGGAAAGGGTTGGGAATGTGTAGGAGTAAGAACTTGTAAGTGCCATAACTTTCAATTCATAGCTCTGTTTTGGGTGTTGTTTTTTTTTGAAAGTGCATATTTTTTAAATATATATGGATTGGTGGTATTTTTAAGTCCATTTTTAACATATATTTTCTTCATGGTGTAATGGCTTAAAACTCACTTCAAACCTTTTGTACCTTTTTTGGATGCATTTGTGGCTATGCCCAATGTCCTCTTATACTCTCTCACACTAATTGAGCATAGATGCATTCTTGGTAGTGCCTGATGTCTAATATTAAGTGTGAATTTCATTATAATTTAAGGGGGGTATTGTTTATAGTTTAAGGGGGTACTTATATTATGTGTAATTTATTCTTTACTTTCATCTAAATTTTGTAAATTGTCTCAATCTAATATGTACTAATGGATCTAAACTTGATTGAACCACTCACACCATTTAACTATCTCAACTAAAAGTCTAAAATTCATCTCATCTTGAGATGTAAAAGACTCTATTGGATCACCATGGGTGAGGAAACTAATCCATCTACAAATGAGAAAAATGTTAAGTGGTACAATAGATATGACAAGGCCTATGGGTTCTTATGTCTGTCAATATCTCATGACCTCCTTTTTCATGTTAAATTTTCAAAAACTCCCAATGATGTCTAGACCATCTTAGACAAACTTTTTGGAGTACAAAACATCATGAGGGGTCATGAACTAGAGAATGATATCATCACATTGAGCCTAGGTGACTATGATACCCTAAAATACTTCTTTACAAAGTTTAAATCACTAATACTATAGTTGAAATAATGTGGCATTGATAAAATAGATGACCAATTTATTCTATCCATGCTTGAAAAATTGGGTCATGAATATTTGTTTTCCATCTCTAAACTTCATGATACCAAATGTGTACCTAGATGCACTTATAAAATGCCATAATTAAATGAGTTTGTTACCAATCTAAATGAAGAGCAAGAAAGGCTGGTTCAAATGGGTGCACTAAAGTCTTCAAAATCACATACCTTGATTGTAAATTAGGATAAGAAGAAGCCTTCTAGCAGTGGAAAATAAGAGAAGAAATAGTCTAAACTAGATCATGAGTACATGAAGAATTATAAATTAGATTCCAATCCTAAGGCATCATCAAATGAGTCCTCCTTAATCAAGAAAACTAAGAAGGAGAAACTCAAATGCATCTTTTGCAAGAAACATGGGGATGATGAATCTTAGTGCATGAAATAGAATATTGACACCTTGGTTAAGATGCTTGAGAAGAATAACATTAGTGTTCTTAAATCCTCAACTTAAAACACATTTACACAAGATTCTACAAAGTTTAAAGACAAAAAAGGGAAAAAACAAGGGTAAGGCACTTTTTATAGTAGATTCTCAACCTTCAAATTGGGTTATTGACTCAGGTGCTTCATATCACATGGCCTCCTCATAGGATCTATTTTTAGAAATAGAGCCATATTCTATTCTTTCAATTCTCATGGGTGATGACACTTAAACAAAATTTATTAGTAAAAGATCAATTAAATTAAGTGATGGGACCTTTAATGATATTTTGTGTGTTCCTTCACTATCTACCAATATTATGTCAGTGTACCAAATCTATCACATAGATGTAAAGAAGTGAGTTGAGTTCACACCTGATTTAGTGGTTATCAAAGTGTTGTATAGTGACACCATAGTGGTTTATGGGAAGGCCAGTCATCAATCTAGGCTATATATCTTCTCAAAATTTTCCTAGATCAGCCCTCAGTTGTACCACTTACTCATGTAGATGGATCGAGAAAACTATGGCATAAACATTTTGGCCATTTAAAATATTATTACTTGGATCAAGTTAGTCATTAATACATGGTTTAGGGTTTCCTAAAGTCAAATTATTATATTAAATATGCAATGGCTACATTCTTGGTAGGTATCCAAAAGAGAAATATGATAAGGGAAAAGCAAAGAAAGCCAAACAAAAGTAGAAATTGTCCATAGTGACACAATAGGTCCATTTTCAAAACCTTCATTAAATAGGACCTAATACATACTCACATTTATCAATGAATTTTTGAGGTACACTTGGGTGTTTCTTCTCAAAAATAAGTCTAAGGTTTTTGATCATTTGAAGGACTTTAAGGCACTTGTGGAGAAGTAGTAAGATTATTCCATTAAAATATTAAAGACTAATAATGGTGGAGAGTATGTCAACTATATGTTTGAGTAGTTTTACACATTAGATGGGATTTAAATGAAACACACATTTTCATACAGTCCTTATTATAATGGTGCGGTTGAATGTAAGAACCATTCCTTGAAGGAAATGGCCAACTACATGCTTCAATCAAAGTTTGTTGCTCAATTTTGGGATGAAGCAATCAATTATGCAGGCTACATTCGTAACCATGTTCCAAAAAAAGCCTTGAAAGCAATCACTCCTTTTGAATCTTAGGATGGTCACAAGTACACAATGGATCACTTTTGAGTGTTTGGATCACCAACAATGGCTTTTGTTCCCAATAATAAATTCAAGGCAATCAACCCTCAAATTTAATCTTGTATCTTTATGGGGTATGTAGAGGGTGCTAAGGGATATAGGATTATCCATCCTAAAAATCATTATTTATTCATAAAAATGAGTGTCAAGTTTTAGGAGGTCCCACTTTAACTCACTATTGGCACTCTAGACTCTTCAAAAGTCTCATTGGACATTGATTCTACCTTAGAGAGTGACTTGGATCCACCTAAAAATCCTATTGATGATCAGGATGACTCATCTTTAAGTTCAAGTGATGATAGTAGTGATGAGTATTATCCTCATCCATCTCACACTCACACATTAGATGATGATGAATCACATCCTAATTCTCCAATTTCATATGATTTTGGTACAACTGACACTTCAAAGTGATAAGAAATGGTTTGGAAATCCATAAAATACAAGGTAGACACATTCACAATTTCAAGGGACTTCACATGCCTACCTGACCATTACCTCATATCTAAAAACCTTTTGTGAAGCATCTAGCATTCCATAATGGGATTCTACTATACAGGAGGAGTATAGTTCCCTAATCAGGAACAAAGCATGGGACTTGGTCCATCTTCCTAAAGGAAGAAAAAATTTCCATTGCAAATGAGTTTATCAAACTAAGTATAGTGTAGATGGATCTATTGATAAGTGTAAATATTATCCATTTTTAAAGTGGTTTTCTTATGTACCTAACATATACTACACCAAGAAATTTGATCCTATAGCCAAGATGACATCTATCACACTCATTATAGCCATTATAGATGCACATCGATGGGATGTTCACCAAATAGATGTCAAGAGTGCTTTTATACATGGTGACCTCAAAGAAGATATCTATATGGAGAAACCAAAAGGATTTATGGAATATTATTCCTTGGTTTTTAGACTCAATAAATCTATCTATAGACTCAAATAGGCCCCTCAGGCATGGTATGCCAATATGGACTCATTTATCCTCACAGTCGAGTTCACCAGATGCCACTTAGATATAAGTGTTTAAATATAATGGTAGGATGATTCTCTTTTGATCCTAGTTATGTATGTGGATGACTTTTTGATTACATGGATCTCACAATCATCCATCTCAGTAGTGAAAACTGCACTTTCAAATATATTTTCAATGACAGACATAAGATTGTTACATTACTTTCTCAAGATTGAAATCATTTAGTTAGATTCTAGGATAACTTTATCATAATCCAAATATTATCTTTATTTTATTACAAGGTTTAACATGGTTGATTGTAAGCCAACTCCTACTCCTTACTTGTCTAGTGTGAAGCTTGAGGCTGATTGTCCTACACTATTAGTTAATGTAACTCCATATCGACACTTGTGGGTAGTCTTATCTATCTCACACACACTATACCTAACATATCTTATGAAATTTGCATGGTATCCCAATTTACATAGGATGCACATAAATTGCATTACAAATTAGCTAAACAAATTTTATACTACATTCAAGGTTTAGATAACTATAAGATACACTACAAAGTAGGAATAGAGGTTGATTTGATCAAATACACAAATTCATATTAGGTTGGAGATATTTAGAGTAAAAATTACACTTTAGGTTATAGTTTCTCACTTGTTTTGGGTCCAATAAGTTTTCAACCAAGAATCAATATGTAATTACTTTATCATATATAGAGGTAGAATATAAAAGGGTTGTCAATGCCACCACTAAGGAAATCTAGCTTTAAGGGATTATCACTAAGTTTGGTATCCAATTTCATAGGCCAAAAACCATCCTCTATGACAACCAAAGCACTATCCAAATTTGGAATAATCTATTTCTCCATCGAAGGACCAAACACATAGAGATTCACATACACTTCATCAGGGAGCTTATCAATATGCAAGTCATTGATCTTCACTATTGTCCAACATCTAAGCATATTTTAGATATTTTGACCAAGCCCTTCACAAAGACTAAATTTGTTCATCTATGAGATTTCATTAGGATTATGGCTATTCCACCTTCTTCTTCCTCCTATGGAGGTTCTTCACTATGTATTTAGGTACCTCATCAAGATTTTAATGTTGGCACCCAATTCTCATCTCACTTAAGTTACACTTAAGGGGGGTGTTAGTGTAGTGTTGTTTCATAATGGGTTTTTCCTACATAGCCTTATGACCATTCTATGTCAATTAATCTTCCTTAGGTTAGTTATAAAAGGGTAACAAAGTCTAAGTTCATTTTAATTTAATTATCTAATTAGGAAAATTAGAGGCTTCCTCATGTTTCCCTAATTTTCCCTATATGTACCCCAATTTTCCACTTTGGAAGGTTAAATAGGTTAATGCAATTTTATATAAAAAGTAATTTTTTGCAATATTATCATGTGAAGATAAGCTTATTCTTCCTTTGCAATTTATCTATGATTTCATTGCTCCATACATAGATTTTCTCAATCTTCTATGAAAGGATCCAAGATTGTGGCCAATATGACACAACTTGCATCATCTTAGTAGGCATGACTTTAAAAGGAGTATTTTATTGTTCCTTAGAAGATTAAGGCCAATAAAATCATGTTCTATATTTCAAGAGCTGATATGTTTATCCCAACTGGTTGAGAGGATGATAACCCATTTTTATGATTTCAAATATATCATCATGAGATGAATATTACTCTTTAAAAGAAAAAATTTAAAGGTTTCTTCTTTTTTTTACACCCATTTGAGTTTCAAGGCTACCTTCTCCATTTTTTAATAGATCATAGCCTCCTTAAAGATTAATATAACCTTCTCCAATGACTACAAACAAGTCATACAAAATCTATTTATGAACTTTCTATTACCCCTCCATGATATCTTGGATATTGATGAAAGAACCAATGGTGATTTCCTCTTCTTTGGCAATAAGAAAACATTCTTCAATATCAACACAATGTGAAGATTAAACACAAGAAATCACCTCTTACTTTGCATTTAGAACCACTTGAGGGCTATCAATTTGTATCTCAAACATCCTAACCTAACGTTTATCCTCAATTACTACAATATATTCAATTTCCTTCTCCTTCTTGGGAATGCCAAGACTAGGCATCTTGAAATCAGGTGACTTAACCCAATGAAGATGCCAAGGAGTTGTATTTTCTTCAATTAAGAGTTCTAAATATTTATCAACAAAATTCTCCTCTTTAGGTTCCCATACCATAGGTAAATCAATGCAAAGGGTAATGGGGTGAGGACAAGATGAACTAGTTGGTGGAGGTGGATCATAGAACTCAAAATCAGATTGAGAATGAATTGTAGGGAATTCTTTTGGGAGTTATTGAGGAAGGGGAGGTAGACCTTGGGATAAAATAACTTGGTTTTATTTCTTCCATTTTAAAATCACTTCATTTACATATGATTGATCTTAATCACTCTCTTGAGTATTTTTATATGGAGTTTGTTTAGGCATAGGATCTTCTTTTAGCTCTAAACCTTTCATCATTCCTTGACTTAACAATTTCATTCTCAACTCTAAATCTTCAATTTTCTTAACTAGGTTATCTTGTAAAAGTCTCTCTTGAAGTTGATAGGAATCATCATGAGGATAAGGAGTATAATAGGGCTGACATGGAAAACAAGGAGTCTCTTGAGGAAGGTGGTAGGGACTTGCATAGGATCAAGTTCTTTCTCAACTTTATACTCTTTATCTAGGCTTTTCTCCTCTTTATTTCACCATGATTCCACTACCTTATTCAATATTATAATGTTAGGGTGATGAGTCTCTTATTGAGGTAGTGATACAATTTTAAGAGTGGATGAAGTGTTTAAAAAACTTGGGATCTCCTTAGGCTTGGATTCTTTACCTTGTCTCCAACTTGGGATTTCATATCTAGAAGTCTCCTCTTAAGATGGGGTTGTAATAGGAGAGGGAAATGAGGGATTATATTACACTTCCTTTACTGATGATATGGACTAATACATCTTCTTATTAGATAACTCAATATTCCTATCAATATTTGATATAAAAACAAGGCTTATCTTTTCAACTCTCTCTTCTAACTGATTGGGAAAAGGATAACTTTCATAAGCTTGATTGGGTTCATAAGTAAGAGCCTAATATAAGTATTAGGGAGGTGGATATTAGGGTTGATATACTTTGTGAGGATTATCCTCATGAATAATTTACCTATATTTTAAAGATGCAACCAAGCTAATGACATCTAGCATGTCACTTGTAAGCCTTATCTAATTGGCTTGTTCAATATGTGACCTCTCTCTTTTAACCAGCTCTAATGCATCTCTCAATTTATTAATGAGATTAATAGGGTTCTATTAACCATATCCCCTTAGTTTATAAAGATCTATCATGTAATTCTCATAGCCTAAGAGAGTTTACTTGAAAGTGGAGATGGACTGATTTGAGAAGTGACTAGGTTGACTAAGAGAAGTAAGACATTGAGGAGGTTGATTGTATGGCTGATACAACTCATAATAAGGATAATAAGGCTCATGTTGAATTTAATAGGGATCATAACAAGTCTGGTAATAATCAAACAAATGATGATATATGTCATGTCCCCTTTTTTTTGTGGACATTGACAGATTTGATGATTGGCCTATTATGCGACCTTCGTAGGCTAATATGATGGATAGAGGGTCATAATGGAGCTTGGCTTGACTTTGATTCACAGAATTTCTACATTTGGTTTTCATTCAGGGTATTTCAGATGCATTGGGCCTAAGCTCCTACTTTTTAGGGATATTTGATATGCAGTGGAGCACCTTTATTTTGATATGATCATGTGTAGAATCACTCCCTGATTCCCCAGCTTCAGACGGTTCGAGGATCTGACATGTATTGAGGGAGATATTAATATTTGATTGATTTAATCAAATATTAATTATTTGGTCTAATTTTAAATTAGACATTAATTAATTATTAATTATTAATTAATTGGTCTAATTTTAAGACCCAAGTTCTAATTTGAGGAATTCTAATTTTAGAAGCCCAAGTTCTAATTTGAGGAATTCTAATTTTAGAACCCCAAGTTCTAATTTGAGGAAATCTAATTTTAGCAAGCACACCTTTGGAAAGGTATAAGAGTTTCTCATGGGAGAGAGTTTGGATTATGCATAGATTATTGATTATTGAAAATTGAAGAAATTCTTCTGTGAAGACTGAGCCAAGGGTTCCAGGATTCCATTTGCAGTGGAGAACGTCAACTCTTCATTGTGTGCGATTCAGAGGTTGTGAAAGATCAGCCGATCTATTGCCAAATTGAGAGATAGCTTCATCCAGAAGTTATCACAGAATTCCAGGGTTGAGAGATAACTTCACTCAGAAGTTATCACAGTATTACAGGTATTTATTTTATTAGTTTTGATTCACTAAATTATACAGATAGAAATACTCTGTATTAGAATAGTATATCTTCAGATCAGGGTGTTCAGCAATCAGGGGTTAAGAACAAACAGGTTGGCGGCCGTACTAAATCCGTACAGGTCCGTTCAGATCAGCTCAGGGACCGACCTCGGCAGACAGAGGGCTACAGTGACCGACATCGGTCGACTGAAGACCGACGTCGGCAAAAAGCCGACCGACAGGGACCGACGTCGGCGATATATCGACCGACGACGGCGTCTGTGTGTCGACACAGAAAATCTGAGACTTACAGAATTGCAATTTTATTCCCAGTTTGCATGAATTCAGGGTTTTAAGACCTCATCTATAATAATTTTTGGTTGGCATAAGAAAGGACATCTATTGTAATCAGCTGGATGAATGATAAGATCTGTGATTTGTTTATGCATGTTTGAATCTTGTTTGCAAATTGTATCTGTGTTCAGAGCTTTATATGTTTATATGATCCCTATTAGTAGGGGACATCACAGTGGTATCAGAGTTATTGTGCAGATAAAGGAGCCCCTAAGAAAGGGACATCACAGTGGTATCAGAGCTAAATTCCTGCCATCCTGTTGGGCACATCAGAGCTAAATTCCTGCCATCCTGTTGGGCACATCAGAATTAATGTCTTGCCATCCTATTGGGTAGTTTGGGTAGATTGAATCAACGAAGTATCCATGATGTCTTCAAGTACTCAGAAACAGTGGGACAAGGATATGAAGAAGCTGAAACAAAGTTTGAACCAGTTGGTTGAAACCCAGAGGAGGATGAATGAAACTCTTTCAGATCCTACTTTTGAAGACAAATTATTACGGTATATGGCATCCATTCGTAAAAGGTCCACATCACAAAACAGAACGAAGGAGAAACAAGAGGTCTCAACAGTGGTTGAGGGCAGCGCTACACCAATTGTTAGACATGTGGATGAGATTATTCATGGGGATTTAGACTCTCAGTTAGTTGCAGAGGACGTGGGAGTGGGGAATTGTGATGATGAGATAGTTTCAGCAGCAGTTTCTTCAGAGTTAGATGAGAATGAGTCCGATGCTTGCACTCAGAGTGTACAGGTGTGCTCAGGTGTTAGTGCACTGAGGGTTGATGACCTCTCAGTTATGACAGAGATTGTAGAAGAGTCCCAGGATCTGATTATTGCAGATGATACTCAGGAGATTGCAGTGGACAGTTTTGAGGACTTAGTTTCACCGGTTGTTTCTTTCCATATGGAAGAATTAGACAGTGATGCTACAGTTGTCGATACTCCATCTGTTGATATGAGCTATGGAGTTTATTCACAGAGTATGGATGGTAGTACTCCAGAGATCAGTGATTCGGAGTCTACTCTTTTGGACCAAGCACCAGAGGAGGATTGTAGGAGACAGTCTAGCCAGTGCCACCAGGTGTCTAGTCAGCTGAGAGTTAGTGAGCGAGACATTGCTACCGCTTGCAAGCATTTCGATGATGCTCGTCAGTTGTTAGCAGTATATGGATGGGGTTCTCCTACTAGCATCGAGCGGGGAGGTAGTTATTTGTCCTTGACAGAGATCCACTCTTTATGGGAGACTATCCAGATTCTGAGACAGGATTATATGCAGTTGGTCGCCGACAGAGATTATCTTATGGAGTGGGGTAGCACAGCATATGATGCATTGTTGGTCGAGGAAGATAAGGTGAGTGAGCTTACTCAACAGCTAGAGGCGACTTCTGAGATTCTTGAGACTACGCAGTTAGCTTATGAGGAGTCACAATTTCATTTGGCTGAGATGACCATGGAGTTAGAGCA
Source organism: Torreya grandis (assembly GCA_037957365.1). Taxonomy (NCBI): domain Eukaryota; kingdom Viridiplantae; phylum Streptophyta; class Pinopsida; order Cupressales; family Taxaceae; genus Torreya; species Torreya grandis. The sequence goes on from JARHVA010004920.1 coordinate 75,373, forward strand.
TTTACGGTCTTCACCAGCCCCAGACTCAGAGGTTAGTACATTGAGTGTTGTTGGTGAGTACGTTCCTATAGTTGTAGCTGAGGAACATGTTGTTGAGGCTGACACACTGGTTCAGGACTTGGGAGTACCTAATTCTGAGGGGTTTGAGATACCAGTGGAGTCGAGTCTCCATATTGATTCTTCTCACACATTTGATAGTATGGTACAGTTGGTTGTGCCACCATTACAGAGGGATCAGTTATGGGATGGATTAACACCATCTTTTGTAGATGGGATTTGCAGTTGCCAAGTACACAATCTACAGTATCGACACATCCAGGGCAGTTGTGATTTTAGAGATTGGTTGAGTTGTGTTCACCAATTTGATTATGGGTTCCTCTTTGTTCTACTTTTGATGATATTGCAGGTACTCACATTGATTCACAGCAGTGCAGAGCATAACTACATTTGGGATCCAGGTGGATCGAGTAGTTCATTGTTCCGAGATTGCTTGGGGACAAGCAATTTTCGGAGGGGTGGATTGTCATGTCCCCTTTTTTTTGTGGACATTGACAGATTTGATGATTGGCCTATTATGCGACCTTCGTAGGCTAATATGATGGATAGAGGGTCATAATGGAGCTTGGCTTGACTTTGATTCACAGAATTTCTACATTTGGTTTTCATTCAGGGTATTTCAGATGCATTGGGCCTGAGCTCCTACTTTTTAGGGATATTTGATATGCAGTGGAGCACCTTTATTTTGATATGATCATGTGTAGAATCACTCCCTGATTCCCCAGCTTCAGACGGTTCGAGGATCTGACATGTATTGAGGGAGATATTAATATTTGATTGATTTAATCAAATATTAATTATTTGGTCTAATTTTAAATGAGATATTAATTAATTAATTATTTGGTCTAATTTTAAATTAGACATTAATTAATTATTAATTATTAATTAATTGGTCTAATTTTAAGACCCAAGTTCTAATTTGAGGAATTCTAATTTTAGAAGCCCAAGTTCTAATTTGAGGAATTCTAATTTTAGAACCCCAAGTTCTAATTTGAGGAAATCTAATTTTAGCAAGCACACCTTTGGAAAGGTATAAGAGTTTCTCATGGGAGAGAGTTTGGATTATGCATAGATTATTGATTATTGAAAATTGAAGAAATTCTTCTGTGAATACTGAGCCAAGGGTTCCAGGATTCCATTTGCAGTGGAGAACGTCAACTCTTCATTGTGTGCGATTCAGAGGTTGTGAAAGATCAGCCGATCTATTGCCAAATTGAGAGATAGCTTCATCCAGAAGTTATCACAGAATTCCAGGGTTGAGAGATAACTTCACTCAGAAGTTATCACAGTATTACAGGTATTTATTTTATTAGTTTTGATTCACTAAATTATACAGATAGAAATACTCTGTATTAGAATAGTATATCTTCAGATCAGGGTGTTCAGCAATCAGGGGTTAAGAACAAACAGGTTGGCGGCCGTACTAAATCCGTACAGGTCCGTTCAGATCAGCTCAGGGACTGACCTCGGCAGACAGAGGGCTACAGTGACCGACATCGGTCGACTGAAGACCGACGTCGGCAAAAAGCCGACCGACAGGGACCGACGTCGGCGATATATCGACCGACGACGGCGTCTGTGTGTCGACACAGAAAATCCGAGACTTACAGAATTGCAATTTTATTCCCAGTTTGCATGAATTCAGGGTTTTAAGACCTCATCTATAATATTTTTTGGTTGGCATAAGAAAGGACATCTATTGTAATCAGCTGGATGAATGATAAGATCTGTGATTTGTTTATGCATGTTTGAATCTTGTTTGCAAATTGTATCTGTGTTCAGAGCTTTATATGTTTATATGATCCCTATTAGTAGGGGACATCACAGTGGTATCAGAGTTATTGTGCAGATAAAGGAGCCCCTAAGAAAGGGACATCACAATATATAATTCCATAATCTTGAGATATCTCACCAACTTGTGTAAAATAGTACTCAACACCAAAATTAGCCATGAAACTTCATTGGGAAGCAAGAACATAAATAAAAAAATTACCAAAAATATTTAAAAGGAAAACTTGGGTTACTTAAATATTTGTTTTAACTTTGGATTCTCCATTGATGCTTGGATAGATACCTCCAAAGTTTTATTTGTTGAAAGATAACATCAAAAATCCTTCAACTTCTTAGACAATGAATCCCATTGGTCATGCCAAAAACTATTGTCACTTAGATTTTCATGTTTTGAGGAGATGTCTTAGCTCATCTAATCTAAGTGGCATAATTGAAACACATATAGGCTTTATTTATCCTAAGAATGAGGTGAATATTTAGATAGGGTTAGTTCCCTTGATGTACCACTTGTAGATCACTACTACACCTATGCCTATGAGGGAAAGGGGAGAGAAAATTGAAAGTAAACCACCCTAAGGGAGGTGATACACCAAATATTTGATGACTACTATCCAACTACATGTTACACATGAGAACAAGGGACTAACTAAACATACACTTCTCTAATACACATCTTCTCACATCAATATTTCATTACAAGGTTGTGATGAATGTTTAGACTAGGAGGAGTAGATAAGAGGCCTATAATGGCATTATTTTAATATATTAACTCACTCAACCTTAACATCTCATAAAACACTTTACATGACCTATAAGAAAAAGCTTTCCAACTCTAAATAGGTGATAGAATGAGATAACAATGTTAAGGAAACAATAGTCATCACATAAGCAAGATTAATAATTCAAGTTAAACACTATGAAAAATTAGAGAAGAGGTAAAATTAAGTAGTCTTTATTGATCCATGGTATTTAAATGATAAGGGCTTCACCATATTCAGGTGGAGCATAATTTACAAAGGCCAAAATCACTAGTTCTTATAAAACTTGAGAGAGATAGAGAGAGGAGAAGAAATAATTACAAAGGTCAGTAGGACAATTATAAAGATGATAAAAGGAGTTACATGTGAATGGAAAGAGAATTTAAAATTGATCATGCAAATTTAGGAAATACAAGTGTCACCCCAAGTCATGAAACTCTTAAAATGTGGCATGGAATTCCCTTTGTTGGCTAAAAAATATTCCTTCATCATTCACCCTTGTTAGAATGTACCAAAAATAATTTTGGATAGTTATAATGATTGAAATGAGATTTAAGGGTTTCAAACATGCTTCTTCATGCATTGGTTACATTCCTAGTCATTTGGAATCATCTAAAAATGGGTTGTCACTGGCTATAAGAAAAGAAAACTCCTTTTTTATTCACCCCTCACACTTGGATTCCAAAAAGGTAAAAAAATTTCATGAAAATTCATAAAATATAGTTGATGACACTTTTAAAGACCCTCCATGGCCTTATATTCATCATTCATACTTTCAAAAGACATCCACTTGAAGTTTTCACACTTCTCACCACCATATTCACTATGCTAGTTTTGATTGGATAAGATGAGATCTATAGTAGGAATGAATAAGATTTTTTTATTATGAATTAAATTAACATGGGTATTTATCCCAAGTCCTGATCTTTCTCTTAAAGTTGGTTTCATCTCTTGAAAGCTCCTAAAACTTGCATAATCCACAAAATAGTCAAAATAACCAATCATATACCCTATCTATAAAGATTATGTAAAAATAATATTGATTTTAGGGAGATTTAATAAGTATTATACAACATTCAATAATATTTTTTGGCAAACTATTCCATTTGGGTGCACTAATTTCTCAATATTCTCAAATTATTCACTAACAAGGGTTTTGATGAGTTTAAGCCTATTTTACCCTCTTAAGCTTCATTCATAAAGATATGACATTGGAATTTCAAAAAAAAATAACTATATCACATTTAAATACCTTAATAATATTCCCCAAACTCCTTATATCCCCATGCATAACTTCCAAAGAGATGTGAACACTTCAACTTGGCCTATCAAGCTTGTTTTCTCATTTCCTGCATGCTTGAACTATTTTTGAGCCAACAGTGGCTTATTAAAGGGTTTATTTGAATTTAAAAATATTATAAATGTATATTAATACCTTATAAACATTCCCAAATGTATTATAAATCATATCTAAGGCTAGAAGTGTAAGTGACTCTTCATTTGGCTTTTAGGCCTAAACCTTGCCTACTAGGCGTACCTATAAGTTTCAGGGTTTGGGCCATCTTGATGACATTAATTACTCTATGATATTTTTAAATTGTTTCCATATGTGTATTTAAAATTTTAACACCCTAAAATGTATCTTTAGCTTCTGCTTTACCCTTCTCATCCATCTTCTCCAACCTACTAGTTATGTGTAAAGGGAAGTGCCCTCTATCTAAGATAAAATAGAGGGAACTTATCTTGTTTTCTTAAACAAGATGAAAATTTTAATGGTATTTACAAGTGGAAAGGATATATTTTTTTAAATTACAACCCTTTTTCATATGATTATACTCTCCAAAAGTATTAACAACTCAGACAAACTTCTTGACAAAAGACTATGTGCATGATATGCACTTTAGACTATGTATTGCATCATTGGGATCTTTTCTCTTATTTTTTTATATTTTAAATAGTATATGGAGAAAATAATGGTAATTATGAAGGTTATACATGTCTATTAATCAATTTTAATCTCTATATACCCCTTTCATACCTTGAATTCTCAAGTTGTATGTACAATTCCTGACTTTGTTTTATGTCTTGGAAAGGGACCTATAGGTGAACATGCTTGTTTGGGCTTCAGGATAGTCTATAAAATATTACCTATAGTATATTATGAGAATTTTTTACTTTATTAGATCCATTTATTCATTTTTCATAGGCTATATCCTCACCCAAACACCCTATTTAGCTTACTATCTACCTACTTAGATGTAGGTGAGTATTTTATATAATGAAATACATGTAGGTGCATGTTGGACCTTAAAATATCACCACTCAAATATTATTTATGACATTTTTGATCATATATGTCACTTTTAACATTATCTCAAGTTTATATCTCTAATGCTTAGGTCCACTTCATGAATGATGTAAGAGCTAAAGTTTGTTGTAGGTGAATATCCATAAAGTTAAGGACACCTGTAGGTGTGTATGGGAGAAAAAACATATTATATCATTATTATTGAGTGTATTTTATATCATAACTACTAATTTGAAATATTTTGAAACATTCAACTATGGTTGCATAGGCTACTTTGCAATTTTGGGTGAAAATGCCTCTTTTGGATCAAAATCATGTAGATGATCATTGCTTGAGTTTAGTGTATGAAAATGCATCTTTTAGGCTCTCAAAAACCATTCTCCCTTGATAATATACCCTCTAAAATTTTTAAATTCCTTATTCAAAGTTGAGACTACATGACATAATCATCTAGATGCCTCAACAGTCCCTATAACCATGTCATATGACATCCATAAAACTATCAGGTGCTTTGTTTTACAATTTTAGGCAAAAGATCCCTAAACACAATCACCTCATGGTAGAAGGTGATTATAAATTCCATTTACTATATTAAAACTTAAAAAATGTCTACCATGGTCAAAATATCATACTATGACTTGAAAAGAGCTCCATTACTTGTTTCAACACTTCAAAAAGGGTCCTTAACTCTTTGTTAAGGCCACCTATAGGTGTTTATTCTCATACATAGGCAACAATGTGAGTATTTTCTAAAAAATACATGATGTATGGTCATTTTATTCCATATGGTTCATTCCAATATATTCAAGTGCCTACTTGAAACCATGGGGGTCTTTAAATAGGTTTCAAAACATTTATTCTCAATGTGACTTTCCCTTTCAAGTGCCTGTACATACATATTCCAATGGTAGACTATCTATAATTATTTTCACATGAATGCCATAGTGTGTTACTTATTATTTTAAAGCTAAAAAAACTATCTCATGTTGATACAACATATCTCACAGCTTTGTAACCTTAAATTACTCCTTTATAACATGGTTAAGACTCAATCATCATGGATATGGATGAAGCCTCTACAGGAATCCTAGTTATATAGGGGTTCTAGTTATCAGAAATGATTACATAGAACTTTGGGGAACCTAGGTTGAATTTTCATGAAAAAATTATATGCATATCATCTTATAAACTCAAACAAAACTCCATGGATGTGGTTTAGATCTTTGCATAGCTCACCTAGTTGAATGTGTAGGGTAGTCCTATGGTAATTGACTGCATGGCACTCTATGAATACACTCTCATGGATATTTCTTGGAGAAATAAATTAAATGGTAAATGGGACCAAGAATACCTCATAAAAATGATTACTAACCTATTAAAACTTAGAGAAGTCACCATCAAAGAATGAAGCTCTTGAAAATGGTGGAAACCTACCTGTTGCATAGAAAAGTGCTTCCTCTTAAAACTTAAGATGATTTGCACGTCAAAACACCTTGAAACAATAAACCAAAATTTTTAAAAATTATAAAATTGTGTCCATGTCCTCTAGAGTCAATTCCAATAGCTAGATTGTATATAAAAATACAAACCAAAGCAAAATCTATAGGGTGAATAAATTAGCAAGCAAAAAAACACTTTCAACTTGTTAGGGATGATTCATAAATCATAGTTGACAAATATTTGAAATATTGTTATGTTAATGAATCTATATTAGTTTAATTTCACCTCTAAAAGGCATTTGGTCTAAAACCTCCTCAATTAGCCATACTAAGCACAAACCTATTGACCACTTCTCCTTGCCAAGCCTAGTAAAAGAAGAGAGAAGTAATTTTATTCATTTATTGGAGATTATGATCAAATTTATTACTAAAATAAATGTATATAATACCAAAATAAACTCCTAAAATTTCTTCAATTGTAGGAGTTCTTACAATTCTGTACACCCCATTAAATGTTTATTTTTCTAAGAAAACTAGCTTTTCTTGTAAAAACCTAATCATTTTTAGTTATAAATAATTATTTAAGACATATGAGGATAATGGGGCATGAATTCATCATTTTAAACCTTCACATCTCCCAAGGAGGCTGTATAAGTCATTTAATGCTCTATTTTGACCCCCATAGTGACTCAAAAAGACATAAATATTGAAAATGACTAAGACCAAGGCTAATGTGACATAAAATGACCTACAATAAACATTATTACATAACATTATACCCACAAAACACCTAAAAAACATTTTTTTTCCTATAGTGGTCCCAATTTGACCTAGAGGGTAAAATTTGGTCAATAGGGTATATAGTGAAGTGGAGGAGTTTAGGGAGTTGAGGAGAATTAATGGAGAATTTAAGGAAGTTTATAGATGTTTAGAAACTTTTATCAAGAATTAATGGAAAATTTAAGGAGGCTAATAAATGTTTGGATACTTTTCTCAAGCAAGATGGATCATTTAAGGAAGCTTCTAGATGTTTGGAGACTTTTCTCAAGTTAGTGGAGCATGATGTCATCTTCCATAAGCACATTTATCTTCTAGTGCCTTTTATGGCCAATGGGAGAGCTTGAATACATTTTTGAGTTTGGAGGGTTAATTTTTAAAGTTTTTTCACCAAATTTTTTACCCTAGATGAGGTTGTTCAAGCCTCATTTAGATTTGGGTAACATGGGAATACTTCTAGGTATGTGGGTTTACCTATAGTAGAAGTAGACCTCTAGGTTTAAGGGTTAGCTCCCTTAATTGATCTTGAAGTGTATATCACCTATTCTAAATGATTGATTTCATTAATATGGGTAAAAACATGCATGTAAATAAACTATTATAAGGGGGTGATACACCATAAATATTTCTATAATATTATCATACTTATTTCATGAAGAAACAAGACCTACAAACTAGCTTCAAAGTCCTAAGATGTTCTAACATAAGTATTTAGATATAGAGGTAATATGCATTAGATAACTCAAGGTAAGTAGACTAGAGATAATATTTATAAATATAAGGACACTTACACACTTGAAGGGATCCTAACACAATATATACACTTTATATGACTTATTAGAATGAGAACTGCTTACACTAGACATGAAAGGATAACGAAAAGCAGAGATAAAATCACTAGAATTCACCATTCATCACTTTGAATACTTAGACAATATATTTGTGAAACCAAAACTAGATTAATTGTATTATTACAAGGGAAATTACAAAATTAAACTAGTAAGACTTTAACATACATGGTGTGGAATTATCCAACAAGATCTAAAATGGCTAGTACTTATAGAATGTGAGAAAGAGAGAGAAAAATTAAGTTATAGGTGTCAAGCTAAGAGGATTTACATCTATACGATAATCAAACATGAAACATACCATGCGAGGTATACTTGGAAAAATTTCCCTCAAGGGAATGAAACTCCTTAAATCTGGCATAAAGGTCTTTCAGTTGGATTCTTGAAACTGCCCTCATCATTTGACCTTTCATGAGTGCTCCATAGTAGACTAGGAATAAATAACATGATTAAAATATGAATATGGAGTTATAAATAGGATCCAAAATTTATTAGATGTGTCCCTAATCATAAATATTCTTTTGGTCAAGTGTTTTAACTACCTATAGTCATAATCACCCTTCTTTTGGTCACTCACACTTGGCACCAAGGTATAATTCAATTTATCAGACCAATATGTGTAGAGGGTGATGTGACACTTGTCAAGAGTCCTTTCATCATATTAATTATGTAAACCTTAAAATCCTTCCTAATTGAATTTATCACCTTCTCACCTGTTTGCATTTCTCATTCACTATACCATTTTGGATTGGCTAAAACTAAGGTAATTGAAAAGGTACTTATGAGGTCTTATAAAGAAAGATATGGACATGGGGAGTTATATTTGGTCAAATTATTTCTCCCAAAGTTATACTCACCTTTTTAAACCACCTATATCTTAAAAAAATCAAATTCTATCAAAAATTCTATTTTTCACTCTATCTGTACAAGTAAGGTAGAATCTAACTTGATGGAAAAGAGCCTCGGGGAGTCTTCTCAAACTCCAAGTTCATTTCCCAATGAAAATAGATCATCTAGATGTACTTCCTTCTTTAAATTCTCCATCAAGTCACTAACAAGGTTTTTAGATAGTTTTAGGTAGTTTTGAACTCTAAGGATTGTTCATATAATTATGACATTGAACTTATAAATAAATCCCACTAAAACCTTATTTAAGACACTCTTTAACATATCCTATCTCCTCAGACTGGGAAGGTAGTTTTGATTAAGAGTGTCTTACAAAGTATCCCAATTTACATTCTATCCTTGTTTAATATTTTCCCAAGGGAGTGGAGGATAAACTTATCAAGATTCAAGGAAAAAAGAAAATATCACTTGGTAATGTGGAATAAAATTTGCAAAAAAAAAGATTATGATGGTTTGGGCATTAAAAATCTACAACTAATTAACAAATCTCTAATTTAATTTTTTTTTTTGGAGATTTATAACTAAGAATTCAGTCTGGGGTAAGATTTTATCCTTTAAATATCTTGAAAGAAGGGACCCAATTGTCATTCTAACTGAGGATCAGTTTGTGAGAGGCTCTCATATTTGAAATTTAACTACAAAAAAAGAGTTAATAAATGAAGGGTCCATATGGAAATTAGGTGATGGTAGGAGAATAGATTTTTGGAAGGATAACTAGAGGATGCAATTGATGCCTATTCAGAGGCACTTTAGTTTACATCTTCAAGAAAAATTGAGGCAAAAATATGGGGATAATGTCACTAAATATTGGAAAATAAATGGGGGGGAGTTAGATAATGGAAAGAGTTGAGCCTAAAAATCATAAATCAAAATGATAATTTGAATTTACTTGATCTAAATAATGTATGGCATATTATCCATATCCTAAGGGTAGATAGCAAAGATAAGCCGGTCTAGAAGGATTATTTTGATGGCTAATATAAAGTTAAATTAGGATTTGATCTTATCTCTTAAGATTAAGATGATGAGATTAACTAGAAAAGGTTATGGGACAAACTTCTTAATCCAAAAATTAGCTTCTTCTTATGGGTTTTTATTCAAAAAAAATTTGATAGTAGATAATCTAAGGAAAAGAGTATGCATTATTACTAATAGATACGTGTTATGTGAAGAGGAAAATGAAACTATGTTTAATTAATTAATCAATTGATCTATCACATAGAAAATTTGGATTTTTTTCATGAAAAAATTCAATATTTCATGGGTGTAACATGGTTCACTTATGGAAGTATGGATGTGTTGGAGCTGTCCTTTTAGAACTTCTCATCTCAAACAGCTATGGAACATAACTATGCCACACATTATATGGGGGATTTGGGGATCAAGAAATAACAAATTCTTTAGGGATAACAACTGCAAAAACAAGGATATATTTTAAAGAATATTTATTTATACGAAAGAAAAATATAAGATAGTTCAAATCAAGAAAGCCAAAAATTTACTCCCCTATGAACAAATTCTAGCTCAAATTGGTAAATGGACACTTCAAACATAGGAAAACTAGACCCCAAGGATGAAATAAGAAAAATAATGAAGTGGAAGCCTCTACCTAAGGGATGAATTAAGGTCAATTTTTATGGATATTCAAAGGTAAATATAAGAGAAATGGGGGGAGGTGGTATTATCAAATATTTTGAGGCTAAGTTAATTTTCACTTATATAGGAGATATGCATCTAAAAATAAACCATTAGACTGAAGCTCTGGCTTTTCTATAGGGGATCAAATTGGAAAAGCAAATTAATGCTCAAAATATCTTGGTGGAGGGTGACTCCTTGAATATTATTTATTGTTGGAATTGTAAAAATCCCATAATTTGGTCTATTAAACATGCCATTTATGAAGTTAGAGACATTTTGAACTCCTTCCAATAGGTGTGTATCTAACATACTTACAGAGAAGGGAATGGGATTGCTCACTATTTTCAAAACAAGAGAGTCAGCAATATGGGTTTTAAAACTTGGATTAGCCATGAAGACCTCCCTATGGAGTTGTTTTTAAAAGTTACTAATGAAGGAAATAATTATGTTAATAATTATATACATATGGGTGATTCCTTGAATGTCTAGAGGGGATGTGAATTTGTATAAAATGAGTTGGGTTGTTAGTAATTATGTTCCTAATCTTAAGTATTCTAAGGATAATAATCTATAATGGGAAATCATCTTGAAGATGGCCAAAACAATAAACACAAATACTTCTCTATTTGGATGGTTTGAGAAAATAGAGATGATAGAAGTTACTAGAGTGAATACAAGGGGAATTCAATAGGTCTGCCAAATAGGATCAAACCTAAAATCCAACCAAAAGTTAGAAATAATTAAATATTATAGAATGCCTTGTAGGTAGGGGGTTTCTCAAGATTTGTGGAAAGATTTAAAGGGTTTAAAAGACATCTCTCTATCCTATTCTCAAAGGCTTGGGAGGTAAGGTAAATAACCATTAATCGAGTCATACTTAACATTACAAAGGAACTTATCTCACATGTGATAGTCCTTATAATTGACAAGATTAAGAGATACTAAACTCCAAGAGAATTAAAACTAGATAAATATAAGTTCATAATGATTAATTATTTTAAGCATGGGTTGTCTTCTAGCCTTCCTTTCTTTATTCTCAAATCTATGGAGACCTCTATATTGTAATTCAATAATGGAAATTATTCTGCTTTGAGACATGAGGGGGGTAATTTTATTTATCTTCAAATAATTTAAAGGCATGAACCAGATCATGCATGAAATTTATTAGAACTAGAAAGAGAAGATGCAGGAGGGGTTGATGGATATAAGGAGGATTTAAAAAGTATGGATCAAATATCCAAGTAGCCCAAGTAGGATTTTGGGAAGTAAGAAAAACTTTGAGGTGAAAAAAATTGTCAAGAAAGGGAATTTTTTTCAAAAATACTAAGATAAAATTAAAAAGTGACTAAGTGATTAAAAAATCTTTCAACATAGAAAATAAAAATAAGGGAACTAGGAGATCAAGATCTTTCAAGAGATGTAGCAAAAGAGGGGTGATGAGACAGTCATTATCATGGATAGAGATAGTGAGGATTTGGAAGAGCCTAGTAAAGAGGGTGAGAAGAACAAAGAGTATTATTAGGCTTAAATATCTATTGAGAAAAATAAATAGAAAGAGGATATTTATATTATGTAGAAAGGGGAGTCAACATCGAATCAAAAGGATAAAAATGTTGAGTTTAACAATCTGGTGGCCTCACTCAAAGGCAATGAAAATGTAGATAAAATTGTGGAAGAACTCGACCTCTAGAAAGCCTTAATGAGGTGGTTCATGCATGAGATTATGGTTTTGAATGGAAAGATTAATGTGTTGCAGTAGGATAATGCTAAAATGTCTCAAACCTTGATAGAAAGAGAGGAGGATAACCAAATTCAGTGCTTGAATTTTAGAGTGGAGTTACTAGAACATGTTAATGAGAATATGAAAATAAGATAATTTTTCTAGTCAATTGTATTAAGTCTAAAGTGCATGAAGGTATTTAAAATTTTGAAAACATTAGGACACATCGTAGAGAATTATTTGAACCCAACTATGTTGGGAAAGGTAAGGGCAAAAATGGGTAGAGCAATAGTGCTCAACACATAATAGATCATTAAAGTTTATTGATGTAAATATATATGAATATAAATAAAATGAAGGAATGTTAGGAATATGTGTCTCGAGGAATAGAATTAGATTAGTTTTTAAGTTTCTTTGTGGCTATATCAGGGCTTGTTTGTAGTTATTTCTGGATAGTGTTGGTCCTTGTTTTGTTGTTTATCTTGGATAGCCTTTTATCTCTTTTATACTTTAACTTATCCTAGGGTTTGGGGACCCTAGTTAAAAAAATCACCCCCATTTAACCTAAATAAAAAAACATATCCTAGCTCTTTGAGCTCCCATGTTAAGCATCTGTGTAGTTACAAGCTTCCAAACTTGTCCTCTCGAGTCCTTTCCTTTATTTTGTGTAAGCTTTCATGTTATTAAGCCAAGAAATGAATTTTTTGTGACCATATATATAAAATAAATATTATCACACATATTATATCTCCCCATTAAAGTGTTACAATAATTTATAGTATTCATCTAGTGTTAGAAATGATAGTAGACCCCCACTAGGCATTAGGCCTAATCTAAGCCTATTAGGACTTGACTACACAAAACTAATCATAAAAACCTTTGAGTAGTTTATAAAGGTTGAAAGTTTTTATTAATGTTTTTTCATGTCTAAACAACTCCATACATCTTTATGCAAGGTATCCATTAGTCCTCAACTTACCTCTCTATCTTTTCATATCCAACCTGTAACTTTTCTCTCTTTGGGAGTGCCCTCTATTTAAGATAGAATAAAGGGTACTTCCCCTATTATCTTAGGTTATTTGAATTCATGAAAGGATTAAATAGGACCTAGGTACCTTATATATTTAATTTCAAGGTTTGGTTACATAAAAAACACATTCAAACCTCACAAAACCTAAGACAAACTATTTATTATCACTGACTACAAGGTTTGCAAGTATGGACTATAGGTGTGTTTGACAACTAACTCTATGCTCTATTTCTATGTCATGAGAATAATTAAATAGTCATAATAAATTATGATTAATTTATAACCATTAATAATACTCATGTTTCATTATCAACTTAAGGTGTTCTCACCTTTTTTTGACTAGGCAAGACTGGTAGACTATGTTCTAGATTTCCTTGCTTAGAAAGTGACATACCAGTAGGTGAATATTTTGTAATAGACCTTGTATCATTTCCATAAGAGAATTTTTGAAGTCTTTTGTGACATATTATAGTCATTTAGGTCTATTCATACCATTTTCATGCTATGACAACATCAATACCACCATGTTTTATCTCACTATTATGCTACAGTCCAACTATGGATGTCTATTTCAAACCAAAAGGGGCTCTTTAGGTAGTATTCTGAGTCAAAACCCTATATTTCAACCTATATGAATATCCTTGGAGCTATTGGTGTTATTTTAACCCAAATAAGATCACTTGAAATGAGTATATACTCTTTATTAATTTCAAAGAGCTATAAGTCACTCAGAGTTCAAAGTTCTATAAAGAACATTGGCATTCTACAATATAAGAATGTAAATAATGGAACTTTATTTTATATCACTTATGGGGAAAAACACCCAATCTTATTTAAAATTTATTACTAATATTTAAAGGATACAATATATGATTATTCACATTCATATAAAATCCCAATCACCTCATCATATAGCATCATCAAAAGTGGACAAGGTTATGTTTTAGAGATTTTAAGGTAACTTATCCCTAAAACTCATTCTCCACAAATGCATATGACCCTCAAGTATGCCTATAATTCTATGGATCCATAATTGGTTGATATGACCCATTAAACTCTGTAATACCTTAAGGAATGTCTCAAACATGTTCAACCATTTCTATGCAACACTTTTAGGTCTTTGTCAGAGCCACCTATAGGTGCACTTTTTAGTACACATGGCAGTGAAAGTAAGTTATCAATAATTTACATGGTTATGGCCTTACAAATAATCTTAGACATTATCAAGGTATTCTAATGGGTCCTATCCACCTTGAATTAATTCAAACAAGTAAAATGATTCACTTCAATGTGATTGACCAAATTCGGGAACTTGTAGGTATACATTAATGTTGCAGGCCTATGTATATAACTTAAACTAATTGTCACAGTCCATTAGATGCCATTTGAGAGGATTGTATTTATTACTCATGTAGCAAGGGTAAGATCAAAAAATCTTTAAACTCTTAATTACAGCTCCATGGGAATTATGAAATCCTTCATACACCTGATTATAGGTGGTAGTCATGAAAAGACTAATTCTGTTGACATGTTCATTGAGTACAACTCCATGAATGTAACCTTTGAGACTAATCTTATAAGGAGAGTGGATTAAAAATATGTGGTAATAATTAAAAACAACATATCACCTTCCTCTAAAACCACTAAAAGTACAATGACCTTTATAATTGGTGAAAAATGCATGTAACTAGCAATGGAGAACTCAACTTACAACATGAGATGTTTGGTTCATCAATTCACCCACAAACATGCAAAAAAATATGTAAAACATGAAATAAATATTTCCACATCCTCTATAAGAAATTTCAAAAAGTGGTTTTCAGGGATCAACTCAAAAAAGAAGAAAATATATAGGGTGTTGGTATTAGTATGCAAAAAAATATAGTCAAATTTTTAGGCATGGTTCATAAAGCCTAAGTAATAAAGCTATGGAATCCAACCATAAATTTTAATTATAATAATTTTACTAACACCCCATAAGATAATTTGACCTGAAACTTCTCCTACTGGTCATACTACCAGAAGATATGTTGACCAGTTTTGTATGTCTAGTAGAGTGATGAAGAAGCATAATGGTTTTGGTCCATTTTTGATACTTACAAAGTTGATTTAGAATTGAAATGGATTTAATTTATTTTAAGTGTCACTTCATTATCTTTCCACATGTGCCACACTCTTCTATAGATCATACAACTACCAAAACCTTTTTCTTTTTAACTATTTTCTTGATTTCAATTAGGAATCTACACATTTTTAGTTATAACTGATAGGAATGATAATTTTATGACATATTTTATGTTGAAATAGAGTTAGGAACACATTTATCCCAAGTAAAATGGTAAAACCTTCATTAATGGCTCCAAAAGTGACCCCATGGTGACCTAAAATGACTTAGGACTAAAAATGACTATAACCAAGGTTAATGGAATACTAAATGACATTAAATAAGACCATGGAACACCCTGTTACATCTTAATAAACCCCTATATTAATTTTCTTACTATAGGTGTTTGACCTATTTTGATTTGTATTCAAAATAGTCAATAGTAAGATCAGTGCCTAAATAATTTAAAAGCTATTAAGACTCATCTACCTCTTCCTCTTCTTTGATGGAGCTTCATGGAGGGTGGATGAATGACATTTATTGATTTATGAAAGCTTTCTTCTCCTCTTATTTCCCTTTTGTCCTATATTTCCATTTAATTCTCCATTGTAAAGGGTGATCCTCATTTTGTTACGGTGTAACCCTACCCATTTATGTAAGAAACAACCTCTTTAAGTAATAAGACAACTTATTTTCCCTGTCTCTTTGACTACATCTAGTGTTCTAGTCAGCTTGTGCATGATTACTTTGTGGAGGATTATTATTCCTTGGTTATTATCCTTCTTTCTTACCTTTTCAAATGTATATCAGAGTGTTTTTAGGTCTGAACTTGTTCCATTTTGATCACTAATGATGGTATAGTGTTAGTTTTGATACTCCTCCATGCTTCATCTCTTCTCTAGTGAGCCTAGTTTACAAATATTGATGCAAAGTGACCAGTTTGAGAGATTGTGTGAGTGAGGGTTGTCTTTGAGATTATTTAGTGTTAGTTTAAAAAAAATTGGAGTGTATTTTAGTTTGGTGTACCACCCTTTATATGCTTTCAATTATCCCTTTCAACCCTCTTCCCCTTTTCCAATTCAAAACTAGTAGTTTAGGTGATCTACCAAGAGGAGCCAATTTTCTCTAGAGGTTCAACACCATCATAAAATACCCATAGCCTATGGTTGATCCTATTTTGTATCCAAGAGTGAGAGATACTAAAGAACCCTCTCACAAGGATAAAATTATGTGCTACAATAGTTTCTATCATGCCCGATGGGAATACTATGTTCTTCACTTCACTGAAGGGTTCTTGGTGTTGCTCTTTAGTTCAATCATCCTTTATAGGAACATTTTTAAACATCAATAGCAACTCTACTATGAATAAAAACTGGTCAAGTATCCTAAGTTCCCAAAATTAAAACCTTGGTATGTATACTCAAACCTCTTTTGATCAACATGCTTAGTCTCTACCTTAGCATCACTCATATCATGATAATAACATTTATTTGTTCCTCCCAAATGGCTCTCAAGAAACAAATCAGACATATGATGTAATTTTCCTCCCTCCTACCCCTATTCATGACTAAGATCAACCTCTTTTGAATTCAAATAAGTCCTATAATCCCCCTTGTCAAGACTATGTTTATCCTGTTACAACCTTGTCAATATTCAATCAATAATTATCATATTATCTAAAGTTGATAAAGGAGATTTTTAGGGGTTTATATCTTTTTTCAGTCATCCCTATCCATGATCTATAATATTCAAGGATTTATCTTTAGTTGGTTAATAGTAGGTGGTCATTTTTTGAGGGTGAATAATGGGCAGTTTGTGAAAGGGAGAACAAAGTGTGGCTGAGAAGCATGGTCCAAATATTGGAGAGTGTTTTGATATCTTATGAATATCAAAAATCTCATTTAAATTAGTCATATGTGTCCTTTCCCCTCTATGAAACTCAAGTTTATCCTCCAAGAGATTCAAATCAGCCCCCTATTTAACCTTGTCAAGGCCTATCCTTATCAAGAATCAAAAAATCAATACTAGACCAAGGGAGAACAATCGTGAAAATAAAAAAGGAGATTAGACTTGGAGAAGAAGTCCCCATTCATGTCATATAAGGGATAAGGATATTATTTCATGAGTTTTGGATTGTGTGGGAATCTATTGAAGAAGGTGACTATCCACATGTTGAGAATCTAGAGATGAAGGAGTGGGTGCTATCTATTGAAAATGTGTTAGATCAATGGGAGAGAGAACATATAAAACCAAATAAAATTAGTTTACCCTCTTCTACCCCTACACACACTCTCCTTCAAGATCATGAAGCCATCCCACCATGGATATCTCCTTATGCCAATGATCCTAGTTATACCATGCCCTCACTATTGATACCTCTCTCACCTAGCCCTATTCAAGAACAAGAAGAAAAAGTTGGTTTTAACCTATACATTTCCCTCATGTAAATTATTCAAGGAGGGTATAGAGATGAAGGAGGAGGTGTTGGTTGTGGTGACCCAAGAATTATTGTTGGAGAAGGAGGAAGTTTTGGTTTAAAAATAAAGTGGTTTATGCATAGTTCATCTCAATGAGATTGATTTATAATATTTCCAAGAATACCTCTCCCCTCCTCAATATCCACCAAAGACAATTCTCAAGATCCCTAGTTGGAGTAGTACTCTCTTAAGTATCAATCAAAGTGAACCTCTTCATCCTCCCACCATCTCCCTCTTGGAGAAAGAACCCATTTTACCAAGGATAGAGGAGGATATTTTACTCATAGGTGAGACACAAGAGTAAAATACAAGTGTATATGATGAAGAGATCATAATAATAATAATAATAATCTAAATTCATTTAGAGGAGGAAAATATAGGTTTGGACAAGCCTTCTTAGCATGGATTTAACAATAATGAATTATAGCTTATAGAGGACAATACTCAAGCTAAATATGGGGTACACATTGAATAGACTACTGAATATCCATTATACATAGATGAAAATGAATAATATTAGAACCAGGTACCATAAGTTGGTCTATTTCAAGATGAGGTCTCATGTAGAGGTAGTGCTGATGTCTTAAAGTTTAAAGAAGATTGGTCAAATCAATAGTTTCAAAATCATGTTGAATTAGACTTTTTTTGAAATGATGAACCTCCTTTGTATATAGAGGAATAATACCAATCTATCTATTATAAATTTATTCTTCATGAAGTTGAGACTATCACTCTTACAAGTGACCAAGAGGAAGTTGCCTTTTGGGATGAACTGGATCTCTTTTACCTAAGATTAGATAGTCAACCTTCATGTTCAAAAGAGTCATCAAGTGAAAAGTGTTAAAGTGATTTTATAACCCATCATGAAGTGAGCTTAGAGATCCTTTCCAAAGATAAACACTAGCATCAAGAAAGTCTTGAACTAGTAATAGATTGTGTCTACATTGGAGACATGTTTTTCCCATTTCATCCTTCGAAGATCATGCTAAAAAGATTGGCAATCATGTAACCTAGTTCATTAGGTTTGGTGCCTCACAAACAAGGTGTTTTTAATCCTTGTCCATTAAAATTATTTATTCTAATAGATCCCATTTGACCCAGGAGGAAGGTACTTGTAATTTTTAGTTGTATACATTTTATAATCTTCTACTTCCCTCTAAGTGATTCATGCACATCTTTTTTATTTTCTTTTGTGTTTACCTTCCTTAAGTGATTTGTTCACATTGTTATTTTATTTTGGGTTGTACTTGATATTTTGAGAGTTCCAATTAGAATATTTTTAGCCTTGTAATTATTTGAAAACCAATCTAAGAAACACTTTTGTGACCCCATAAGCCTAATGGATAGACTAAAGCACTTGGTCTTTTACATATATAGGCATGCAATCCTAGGAGGTCACCAAAAATATTGACCAAAATTGGACTGCATATAAAAAAATTTCCTAGATGGATCAGGCCATTCTCATAGACCATTTAGTTACCTTTCGATTTCATGACTAATCTCTTTCTAGTCCTAACTTGGTGATGCAGTTCAGTATCATGGAATGTCTTGGTGTGGTGTTGGGAGATATTAAGATGCAACCTAATGTCTCTTTGTTGAGAGAAAATTTTAAGGCATGAGATTTCACAAAAAAAATTGGTAAAACATTTTTTGGGAAATAATTTTGAAGGCTCAGCATAAAATATAGTGAGCTCTGAATATCCTTAGTCAAGCTCTAAAGAATATCCAGTCAGCTCTAAATATGCTCCAAGAAGCTTTAAAGATGTTCTATTGAGCTCCTAAAAATGCTATAGTGAGATTTAAAGATGTTATATTGAGATATTAATATGATCTAGGTAGATCCGAATATTTTTTATTAAGCTCCAAATATCCTTAGTAGATCTCCAAAGAATATCAAAGCAACTCTGAAGATACTCCAGGCAACTTCAAAGGTGTTTTGTTAATGCTCCAATGAAGAGGTAGTCCTAGTGTAGTGGATGATCAAATGGTGGAAAGAAAAGACCAGATTCATGACCCTACTCAATTTTATTATACTTTTTTAGTGCCTTAACCATCCTATTTTAGGCATCTACAATCAGGTTTTGATGATAATATCCTCTTTAGGCGAAAATTAGTGTTTGGGATTTCTTAGCTCAAAAACATCAACTACAACTATTTGATTATGATCTAAGGAGAGTTTTCTATGTGAGATAACTCAACATAAAAAAATTATATAACTAAATTAAAAATTAAATTCATGGTGCTAATAATTATAGCTCACTCTTTTTCCTTGATTCCAACCTAAAGGTTGCAGTCCATACACTTGAGAAGTCTTGGTTACTAGCTTATGCAATGAAGAAACCATGATACAGTGAGATGAATGGCATAATGATTGGAAATTTTAAGAATTTTCAAGTTTTATTTCAAGGTGATAAAGATTTATATTATTTTTTAAATACACTATGATCATATCTTATAGGTTATATACATAGAATAGTGTTAAGAAGTTCATTGACCTAGTGTGCTCTCACAAGCATGATATGGAGATCTCTTTATGAAGGTTACAAAGTTGTATAACTAGATGAATATGATAAATACAATCTAAATATTGATCTAGTGACACTAAAAATTAATAATATGGTATTAAATCATGTCTAAGTTTGAATAAATGGTTTCAGATCATACACATTGTCATAAGTTTGAGGGCTAATTTGGAGAAGAGTTGAAGATGCTAGAGAGGTGATCTAACCTCCAAATTTGGTATAGTAGTCATTATTAAATAGGTTTAATTTTCATGACATAAATGTTTCCTAGATATAAATGGAATAATACATTATTTTTTTATATACTTAAGGCACTCTCTAAGTCATCCACACAGGAAATCAATTGCTAGTTTTGAGAAATTTATTATTTTGGAGCATCTACAAGAAGAGTTAGGATCTCATATTTTTTATCTCATATTTCATATATGATCATGGTGAGTATATAAATATTTATATGAAATATTTAATGAATCATTATTAGTTTAATAATACTCTATTTTGTTACAAACCTCCTACATTCATAAATAGCCATTCACTTAGGTAGCCCACTAGCTAGTTTTGAGAAAAATGCATCTTGAGGCCTCTACAAGCATCATACAACTATGAAACTTGGTAAAAGTGATTTTTATGAGTGTTTATAATTTAAAATTACCTTATTTATGTTAAAATAATAATTTAAATATCTATTTTTTTGTCACATTCCTATGCTTGTCTATTGACAGTCAACATGGAGCTAGGCAAGCCTTTTAGAGGGATATAAGGTATGACAGATGGTTTGAACCTCATATGAGGATTTTTAAATCATATTAGGGTTATTTTTTTTCTTAAAAACCTTTTTTATATTTATTACATTCATAATTTCAAGGTCAAACATGGAGAAGGGAAAATTTGTAAAATTTAGAATTTTGGCATGCAAGTGAGGATAGTTAGAAAAAGAATTTTTGAACAACTTAAAGAATTTAATGATAAAATATAATTATTTTATATGTTTTATGGGTATTTACATGTCCAAAAAAAATTAATTTGGTATTTATAACTTATAAATCTAAATATTCATCTATTTCTTGCTCATTATGTCTCATAGTTCATAATTTTTGAGTATCTAACAGGTCTAAATATGTAATTTAAGTTAGACTTCATGGTTAATAATTTAAAAATAATGATTATAATAATTTAAGGGGTAAATATTTTACATAATTAATAAATAATTAAGTCTTTTTACCTCATAAAACTTGATAAAATGACAAAACATAGACCTACACATGCTTAAAATTTTGACAAGACAAGTTGAGACAACCCCAAAAGATGCATTTTTTGAGTTCTCCTTAATTAAATAACTTGAAATTTTACATGGAGGTATATTTTTTTTCCTTAAATTTTTATAATTCATATCATTCCCATACCAAACATCAATGTAGAAAACCAAGTTTCCATATCTCCATTAATGGAGTTTGTGCTCAAAACTAGGTCTAAAAGAGCCTTTAATAGAGGTCAAAAGGAGGATTTATGTATGGAAAAGTTATTTGGAGTTTTTATAAGAACAAAAATAATTTTTTTATTGATTTTTAAAAATAAAAAAATACTCCAAGTGGTTCAAATTAATAAAGAGACCTCGTAGACCTACCTAAGCCTAGAAGGTGACAGACCTTCCAAAACTAATTTAAAGAGTTTCCAAGTGAATCAAAGGCTAATAATGGTCTAAAAATAAGGTTAGGAACCAAAAAAAGATTATTGAGTATAAAATAATCTTATTAAATCTCCAAATCACCATGGAAATGCCTAAAACTATTGCAAGCTACTAAAGAGCTTATTTTAACTAGTTTTGAGTTTTTGAGATCATAAGCCCATGAAATGACCTGGAATCACTTGGATACCACCTGGAGAATATAGGGGAATATATTAATATCATGTTTTTAATATTTTTAAAAATAAATTGACACTTTTTGGTGATTAGGATTCCCAAAATGACCTTGAAAGTAAGTTTTAGGATAACTAGTTAAAGATGGCCTGAGTTTAAGGACCTTCATCAATGGAGTCCAAAGGATTTGTAGGTTCCATGATGTATTTTATATTTTGGAAGATAAAATATGATTTGGGACCAAAATAAAACTATCAAAATTTAGTGTAAGTATCAAATTTTAGAATGAATAACCACATTTCAAAGTTGTCAACACAAGCCAAGTGGAGATGGGGAGTAGAAGTCAAGTGGAGGAGTTTTGGGGAGTTGAGGAACATTAATGGAGAATTTAAGGAAGATTATAGATGTTTGGATAATTTTATAAAGCATTAATTAAAAATTTAAGGAGACTTATATATGTTTGGATACTTTTCTCAATTAAGATGGAGCATTTATGGAAGTTTCTATATGTTTGGAGACTTTTCTCAAGTTAGTAGAGCATGATGTCATCTTCCTCAAGAAATATTTGTCCTCTAGTGTCTTATTAGGCCAATGGGAGAGATTGAAGACATTTTTTAATTTTTAGGGTTAGTTTTTTAAGTAATATAAATTCCTAAATTATTTAAAATTTATTAATACTTATTTACCTCTTTCTTTTCTTTGATAGAGCTCCATGGAGGGTGGTTGAATGGCATTTATTGATTTTTAAAAGCTTTCTTCTCCTATCCCTTCCCTTTTTTCATACATGTCCCTTTTATTCTCCATTTTAAAGTATTATCCTCATTTTGGTATGTCATATCCCTACCCATTTATGTAAGAAATAACCTCTTGAAGTAATAAGATAACTTATTTTACCTATCTCTTTGCCTACATCTAGTGTTCTCGTCAGCTTGTGTATGATTGCTTTATGGAGGATTGTTCTTCGTTGGCGATTATACCTATTTATTAAATTTTTTTAGGTAATTCAAGGTTTTTTTAGGTATGAAATTATGCTATTTTTATCACTAATAATGTTACAGTGTGAGTTTTGATACTCTTCCATGCTTCATCTCTTATCTAGTGAGCTTAGTTTGGAAATATTGATGCAAAGTGACCAATTTGAGAGATCATTTAGGGTTTTTTTTGATATTCCTTAATGTTAGTTTCAAATAATTTTGAGTGTATTTAATTTTGGTGTCTCATCCTTTTTATGCTTTTAGTTATCCATTTGAATCCTCTTCCTCTTTTCCATGTCAAAACTAATAGTTTAGGTGATCTACCAAGAGGAACCAGACTTCTCTGGAGGTTTAACCCCATCATAGGATACCCAAATCCTAGGTTTGATCCCATTTTGTATCCAAGAGTGAGAGATCTTGATGAACCCTCTCATAGAGGTGAAATTTTGTGCTATAATAGGCACATGAAATAGGTTTTCACCAAAACACTAAATTTTTATTTACTTTTTCCATCATTTAAAAGTGCCTCAAAGATGTTTTCACTTTAGGACATAAATGTTTAATTTAATTTTTATTTTTTTCAAAGGAAGTTTACCCACTCTCTAGAATAGGTATAAAAATCCACTTTGATATAAAAAACATTGTTTATGATGTCCATGAGGAATATGGTCTCTTACGCCCAAAAATTCTCCAATAACCTCATCATTTTCAAACTTATCAAGTTAAATTATGGATTATTATTGGTTGTAGCTGATGAGTTTTAGATGATGAATTAAAAGTGAGGAAAGATGAATGACATTCCTAATAATACATATGACATGAGTGTTAAATATTTTGGTATTAACTAAGTCCTCGTATACATCATAATTGGATTTTACATCATTACCAACATCATCATCACTAGTCATTGGTGTAGGAACATGGATATGGTATGCAAGGTCGCTCCTAGGTATTTTAATTTCAATACCATGAGTTCAATTTTACTTGTTTATGGAAATTATCTCAAGAGTACATTTTTGATCTATCCTCAAGCCTTTACCTTCATAAGCTTGATTATCCATGATACATTTAGAGATGGGATACCTTTTGCCTTGGTAAAAATCATCCAAGTCATCATTATAAAGCCAAGAATCATATTCAGTAATCGGGTCTTATTCTTGGCTAGTTGTCAGTGTGAAAATAACAAGCTCTAGTGAGTTAAAAGAGACTTTCTATCATCATTCCATGTGAACATATTTAGCTTTGGGTCTTCCATATGATTTAAGGTCTTGTGGGAGGTTAGCCACATGTAATACATTATGTGTGAGGTATATTCTTGGGCCTTTTTTAGATATATTAGGAGGGGGAACAAAAGAAGAAGAAGTAAGGCTATTATGGTCTATATAATAAGAATATGACATTTAAACAAGTAGGTCTTTATCTTTATTAGGCTTAAGCTGTAGCCTGAAATGGTTATTATAACTTTCATACTCAACCTCTAAATGTTTATAAAATTGGTATAGCTATAGGTATACAAGAATAGTTACCCCCATCCCAAAATGGGGGAACTTTCTACATTGGTGTAATGTGGAAGGTATTGCCTAGATTTCATCTATCCAAGGTTGGACTAGAAGTAAGTTGTCTGATAGATCTAGATCTAACACATGGTAAAGGGTGTTTTGAGTCAAGGAATAGCTACCTCCATCCAAGAATAAGGGAACTTGATACATTGATGTAATGTGGAAGGTATTGCCTATATTTAATGTATCCATGGTCAACCCAAAAGTAAGTTGTATGATAAACATAGGTATAACACATGGTAAAGTGTGTCATGGGTCAATGGCCCAAAAATAACTAGAAAATAAATTATTCCCTATGGTTCTCATTATTCATTATCATAAGACCTTATGGTAATGGTCTTTGACTGAAGATCAATTTTTGTGTATCCCATATGATTGACTAACCATAGAGACACAATATTGAGGCCCAATCCATTATCTATGAATACATGCTTAACTTTATCATGTGTTATGACAACTTCGATATACAATGGGTTTGTTGTACCCAACACCCCTATTTTTCCAAAGGGAAATGGGGACCCACTTTTTTTAGACTATGGTATTGACTTTGATCCCTTCTTCTATATGTTTATTTAAAATATGGGAGAAGATTAAATATTGACCTTTTTCATACTTTATCAAAATGGTATTGGTATTGTGTTCATAGACTCATTCTTTATATTGAGATTATTATTTTAGGTTTTATGATTTTAGGCTTATCTTTATCAGACTTTTATAAATTATCTCTATTAGGTTTTATGTCTTTGGCTTATCATTTTCCAGGCTTTTATATTTATAACTCTTATTCCACAAGAATTGGTCTTTAGGTTTATTATGTCAAACATTTTATCTGATGTTTTTTCCCCATAGCATTCCCGCAAGCCAATTGAATTCCTTTAAACAATTTTATCTAAAACAAATCTTCCTAAAGATTTATTTTAGCCTTCCAAACCTACCCTTCAACCTTAACCCACCTACCCTTCAACATTTTTAAAAATGACCCTTTGTCCTTTTGAAATTATCCTTCGAGACTTTTTTCCTGGGCCCTTGGCCTGATGAAAATGATCCTTCAAACTTTTTATCATTGTACATTTTTTTCAATGTAAAAAGCCTAAAATAATTCCCCCTAGAATTCTTGCCAATAAAATTTTGCCAAAACATTGACCCTGAGGATACATACCCTTCGGGCTTTGTGAAACTTACCCTTAGTTAATTTTATACTGAACTCCTTCCCCACCAAAACTTTACCTTATGAAGTCAACCCTTTTCACAATTTTACCATGAAGTAGATCCTTCAGAACTTTTCCACCTACCCTTCATATTTCTTGAAATGACACTTCAAATATTTTGAGTGACCCTTTAGCCCTTTTTGAAATAACCACCCCTTTGGCCCCTTTTGAAATAACCACCTGCCCTTTAGGACTTTATTCCAACCCATTTTTTGTATTGTGCCTACCCTTTAGGAATTTTTTTGGGCCCTTTTCCCTTTGAAACTCACCCTTCATGATAATTGCTTCAAAACTTTTTCCCAAAGAAATAGGTCTTTAAGGAAATTGTTGTATACATTTTATCCAAAATAATTTCCTTCATATAATTAGTCTATGGACATTTTTCAAAAATAGTTTTTCTAATGAATTCCTTACTACCAAGAACACTACTAGCCCTTGATATACCTAATTGAATAAAAGGTGGAAATATTTCCCCTTAATGGTATGAGGCCCCTGCCAACATGAACTAAGAAATTTGTCATGCAAGAATTATAAGAAAAGTGAACATTGGGCATTTATGTCACATGAACTGCTATTCAATACAAAATTCTATATATTTGATGCACAACCATCAAATCCTTAATTTATATCTTAAAAACTTGCATTTTAAGTCTCCTTCTATCTTGTGCATTGAATATCCCTAGTTACTCCCTATAAAGATAATTACAAGTAGATAGTGATCAAGCTATTGTGGAATTGAGCATACAACATATATAACACCTAAAATGAAATTATAAGTCACACAAAGTGTATAAAACATGACATCTTCATCTAGGACATTTATGGGAGTAAATATGCCATCTCCATACTCAATCAATGATTTTATAGAGTTTATGGATATAGTGTTTGATGCTACCATATTAAAAAATAGATATACCAACTATTCAAAATTATGAGATGTAGTAAATTTTATGGATGTGTTTTCAAAGGAGGATGAGAGGATACCCAATGATAGGCCATTTGTCTAAGAATTATTGGATTTAAAATACCAAAGGTTACATTTTTCTAGTGCCAAGATAAAGGTGATGCCATGCATCAAACTCTTACAGGATCTATTTTTCTCAAGTAATATTTCATAGGATGCTTTCTTTCATTACTCTAGAAATAACAAAGTTGTTGCATGCATTTCAGGACTTAGATTCTAGTGATATTTATATTTGAGAATACCTGATGCCTATTTTAACAAACATGCATTGGTGTAGTTCATTATAAAGAGCTCAATTAAGAAGGCACTCTTTTCATGGTTACTCCTAGACTATACCATCACATGGAAAGTGAATAAGCCAAAGGGATCTATTTTTATCGATAGATTTAGAATGGGGATACACATTGGCATGGCTCTCTTGAACCAAATTTATGATATGCCAAGTATTCATTTTTTAATCTAAACTAGGTGCCATTATTATACATGATGCTCACCCATGATGTTTGCATATGCCCTGGGTAATAAAATTAGCTTCCATTTGAAAGAGTAGATAATTCACAAGGAAAAGCATCCCACACCTTTAGGCAATTTATATATGATGTCTTATTTATTATATGTTATTATGGGAACTTGTTATAGAGACCTCAGGGAATTATGGACTCTAGCCATAAACTATGTCAAAAATAGAATTTGTGATCACTACCAATTTATGCATATATATTCCTACACAAATAATATGTTTAGAATAGTAGAGGATGTATATTTTTAGGTTTGGCAAGCCATTCATGGCTTGCCCATACCTAGAATTAGACAAAATATTGTAAATAACTTAAATGGTAAAGGGGATTACTTACTTTATCTAAACTTCATAATCATAATGATTTGGAGTAACAAGGTTAATCCTCTATGTCTCACAAAATACATCCCAGATAATTTAGCAAAGAAAAAAATTACTTTCCAATTATGGTGGAGTGTTGAAGAGGACCTATCTAGGTAGAAGAAAGATTTGTACTTTGGCCACCATATAATAATTAGGATAATGGTCTACATAATGAGGATGAATTTTAGAGAAGTGGAAGGCAAGTGAAGGAGTTATCATTTGCCCATGATTCCACATAAATATTAGGATCTGTATGGACTTATTTAAAATAATCTATAGGGATTTAACATCCCAATATCCATGTTCCTTATTATTATGATGTTCTATTTCTAAATGAAAAGGGTGATGAAGATGTTTTAGAGAGGGAAAGAGTTTCTAGACTGAAGGAAGACCATATGATAATGATCCAAGGGGATCCTTTAGTTACTATAAGATAACTAGATGTCAAGAAGGCTCTATACAAGGGATGGGAGCATTTTGACTTTTAGAGAGGATAGTCTAAAGATAAATCTAAGGACCGGGTGAGTTATACATATTAAGGACTCCCTTTAAAATTAAAACTCAAGAATGTGAAGAAAGAGCCTAGGATGCTTGAACCTAGAACTAGTAGGGGACCCCATTAATTTAGATTCTGATGATGAGGAGGAAATACAAGAATAGCCCACTATAAGTACCATTCAAGAGACTAATATTATGCCTTAGGTTTATATTACTACATCTATTGGGATAGAAACAAAAAAGGTAGTAGGATCTACCTAGCAAGGCTCCCCCATGCAATTGAAGGCCCCTCTAGTTTACACAAGGAAGACTAGGACTCTAATAGGTAGTCCCATAGTGGAATCATCATATGGCTTGCCTATTGCACCTTCACATTTAAAACCATCATAAAGAGAGGTTTTTAGAATTAAGGATATTGAGGATGAGTTCAATGAAGAGGTTGACCTAGAAATAGCTAAGGCCATGAGCCTTCAAGTAGATCTTGCAGCACCCAATTCCATAGGTACTCAACCCTTCATAAGTATTCTTTTATCTTTTGTGCCAATTTTTGGACATTTTCCATTTTTTTTAGGACACCCCAAGTGGAAGTGACTACTTCCACCTCTATTGATCCACTCTCCACTTCCATCCCACTCACCATACTAACCTCTGATGTCCCTTCTATCACTTCCACTATCAGAGCCTTAAAGAAGAAGAAGGTGTCTAAGAAGGTATAAACTACATTAGCCACTCCATAAATCTATGTCTAGTATACGTAGATCACCCATTCAATTCCTTCGACAACCTCCATAGAATATATTATTATGACAAGTTCTAGTAGGGGAAGGAAATCCAAACCCCAATTGATCATAGTTTACCCACTTCCTTAATTTAGAAGAGTGGATTGGTCTAAGATTATATGGCCTTCCCCTACCTGATGTAATTGCTAAAGTAAAATAAAATAGCTAGAAGTAGAGGAGGATAATGAATATTTTGTTGATACAACCTTAGATGCTTCACAGTTGGACATTCCTCCATGGGATATGGACTTAAGGAGTAAGGCCTACCATATGCCTAGCTTCAAGATCATCAATTTTCCCTCTATCTCCACTCTATTTGACCCCCTATCTATTAGTATATACAGAGTGAAGAAGATAAAGTTAGAGGATGATAGAGGTAGGGATAGAATTCCTAAAGAAAGATATGAAGTATTCTCCCTCACTAAGACATAAAATAGATAACCTGGGTAGTCTCCTTATGTTAAGAATATTGTAAACTTGTCCCATGCACATAAGGATGCTATAGTATCCATCTATGATGGAATGGAGATGGCTTGACAAGATATAGAGGCCTAGGTGGAATAGTTAAAGGAGAAAGTAAAGAGCGTACATATCCCTATAGGTACAAAATTTGGGGTTTAAGAAGAAACTTCTCAATGTTACAACTCTTTAGAAGCATTAGAGTTTATGAAGGTTGAAATGGCCCCTCATGTAAATAATTCCAACCAATTATATAATTTCTTAAAAAATGATAGTTCTAAGTTGAATATGTTAGTTTCTTATATAGGTAACTCATTATATAATCATCTAGACTTAATGACAACACTAGAGGCATCCAATGCCTTGAACTTAGTTGTCATAAGGTAGGAAGAAGAAAATGAGTGGATACAATCATTTGGGGCCTTAAGACCCAAATATCAAGCACATGAGGCCCAAATCCTTTATATTTTATATTATTTGAAGTTGTTGACAGTGAAGAATACCATAAGAAAATTGATTGGTAGGATCAATTTCGATAAAATCATTCAAGAAGCAGCAGATGACTTCAAGTAGAGTTTGTAAGGCTTAGCACTAGAAGAGATAGAGTTAAATTTGAGTGTGGATAGAAGAAAGTTATGGAGGTGGAATATTTCAATAATAAATTCTAGATGACCAAAGATGAGCATGCAAACTCCTTGGTCAAGTTAAAAGGATATCTCAACCACCATTTCTAAACTTGAACATTATATGACAACAACATTATGTGGCATATAAATTTTATCAAGAGAATGAGGCCAAGAAAAGGTAAGCTTCTAGTAATGAATCATTATTTTCAACTTTAACTATTGCCACCATAACTACTACACTAACTAAAGTATATACAGTGCTTCACACAATGTGACCTTGATAGGCTAAGATTTTATGTATGTATAATTTTGTAACGGTGCATAGTTTCCTTATAGTTTGAGATTTTTATTGTAAAATTGACTTTATATTTTATACACATGCACTCATTTCATGGATTTTAAAATGTTAACTTATTTAATTAATAACTACAAGATTTATCTTATATGGTTTTGACTACAGTTAGAACTCATGTTATACCACATGTAAACACTTTGCATGAACTTGGAGGATGAGGTGACCACTTCTCAAATCCTATTTAAACTGTTGTAATCCAACTTGAATTTTTGTTAGAGAATTTTTAATATAAGAGTAACATCAATTTTGATCATTAGTTAATGTGTTTGTGTATTTTCTTTTTAGTTTTTGTGTAATTAGTTATTAATTTCTTTGGTTGTATGTTTCAATAATCCTTAGCATGAAATAGCTACAAATGGATTCTTAATTATTTTGATTGATGTTTTGATCTATAGATGTGCAATAGCTATTAAAGGATTGATAAATATATTGATTAGGATAATTGAGTTTAAATTGATTCATAATTTTGATCATGCTTGAGTGTTTTCTTGGATATAGTTTTTTATGTATGTGAAATAACTACCTCAGATACTTCACTAGCTCGAGCCATAATATCTTGATTAAAGGTGTGTAGTAGCTGGCCAAAAAGGAGTGAAATTTATTTGAGGCTTGTGAATTTATTGCATTGTTATTTCCTTAGAATTATTAGCCATGTCTAATTTTGTGTGTGCAATTGCTACTAGAAATAGGCATATATTATGAGCCCACTTATCCTTCTTATAAACTATTCAGGGAAGTGATTCCTAAAAACTAGAGAGATTTCTTTTTTGCCTTACCCTTCCCTCATTTTTGAGTTTATTTTGAGACTGATCCACTTTATATTAGAAATTAACCACCCATCCAACTCACATATAGATTTACCACCCTTATTAAAAACCATACCTCCATCTAAAAACCTTGTCAACAACCTGCATGCCCTACCACTATTCCATCAATAGGTTGAAATAAATTGCATACTTACAACTCATGCCCAAGAGTGGAGTTTACCTCCATTGAGATCCTAAAACATTAGAGGCTACCTCATTACACTATGGTGTGCATAAAACTTGTATCAATAGTCTCATTGGATCTAAAAGAGGGCCAACACCTCTATTAGTAATAGGTATTATTTGTGTAGAGTTGTACTGAAGTCACCCATGAGAGTGACTAGATCTAATTCCTAAGCTAGTTTTCTAATCTCACTCTCAATAAATCATAGGAGACATATAACTATGCCAATAGCCCAAGTTTAAAACAATCATCCTCCTTTAGGGAACCCCTTACCCACAAGGAACCTTTTACCTATTAATCAACCAATGGCTCAACAATTACCTTGGTTAGTTGGATCTGCTATTGCTATCCCATGGGATGTGCATGACTTACCTTAGAATCCCAAAAATTACTTTCCATCCTTTTCTCCTTCAAAATAAAGGACAATGGAAGAACATATCAAATCCTTCAAAGCTATTTTAAGATTAATGAATGTTGTAGATGAAGATGTTGCATGTAGAATATTCCCTTTTACTTTTTTGGATGTTGATTATGATTAGTATTCAAATATAACCAAAAATTCCATCACTTTTTAGGATGAATGTCAAGTAGATTTTTTTGAATATTTTGGATAGGTCACCAATCCTAGTTTGGTATACCATCACTCTACCAACATGAGGAGAGAAGCCAATGAGCCCATCCATGCTTGTAATGCTAGATGGTATAAGATGTACAACTGGTTGACCCCAAGATATAAACTAGAGGTGGCACTAGAATTGGAAATGTACAAAAACACCTTGGACCCTATTAATATCATATTACTGAGAAGAATAATTGTGACCAAAATTTTGGCATTAGCATTCGAAGAGGTTATCATCATAGATCAGGAGCTCAATCCTTAGATACCTAGAGTGCTTAATGTTAATAATGATTTTCCATCACTAAATATGATACCATAAATCATGTAGAATGTTACCATGTTTAATAAAAACCAATTATACACACTTCCTCCACTGATGCAAATAATACAACCAAATTTTGGCTACTTGAAAAATAATATGACAAGCAATGGTTATCAATAGAACCAACAAGTAACTGTACCTCCCACTATCATTTTATAATGCATAGATTCCACAAAAATAGAATTGGATTCTATTAAAAAGATTATTCAAAATATGAGAAATGATTTCTTAAATATGTAAATTAGGATGGGAAATGCCAATGACCCAACCAACAATTAGAATGCTAGATTCCAAAAATACAATATACTATTCAATAGGTCTGAATAGCCTAATAAGCTTCTAGAAATCAACATAGAAGAAATAACTCTTCCCAATTAGTGATGAATTCATAATACTTACAAGCATGGTGAGCTTAATTTTGTTGAGTTTTTTGTAGTGTTCAAAATATTTCAAAGAGAGGTGGTTAGATAAGATCAGATAGATAACCTGCTTGACCATCATCTAGATCCTAACTCTTCCAGTACTACTATGTTCTTCAAAACTTATGAGCTTCCCTTCCCAAGTAAATATGAAAATGAGCTAAAACATAATATGGATGAAGATCAATATTTCTAGTAGTAATCTAAAACTCATGGTTTTTGGTTGAAATATATTTCAATAACACAAAAATAACACAATAACAATGTTTTCTCTAAGAAGAGATGTTTTATTAATCACAAGATTGAAAATACAAACATATGATTATCTCTAGGAAGAGATGTCTGATTTCCTTCTCAGGCCACATCTTTATTTATACATATTTTGAAGGTATGAGGAGGATGTGGAAGGTCACCAATCTCAAGGGAGATGAAGTGGTTCAACTTCCATGATTTACAACAACACATAATTTAAGAAATTACTATTTTTAGAAACTTATTATTTTTAGATAGCACTATTAAAAATAAAATTTTGATAATTTCTATTAGGTTTTTGAGAGTCAAAAGCCACCAATCATATATTATTACCATCTCATCACATTATCCCCATTCTTATATTTATAACAATTCAAATGGAGAGTCAAACAGAGCTATGGTTCAAAATTTATGGCTCCCAAAAATTCTACCACCAATTGGGGTAGAACCGTCACTCAAATTGTCACCTAAAGTGTTGCCCAGATCAAAAAGTTCATAGAGGTGAATAAAATATAAATAATAATCATCCACTTACAATATTGACTCCTTTGAGTACCATAGTGATTCCTCATAATCCTAAAGTAGACAATAATCCACCCCTCCAAAGGGGAATGATCAAATAATAGAATAAGGAAGAACCAAGCAAAGGAGGATAGAACATTATTGAGGATATGAAGAAGATCAAGGAAAATATAACTCTTGATGAGTTAGCTCAAATTAATGAATAAAAGGATCTGCTATGGAAGTCCATTACTAGAAATGCCCCCATGGAAAGAACTAAAGCACCTATAGTCAAAGCAAAAGTTAGTAATACCAATGTCATCTACAAGAGAAAGTCAAAAGTTCCACCCTTTCTATTGACCATTCAAGAATTTGATAAGAAAATTAATAATTTTTTAGTTTATTTTAGAGATTCTAAAATGGTCATGCCTAATTCTATATTCCAAAATCTTGTTTTGATGCTAATCCTTTTAAAGAAAATGGTTTCACAATTGGAAAAGATAATGGTCCCTATAGTTGGTGAACTAAGGGATGTGCATATCCAAGTATCCTCTAAATCACATGTTCAGATGACCATTGATATCTTAGTGGTGGACATAACTAAAGGCTATGATCTATTGCTAAGTAGAGACTAGTCCAAAGAACTCAATGGATATCTCTCTATACACTATTCTCATATGTGGTTTCTATGTAGAGGAGTTGTGAATCAAATCATAACTGATAGAGAGATGATAATGAAGTATCCCATTACAAAGTACAATATCAAGAATTAAGAGGTAAAATATGAGTCACCTAGCCTTGGAATTTATATTTTTACAAGTTAGAATCAAGTAAAAAATTTAAAATCTAAGTTTCAAATCAGTTGTGGAATCTACACTTTGATGGTGCTAGATCTTAATAAGGATTAGGCATAGGAATCAAGTTGATTGATCCATGAGGTAAAAATTTCTTAGCATCATACTAATTGAAATTTACATACACAAAAAACATAACTGAGCATGAGGCTTTAGTTCTAGGAATATAATTTGCACTCAATAATAATGTGAAGTAAATATCCATATTTGGTGACTCAGAGATTGTGGTCAATCAAGTTAGAAATAAATACCAATGCAAGCTATCTTATTTGAAAAGATACAAGAATAGAGCATGGGACATGATTAAGATCTTTGAAACCTTTGACATAGTATCACTTCCCAAAGAGTAAAATAAGACCACTAATTTACTAGCTATTGTTGCTACTAATCTAGAACCACTACAAGAATCTAAAGTAAAAACATTTTCTATTGAATTGGTACCATGTCTCTCTATTCTAGATAACATAGAAAATTTTCAAGTCTTTGATGATGACCAACAAGTTATTTAGCTTATAATTAATTTAGGGTAATTCAAATCCGAAATCATCGATGACAAGGACATTAATCACCTCTATCAAGAGGAATCAAACAAAAAGGGTGTTCTTTAGCTCAAAGAGAATCGAATTCTAGCTAGGTTGGTCTATTTAGAAATACCATTCAACATAGACCCTCAAGCTCAACAACTTGGGTAGCCCAAGATCAATGAATCAAATTTCAAAAGATAAAATCTAGGAGATAAGCACAACCCATGTTATGTTAATATCAATCAATTGTACCCCAGAAGAAACATAACAAGTGAAGGATTTAATCACTTGATATAGGGACATCATTTCCTTGACTTATGAATATTTTAAAGTATATGATTTGTAGGTCATTACTCATATGATTCCTTTAAAGATATATCATAAAACATTTAGAAAAAGTTAAAGACCAGTCAATCATATTTTGGAGCCTCTCATTCAGAGAGAAGTGGAGAAGCTTTTAAATGCAAAAATCATCTTTCTAGTCTGACATTCTACCTAGGTGGCTAATTTGGTCTTATTAATAAATAAGAATGGTGAGATCAGATTATGTGTGGACTTTAGAAATCTAAGCAAGGCTTCTAAAAAGGGCAATTATCCTCTTCTTTCTCTGGATGAGGTGATACATATAGTAAGTGTTTCTAAAATGATTTCCTTCTTAGATGGATTCTCATGCTATAATCAGTTACTACTATAATTTGTTGATAGAGTGAAGACAATGTTTACCATGAAGTGGGGAACTTGTGAATAAAAAGGATGTCTTTTGGCCTGATAAACACAAAATACACTTTTCAATGTGTCATGGATCATGATTTTAAAGGATTAATAGAAAAATTCATAATCATCTACATGGATGATCTTATAGTATTTTCAAAGAATAGGAAAGACCACATAAATTAGTTATAGTCCATATTCGAAAGATGCAAAAGATTTTGTGTTTCTCTAAACCCAAATAAGAGCAAATTCAAAGTGACTGAAGGTAAGATTTTGGGGCACATAATCACCAAGGATGGGATCACCATTGATTTAAATATAATTTAGGTAGTTTTGGGAATTTAGCGACCAAACAACAAGAAGGAGCTTAAATAATTCTTCAAAAAATTTGACTTCATAAGGAAGTTCATCTTAGGATTTGTATAAATTGTTAGACCTATAAACACCATTCTTAAGTAGAATTCCAAAATAGAGTGGATAGTTTAATCCCAAAAGTCCTTCTAGAACATTAAAGATGTAATATCATAGGCTCTAATATTGACCAGTCTAGATTTTATGAAATATTTTTATCTATAAACATTTAATTTAAAGAATACAATTATTGCTATAATCATGTAGAAGAAAGAATATATTGAGAATCCAATTGCATTCATGAGCACAAATTTGAAATATGTAGAGCTTAGATATTATATTATTGACAAATAGATTTTCTCCCTTGTCAAGGTAGTAAAGAAATTTTAGTATTATATCTTGAGGAATAAAGTCATTACCATCATGCTTCATCCTGATGTCAAACTTACTCTTTTATAGAATGAGATAGGAGAATGTTAAGGCAAATAGATGGCCAAGCTACAAGAACTAGACATAGAGATTAAGCCTATAAAGATCATTTGGGGACAAGGCATTATTCAAATTATGACTGAACCATATCCTTGTATCACAGTTGAAGAGGTATGTGAAGCTCAAGTATCTAAAGGAGAATGATATACTGATATAATATAATATTTACTCATAAGAACTTTTTCCCAAAGATTAATATAAAAATAGATCTTCAAGGATAAAAGCTACTCATTACATGATCAAGAAGGGAGTCCTCTTTAGAAAAAATTATGAAGGTATCTATCTCAGGTGTGCATTTATAGAGGAAGTTAAATAAATCCTTTAAAACTTGCATCTTAAGACTGGTAGTAGTCACCCATCTGGAAATACTGTTGATGATGAAAATTGCACTTGATTCTAATCAATCAATAATGGGAAGTTTCAAGCTGTGGGACATTATGGCTTGAAACAACCTCCAGATTTTAGAGAAGTTAGTCTCTTATTTGTATCAAGTGTTGGGGGAAAAGGGATAGGAAATTAAATAGAAACATAATTGCAGGAATTGAAACCTAACTATGGTGATGCACCTGAGTGTAATCCTAATCCTAACCTGAGCACAGTGAGACTATATATAGGATTCAATTACATTTAAGAGCAGACAAGTGCATGATCAATGTGAAAGATTGAAATAATAGAAACAGAGGCTCACAACAGGGAATTCTTTTGTTGAGATACAAAAAATGTCAACAAAGGCATAGTGTTAAATCTTCTTAATAGAATATTTCAATCACATAAGAGGCACAAAAATCACGTACAATTATGTAAAACTTTTGATTCAAGAAAATGAGATAAAAGCAAATGACATTCCTAATTACAATTCCATAAGATCTACAGTATAGACTACTTTTGAAAATGACACAAATAACATCAACCAAGGCATATAGCTCAATATTCTTAATTCATTCAGTCACATAAAAGGCACAAAAACATGCACAGTTACATCAAATTTATAATTTAGGAAAATGAGACAAAAGCAAATGATACTACTTAGTCACCAACTCTAGAAAGTCTAAAACTATAGAAAGTTCCCCCCTTTTCTTTTTCCTTACAATTCTTCTTCTTTTATAGCCTTAGATGTCTCATCCCACCACCATTTTCCCACATAATTATACTCTGTCCTTAACTCACAAGGGACAAATAGATGGTGCTTTTAATGCCTTGGGGCCTCCAAAAATCTACCCAGTGAATTGTTCTATCTACTCAAATTAACTCCAATCAAGTTTCCCTCCATTTCACCTTACGAAAATAGCTACACAAAATGCTCTGTTATGTTGAAATAGGAGAGGACACTTAGTTAGTTTCCTATAAATCCTCTTATTACTTAGAAGGCACTAGAGAATGCCACTTGGCACTTTCTACCTGATTCATCGAAAACATGTGGCTCTCTCTGCTTCTCTTCAGCTATGTTGTAGAATCATTTGGGGTGCATATTAGACTATTACAGATGGTGACACTTGGAAGCCTCCATAGACTTTTGAAGTAACACCTATTGCTTACCACAATCTTTATTTGGCAATGAAGCTTGAAGATGATCTCACGAAAGTTGACACATGGAGGCCTCCGCTGTTCTTGATAAGATACGTGGCATCTTCCACTGCTTTTGGGAATGGAGTAGAAAGGGGCTCAGAGAGTGACACTTGGAAGCCTCTGCTCATCTTTAGCACTTAAAAAAATGAAACAAATACCCTACTACCTTCCAAAAGGGTGCTAACCCCTTTGGTTTTTGGGACACTCCCTTGAACTGCCTGATGAACTATAATGGTTCAATGGTTCAACATTGCATGCCATTTACACTTTAATCAAGATAATGAAACAAATGTTGAAATAAAGCATTGAACCCAGGCATCTTTTAGATTTTGACATGTGGTGACTTCCACTTTCTTTTAAAAGAGTAGTTTAGGGCCTTTCGCGACTGCCACCTGGTGTTTTCCGCTACTCCCTGCTACTTAGCTTATTGGAGACCTTTGCCAAAAAATAGAACGAAATGCAGGTACCGATATGAGATGCAAATGCTGACATATGGTGAGTTATACTTAGTTGTTATTAGATACGTGGCACATTCTATGGCATTTTTGAAAGTCATGAAAAGGGTCTCAGATGATGCCAACTAGCCAATGTCGTGTCTCAGAAAGTGACACTTGCTGGCTTTCACTTGAATGCAACACTTAGGCAAAAATGAAACAAAGAAAACAAAAAGGAGAAAGAGAACCCATGCTCAGACTATGCCACTTGGTAGCTTCTGCTGCACTTTGACACTTGGATGGAAAATGAACCCACGCTCTGCTCCAAATCTGCCGCCATGACCAAGGTATGCCGGAACCAAAACTACAGTGCTCAACTGAAAATTTGAAAGCAACGTAGAGTAAAAATTTACTCTACAGTTACTGGCAACCCTCAAGACTTTTGAGCTTGCTCAAAAATAAAACTCCACCACTCATTAGATCAAAATTGTGAAAATTATAGCTTCAAAAGAGTCATCGACATGTTTTTAAAACACTTCTTTAAAAGAAAAGTGGGAAAATAATGAAAAAAAATGCGATAAAGGGAAATTATTTAGCTATAATACATAAGAGACCCCAGTCAATTGAAATGTTTCAAATAGATTCTATTTACAAGAATCTTTTCAAGTTCTCCTTCCATCAACTCTAGCTCAAAAGAATTCTTCTACTTGCACGTGTGAATTTTATACGAGCCAGTCCATAGCGCTTTGAATTTGGTATGCTAACCTAGATTGGCGGCCCTTGCATCCCATTTTAAAACAATCAAACCTACTTCAAAATTAGGATTCAAAGTCCTTTTATCAAAATAGTTCTTAACCATTCACTGATGCTTAATCAATGAATCATGGGCCATATCCCTCTTTTCCTAAACTTCCAAAAGTTTTATGAGTCTAACCTGCATGGGGCCATTTTCTTCAATTTCAATTTGTTTGATCAGTTGAAGAGCAGGGATTTCCAAACTTTGGGGGATCATAGTAGACTTTCCATATACCAATTCATATGGGGATATTTTGATCACCTATTTAGGTGTGATTCGATTAGACCATAATGCTAGATTAAGCACTTTATGCCACTCTTTGTGATGATCAAACCCTACTCTTTTGATGAGTCTTATCAGGTTCTTGTTGGTTGATTCTGCCAGACCATTACCTTGAGGGTAATAGTTAGATGAAGTCTTCAGATATATTCCATGTCTTAAGGCAAATTCAGATATTTTAAACCCCAAGAATGCTTTAGCATTATCTAAAATGATGGTGCGATGAGATCCAAAGCAATTAGTGATACCCCCTAGAAAATATAGGATCACATTCTCTGTTACTTCCTTAAGTGGGACTGCCTCGGTCCATCTAGTGTCTATGGTAGTTAATATCCATTTGTGACCCATAATAGACACTAGATTTATCATTCCAATGAAGTCAAGACCCCATTGAGTAAAATATTCATCAACAATTATAGGACTAAGGGGCATGGCTGCATTCCTCCTCATCCCCATATAATACTAGCAAGATTAGCATTTTCTAACCAGCTGATAATAATCTACAAATAAAGTAGGCCAGAAATATCCTACCTCACTTATCTTTATGGCTGTGGTTTTTGCAAACAAATGCCCCCTGATATTCCATGATGCATTTCATGTAGTATTCTCTTAGCTTCAGCCTATTCTACACATCTTAACAATTTTCCATCAAAATTTCTTTTGAAAAGGACTTGTTTAATTAAAACAAAATGAACTCCCTGTATCCTATAATATCTCCTCTTGTTTTGAGGGAGTTCTCTCTGGTATATACCATTTTTCATAAATTGAATGCTGCTTGTGACCCATGATTCTTGATCAACCTCCTATAATTTTAGCACCGTCTTCATCTCTCCTTCTGAATTTGCTTCCTCAGGTAACATCTTTTCAAGCTCTTGGGTTATATATTGGCACAAACCCTTGCCTCTGACTAGCTTGGTGGGTTTGACCTCTACATCATATTCAAGGATATTAGTGATCCAATTGGATCTTTTCTCAGTAATCTCACCCTCCATGATGTATTCGTTGACACTTGAGTGAGCTACAAGTATCAAAAAAATTTCCCTGATATCAGATACTTGAATTTCCTGAGGACTTTTACCATGGCATAGGTTTGTCTTTCCACAAAAATGTACCTAGTCTCATAATCCCTAAGAGTTCTTGAGAAAAAGGCTATCGGGTATTCCCCTTCTAGCCAATCATCTTTTTGTGTTAAGACAGCAACATTACTTGACTCTCCTCCATAGACATACATTAGGAAGGGCTTGAAAAAATTTGGGTTTTTAAACACAAGGGCTGCTGAGATAACCTTCTTGACCTCCTCAAAAGCTTTCCTTCCTTCTGAAGTCCACTTGAAGACCAGGTCTTTTTTTAGCAAGAGTGTCATTGGTCTAACCAAGCGTACAAAATTAGATATGAATTTACTGATAAAATTAATCTTCCCTAAAAAGGACTGGACTGACCTTTTATTTACTAGAAGAGGTAGGTCTATTATAGCTGTGATTCTCTCAAGATCTATAGAAAATCCTTCCTTAGATACCATGTGCCCCAACAATTTACCCTGAGGTACAGTAAAAATACATTTCTTGGGATTTAATGATATCCCAAAATATTGACATTTCTTGAAGACAGATTCTAAATGATCGAAATGATCATCAGCATTTTTTGAGAAAATAGTGAGGTCATCTAGATAGACCAGGATGACCTTATTTATAAGTTCACCAAAGGATATATCCATAGCTTGTTGAAAGGTGGCTCTTGCATTTGATAAGCTGAATGGCATCTTCACGTAGGCAAATGTTCCCCATTTGGTAGTGAAAGCAGTTTTGTACTGGTCTTCCTCACCTAGCCAAATTTGATTATATCCAGAGAAACCATCAAGTAAAGAAAACCTCTCTGATCCAACCACAATTTGTAGAATTTTTTCCATGGAGGGCAAGGGATAGTGGTCTTTTAGAGATGCTCTATTTAGATCTTTGAAATCTACAAACAGTCTTACATCTCCATTCTTTTTCCTAACTGGGACTAGATTTGATACCCAAGTTGAGTTCTTGATTGGAAATATTATTTTGGAATCTAAAAGTTTCTGCAACTCATCTACCATTAGAGGCTCAATCCTTGGATTTATTGGCCTCTTTTCTATCTGATGGGATTAGATCCCTCAGTTAATTCTATTGTGTGCTGGATAATGTCTCTATTGTATCCATGAAGGTCTTCATAGCTCCAAGCTATGACTCTGTCATATCTCTGGCACAATTGGATCAGTCTTTTTTTCTCTTCTTGAGTTGCATAATTCCCAACTTTTAGTCTTTTTTTTTTCACTCACCTCCATTTCAGAATAGTCTTCTTTATCTACCTAGAACCTTTTCTTTTTCAGGCTTACATCCTCTGGGTCAAACAAGTTTTCTAAGGTGATCAATCCCTTGGGGAGCTTATTAGTCATCAATTATATAATATAATCACCATATGCCTCTTCAATTTTAGTTTACAACTGATCAAAAAACTCATCTAATTATTGTAAGAAAGAGACTACCTGAGCATCATTTTCAAACACTTGCCAATTTTCATCATTGTCTAGGATGGTCGGCCTCACTATAACTTTTACTGACTCATTGTTAACCAATAGGCCAGTTGCTAGGTTAAATTGTGAGCCAATCTGAGCCATCCTATCATCCTCAAAGTTTTGACTTCTAGGGATTATCTCAACATTAAAAGCGTCAAAATCTTCTATCAAATCCCAAATCCTATGCCTGTAGGATCTCATTCTCACATTTTTGGCTACTGCCTTTTTCCTAATTTGCTTTACTACTAATTCTGAATCTCATTTTACTTTTAAGTTCTTTATTCCCTTTTTCTTGGCTAACAAGAGCCCATGTACTAAAGATTCATATTCTACATCATTATTAGTGCAAGCAAATTGGAATCGGATATCCCTTAAAATTTTATCACCATTTGGAACAGTAAGACAAATTCTTGCTCCAGCACCATGTTTACTTCTAGCCCCATCAAAATTCAAAGTCTAGATCTTTGAATCTTGAGAAGTAGGTACCTCTTCCCTTATAACATTTGGGATCACTTGATCCTTATCAAAAATGACATACGTGCCCAAACCAGTAGAGTCATAGTTCCCATATGGGTCGCTATGCATCATAGCCAACAACTGGCTATTTTCTTCTTCTTGATCATGCTCAGTCTAGTCTCCTAGTTCTTCGACAAAAATTCTTTCTTCTTTATTTAACATGGCATGATCTGCTTCTAATCTTGTTGTTGGTTCATTGGTGATATGGTGCTTAGACAGTGGTTCAAATAGAATTTTCATTTTTAAACCGTATCTAGTTCTCAGGATGAGGTGAGACTAGTCAAGAGACATATATCCTCCTATTTTTGCTGTAAAGTCTCTGGATAAACATAAACCAAAAATGGGAGGTATATCTATGACAACTATATCTTGATTGACAATTATGTTGGGACATGTGTATAACTATAAGGGGAGTTGTTTAATTCTCCCTATGGTTGGCACTATTTTTCCATCTAGCTGCATAACTCCTTTTGCAAGGGGTTCATATTTTATTTTCAAAGCATCAGCTATTTGCTTGGTCATCACAGTTATACTAGCTCCTGAATCTATCAATGCATTATGTAGGAGTTTCTTTCTAACTATCAGAGTCAAATAGAAAGGCTCTGGCTTG
Source organism: Torreya grandis (assembly GCA_037957365.1). NCBI lineage: Eukaryota > Viridiplantae > Streptophyta > Pinopsida > Cupressales > Taxaceae > Torreya > Torreya grandis. Next base: position 118,680 of record JARHVA010004920.1, read on the forward strand.
GATTTACTTACTTGTGCTACATCATTCACGAAGGCTATTGTCTTTGGAGGAACTGTATCTTTGAGCTTTTCCTTTCCAACAGGTCCTTCTTTGGTAACAACACCTTTGTGCACTACTTGCCCATGCAGAGCTTCTTGCAGTAGTGTCTTTTGTTCAAGAATATCCAAAATATCCCATATCAATACTTGTGTTGGAGTCCTCTTTAATTGGTCCACTACATTGATCAGTCCCAGGGACTGAGTTTTTTGGTAATAAGGATACCTCATTTTTTCTTGAATCTGGGTAGGAATCTCTTGATCTCGTACTGACTGAGGCACTTCTTGTCTAATAGTAGCATTCCTTTGCCCTTGAGATGGAGGATTATTCTTGACTTGACCACTTACAATGTTGGGCTACTCCACCATCCTCCTCTTTGATGTGGTGTAATAATTAGATTGCACTACTGGCCTTTGGGAGGTAGATGCTTCATTCAAGAAAACTGCTTCTTCATCCTCAACCCATGAGAATAAAGCATGTTGAGGGGCTATTTCTCCCTCTTGTTGTAAGGATATTCCTTGCATCTAGGCCACTAGAATTGAATTCTACATATCAATAAATTGGTAGGCTTGATTGTTACTAGCAATAGCAAACTGACCATCTATTCTTCTCTGCTCGGCCACCCTTTGTTGTAGATTACCCCTAGGACAATCTCTGGGTGTATAAGCATCATTGCAAGGAAAATACCAAGCATTAGTATCATCCACATAATTATTCTGACCTAGAACCATCTCCCTATTTAAGTTGGGAGGAATGGTCTGTGAGGGTGTAGGAATTGCAACTAACTGATTTGTTGGCTAATGGTTAGTTTATTTTGGAAGACCTTGATATTGGTTTGGTTGGGATGAAAACATGTTTCCTTGATAGCCTTGATAAGGAAGCTTAGGAAAAGTATTCTTCTGCCTCTTTATATTAATCAACTCATTGGAGACTGTCCTTAGCATATTCTTGATATCATCCATCTCAGATGACTGAGTAGGGATAGATTCTTTCATGGATGATTGAGGGTAAGTGTACATAGACACTGGTGGGATTACAATTTTAGGAACTTCTTGAGGTAAGGGCAAGGTAATTTCTAGAAATACAGGCAAGGGAGGCCTTGGAGGTAGCTTTCCACCATCAATTAAATGATTCTCAGCTCTGACCATATAGTCATAAGCCCCTAGCAAGGTGTGTCCTCCCAGTGACTGAATCATAACAGATATATCTAAATTTAAAGATTTGAGATAAAACACTATGGTCATACCAGGTGGTGGTTTAACTGCAAGAGGGATTCTATCCCAAGTTTTCTAGAATTTGGTGTTGAATTCAGTCATGTCCTCCTGAGGTCCCCTTTGGTTGGTGATTAATTGTTATAACAAAGAAGACTTATCACCTTTCTCTACAAATCTTTCAAAAAATAGATCTCCAAGCTGGTCCCATGTAGATATGGTATTTGGGGTCAAAGACTGATACCATTCTAAATCCTTCCCTTTGAATGAGGTTGCTAATAACCTTATGGCCACATTTTGTTGTGTGACAACATGTATGGCACAGACATTTGATACATCTTGAAGATATTCTGTAGGTGTCTTTGAGTCTTGCCCACTAAATTTGGGCAGATCTATCAGAGCATTTATTAGGATAGGATCCTAAAAGACTAGTGTGTCAGGAGGATTAGGGGACTACTAGTGTTCTAGCATGCATAATTTCTTGGGGGAATAGGGGATCCCATATTTAGTATTGGTGAAAACTAGTTAACTCTTCTTCTTGGACTTGTTATTAGAGGTGGCAAAAGAATACTTGGATTTGTAGCAGATTATGATTTGGTGACTAGTCCATAGTTCTGACTCCTTGTAGCTCTCTGGTTCATATAGTCTTGAAAGAAACTTCAAGACTATCCCATCGAGCGTGCCAAAAACTATTGATTACAAAAATTGTGCTTGATTCTAATCAATCAACAATGGGAAGTTTCAAGCTGTGGGACATTGTGGCTTGAAACAACCTCCAGATTTTAGAGAAGCTAGTCTCTTCTTTGTATCAAGTGTTGGGGAAAAGGGATAGGAAATTAAATAGAAACGTGATTGTAGGAATTAAAACCTAACTATGGTGATGCACCTGAATGTAATCCTAATCCTAACCTGAGCACATTGAGACTATATATAGGATTCAATTACATTTAAAAGTAGACAAGTGCATGATCAATGTAAAAGATTAAAATAATAGAAATAGAGGCTCACAATAGGGAATTATTTTGCTGAGATATAGAAAATGTCAACAAAGGCATAGTGTTCAATCTTATTAATAGAATCTTTCAATCACATAAGAGGTGCAAAAATCATGTACAGTTATGTAGAACTTCCGACTCAAGAAAATGAGACAAAAGCAAATGACATTCTTAATTACAACTCAAGAAGATCTACATTATAGAATACTTTTGCAAATGACACAGATAACATCAACCAAGGCATAGAGCTCAATATTCTTAATTCATTTAGTCACATAAAAGGCACATAAACATGCACAGTTACATTAACTTTATAATTTAGGAAAATGAGACAAAAGCAAATGATACTACTTAGTCACAAACTCTAGAAAGTCTAAAACTATAGAAAGTTCCCCCCTTTTCTTTTTCCTTACAATTTTTCTTCTTTTATAGCCTCAGATGTCTCATCCCACCACCATTTTCTTGCATAATTCTAATCTATCCTTAACTCACAGGGAACAAATAGACGACACTTTCAATGCCTTGGGGGCTCCAAAAATCTACCAAGTGAATTGTTTCATCTACTCGAATTAACTCCAACCAAGTTTCCCTCTATTTCACCTTGTGGAAATATATACACAAAACACTTTGTTATGTTGAAATGGGAGAGGACACTTAGTTTCCTAAAAATCCTCTTATTACTTAGAAGGCACCAGAGAATGAAACTTGGTGCTTTCCATCTGATTTATCAAAAACACACGGCTCTCTCCGCTTCTCTTTAGCTATGACGTAGATTCATTCGGGGTACATATTAGACTCTTATGGATGGTGACACTTGGTAGCCTCCATAGAATTTTGAAGTAACACTTGAGGCCCACCATAATATTTATTTGGAAATGAAGCTTGAAGATGATCTCATGAAAGTTGACACACGGAGGCCTCTACTACTCTTGAGAAGATACGTGGCATCCTCCACTGCTTTTGGGAATGGAGTAGAAAGGGGCTCAGAGAGTGACACTTGGTGGCATCTGTTCATCTTCGACACTTAAACAAAATGAAACAAATACCCTACTACCTTCCAAAAGGGTGCTGACCCCTTTAGTTTTTGGGACACTCCCTTGAACTCCCTGATGAACTTGTTGACCAAATTTTCCCACAGGCAAAATTTTTGGTCACCTTCTTCCCCTGTTGTTCAATGCCAGTCATTTTTGGCTGCACAAGTTCAATGAGTCTAATTCATACCATGGTTTAAGTGGTTCAAAGGCCTTTAGCTCAAAGGCTCCATATTCAAGTTCAACATTACCAAGCGTTGAACCGTTGAACTGTTGAACCAATTTCGGTTCAACGGCTTGGTTCAAGAGCTTGGTTCAAATCTTTTGGTTCAACAAATTCAGTTCAATGTGGCAGTTCAATTGGTGAAAGGGTTCATCAGCCTTGGTTCATTAGTCCATTGGTGTGCAATGGATGAACCAACCCGTTGAACCATTTTTTGGTTCAATGGGCTTGGTTCAAGGGTATGTCCATGGCCGAAGGGGCAGTATGAAAAGTTTAGTACCCTTCTGAAGGGCAGGTGCTTCAAAAGGGAAAAGATGGGGTAAGTCTAAAATTTGTCTAAGTTTTGTCTAAAGTTAAAATTGTCAAGCCTCGAATTCCTTCAAATTTTTTTCCCGAAGGAATTCCTTCGGATAAAAAGTCTGAAGGAATTTGGGCACAGTCAAAATACAAGGCAAAATCCTGGGCAAGTCATCCACAGACAAAATGTCTGCGGGAAGTCATCTGCAAACAAATTGTCCACAAAAAAACATTCATGAAATTTTTTCTATGGGGAAACTGTCCATGGACACAAAGTCTATAGGAGCCCAGGGAAATCACAATGCAAGTGAAGGACTCGCTGAATGCCCCCAAAGGGAAGGTGCCCTTGCGGGGGACTTTTGGCCAAAAGACAAAAGGAACATTTCAAAGGATGAAGGGCCACCTTCCCTTCGAGAAGGTGTCAAAAGGAAAATAACAAAGGAAAGATGCCCATGGAGAAATAAAGAAGGCCCGAAGCCAGCAAAGAACTTGATGACGTCTCAGAGGATGTCAAGTTTAACAGAACAAGTTAGCTATTAGTTTTCAAACCAATGGTGGCTGCGTGAATGTCAACTTTCATGAAATGAAATGGCCATCTATTTTCAACTGATAAAGAGCTAACCATGGAAAAGGAAGTCTAGAATGTAGTGACCCACCAGAATGTTCACCCTTGGGGGCCGAATGAGCTAGATGAGACCAAATTGAGAAAAGATAAGGAGACAAGCATGGAATGGGCAAGTAGTTAGTCCAAGTGGCACCAATTTGAGAAGTGACTCCAGCAAGTGAAATAGTGGTTGCAATTGATCACTAAAGGACATAAATAGCTAGCAATTCAATCAATTTTCTCCATTTTACATTTAACGGGTGGACAAACTGTGTATTAACCTTAGAAAGGTAGGCTTTAGACAAGACAAAGGGCATGACTCATTAATGTTTTCAGTGACTTGTTCTTCCCAATGAAGGGATGCGATGGCCACTTGTAAACAAGGAATGCCAAATGGGCCTCCTTGCTTCTCATATATATTGTGAACTTGTTATTTTGAAAAAGGATCTTCCAAATTTTACAAGGTGTAGCCTTACTAAAATTTCCACTTGAATCAATAAACGTAAATTTTTACCTCTTCTTGGATGGATATTATGTGTATGTCCTGAGTGTTAATTTGTGTTTAGTCATTGTCTTTTGATGCTCTCATAGGTTCAACACCAACACACTAGTTATCTACAAGGCACCATTTTCTGCAGTTGATAGGAGAAGAGCTCTATTTGGAAGTATAGAATAGAGGAATTCACATATAGTATGTATTTCATAGCATCTTGGTGAGTCCCTGTTCCTGTGTTTTCATAAGAACCTGCCTGCCATTTTCTTCCAGCCTGGTCTTTCTACCAAGTCTGAGTGTATGTATGTTGTTTTGTCTGATCCTGAGTGTGGATGTTGGAAGGTTGACTTATTTTGGTGCATCACCTCTTTAGAATAGTTTGTTTTCCTAAAATCTCCTTTCCCTTTTCATCCCCCCATTATATAGCTGTATATACCTCTATTAGCACTTGATGGAATAAATATGATGCATCAGAGGGAGCTAGCCCTTATCTAGAGACACTCCCCTCTAGCTTCGCCAGTCCCATAGGTGAGAGGGGTGTTTCTACACTAGATTTTTGCTTTCACATTCAAAGAGAGAAAATGAGAAACTTAAAGAAATGGTCAAGGTTAAAAGATACCTGGATGTAGTCATGCGCACCAAAATCAGACGTTGGAAGGTACTCCTCTTTGGCTATGGAGGAATGACACCTGCAAAGAAGAAGAGACTGAAACATGAAAAACGTTAGACGAGGAGATGGTGGGTTGACAAGCAAAAGCTTGATCCCTGAAGTATGAAGACTTCCTTAAGGGATATCAACCCACTAATAAAAAGTAGAATATTTGACTGAAGTAGAAATAATGAAAGACAGAATGAAAGCAAATAAAAGATGGAAAACAAAATGCATACCTGATATGTAGAAAAATGCTCTACACAGTCGCCAGTGTCGGTCTCTGTGCCGGCATCGGTCAGGGAAGGGTACCGACGTCGGTTAAAGTGCTGGCGTCGATCAGGGTAATGACCGGCGTCAGTCGGGGAAATAGTTTTGGATAGGGTCTGGTCAGGTTTGGATAGGGCCTTAGGATTTGTAGAAAGGTCAGATGTTTTTGTCTAAGGATTCGAGAAGTTGGTTTAGGAGTTAGAGAGATTTGTTTGAGGGTTTATATAGGGATCTGGGCAGAGTTACAGACTGTATTTTCTAGATAGGGTGGATAGAGGTGATACGGGTGGAAATAAGGTTAGGGTTATGGTCTAACTCTAAATCTGGATAATAATATCAAATAAAAAATAATAACCAGAGAGTAAAACAAGAACACAGAGCAAAGCTTACCTGTTATATGCTGAAGATAAAAGTTGGAGACATGATTGATGTTGTCACTGTGTTGAAGAAGTTTGATGTAGCAGACCGATGCAGAGTCTTTGTACTAGAGAGAGAAAACATGAGAGATGATTGTAGATGACTTGATGCAAGAAAGTTCATTGATCATTTTTCTCAAAAGTTGGCTGCGGGGTCTGGATCAAAGAAATGTTTTGATGCAGAAGGTCTGATAACTGGTTGCCAAACTGATTGGCAACCGAATAACGAATAACGAATTGAGAAACAAATTAACAGACATAGTTTAAGGTTGACTGACGCCGGCATGACTGCCGATGTCAGTCGAAAAGGTGACCGACGTCGGCAATGTCGATCGAGTAGTGACTGGTGTCGGCAGATGCAGAATGGGGACAAAGGCTAATTTTAGCCTTCTACTCACTCTTACATACTGCCAGGGTCAAGGCTTGTGGGAAAATGGTCGACAAAGGTTAAGGGGAGGACAACAAGGTTTATACACAATTTTGGTGTCTACATTTGCCCCTTTTGTCTTGTTGGCTGTTTTGGATGAACTGCAAGACAAAAATAGTAGGTGGTTGCCCCAGGTGTGGGATAAGGTCAATTCTGTCTTGTTGGTTGTTCGAATGAACTGCAAGACAAAAATAGGAGATGGATTACCCCAATTATGGATGAGGTATTCCCCCTCAAAGTAGGAGTCGAGGGAAGAGAACCTAAAATCAGGTGCTGATTTGACAAAGAGTGGATGGAAATGGTGAAGATGGATTGTGAATGCTATAAAAGTTGTGATTGTGCGTACACCACTTCATGAGATGGTCAGGTCAAATTGTCATAGGTCAAGGGTCAAGGAGTGCCAAAATTTAAATAATTGGGCCCAAGCATTTAGTCTTCTGTTGATTGGGTTATTCAATCAAAGCTAAAGCTCCAAATGGTCATCATGTTCCAGGTATCCCAGGCTCAAGAAGTGCTCCCAGAAACATGAAAAAGTCACAAGTAGTGTGGATCAACCAACTTGTGATTCGATACTTGTGAGGGTCCAAAAATAGTCTGCACACAATTCTGCTAACCAGTCATGAGGTAGAATACAAGCAAAAACAACCAAGACAACATTGTCTTAGAAGTGGTCAAAGTCAGAGGAGATAGGCATAATCTCCAATGGTCATTAGTCGAGGTGGATGGACGAAAGGATGTGGCTGAGCTAACCTCAGAAGACATTATGTGATCTGAGTGCTGCCTACATAGCCCTTGTGGAAGGGCCTCAGGCTAATGTAGTTCTAACCAAGAGGCAGAATGGTCGATGATTGGTTTTGGTCATGGTGAAATGAAGAGGGTAAAAAGATGATGTTGCAGCCTTTTCCATATTGTGTAATGGTGTATTCTATAACATTGGTCGAGGGGTCTTTCATCCCTATCAATTTTCCATAGTCTTGATGGATGTATGCTAAAAATGAATTGGGGTCTATTTATGCTTTAGCAAGTATTGGTTTATGCTTAACATTAATTATGTCTGGTCGATAGTTTCCATGTGTATTGTTGTCCATAAAAACTATGTGAAATGGACTACGTCATGTCGGTGGTTTGAAAATATTTGATTGCTTTGGTTTGGGTTTGGGTTTTACATAGATAATGATTTGGTTGGATGTGTGACTAAAGATGTGTCAAAAGTGAAAGGCGAATTCCTCTTTCATTGACAAGGACCAAAATGACAGCATAGATAGGGGTTATTAGAACCAAGAGCCCCATTCATGCATGACGTCATTGACCATATGTTGTGTTAAAATGGTAATCAAATCACTTTGACATTAAAGTGAGCTCGAAGTCCCTTGAGCAGGTGATAGGAGGAGGAAATAGGGTAACCCATTTTAAGAGCAGAGATAACTTTGCCCCTTTTTAGGGGAGACCCTGAGACAACTACAAGTCAAGTCCATGACTCATTTTTCTTTTTTTTTTGGTGGTAAACTGATCAATGCGGGAAGCCTACATAGAGATGTCATTTGTTTGGTGGTCAGTTGTGAAGCTGATCAATGCGGGAAGCTTCTAAGATAGTGCTATTTATTGCCAGAGTAGTCATAGCCATCATTCGAGGGAGTGGTCTAGAATTTTGCTTAATATAAGGGCTTTTAAATAGCTGTCCTTCGAGGGATCAGTCTATTAGTTACAGCAATGATAGTATAGCTATCCTTCGAGGGAGCTGTCTGCCTTCTGAATTTGACATTGATATGGTGACCGTGGATATTTTGACATCTTGATTTGTTTTGACAGAAATGTGAGTCATGGACAAGAGTATAGAAGGTCAAGGGCTCCCTTTTATTAGGACAAAGCATCCATACATCATAAAAGGGTTATAGAGGAATTGTTAAGAGGAATAGGGATGAAAGGAATTAGGACTAAGAGGATGGGGATTGCTCAAGGGATGAGCTCAAGTTAAGTGTCAAGTGGACGAGTACTCGACTAGCAGTAGAATGGTCGCAGATGCAACGCATTAAGAGGCTCAAGTTCTGGTCATCCATCAAGAGAAGACAAATGATACATCGCTAATCCATACTTGTGTGTGATAATAAAAGGTCTGAGCCAATTAGGAGCAAACTTGCCCCATTTGCCTCTTTCCAGATTGGTTAGGTGTTGATTGATGAGTGGATATGAAGTTGGTTGAGATGGTCGTTGATTGGTCGAGACTGGTTGAATGTTTTGATAAAAAGGTTGGTTGAATGTTTGGGTTGAATGTTTGGTTGATTGATATTGGATTGTTGATTGGTCGAGACTGGTCAAATGTTTGATCAAAGGTAGGGTCGATGGACACTTGGTCGAGGTTTAGGATTAAAGGAGTGATTGATATTTGATTGAGACTGGGTTGAAAAATTGGTCGAGGTTTGGATGAAGGTTGAATTCCCCCAGTGGCTAGGGAGAATGTTTGACAGATTGGTTAAGGTCAGTTGAGGTTTAGTGGTCAGATGGATTATGTTGATGTCAAATAAGGGGGTTAAACGTGGCAAAGGGACCATAGTCTGGCATGGAAATCCCGATTTAGGTGATGAGGTTGGAGAAGCATGGATCGGTGTTGATGATTTGTCGAAGGGGTGGTCAAGAGGATCCTTGATGAGAAGGGAATCCTTTTTCTGGTGTTGATGAGTGACAGCCTTGAGGGCACAACAATGCTCAGTGTTATGTCCCAGAGTGTGATGATAGTGGTAGAATTTAGAGTTGTCGAACCAAGATGGCCTTGATCCGAGAGTTGATGAGTGGGGCGGTATTGAAGGTTTATTGATGATGTGGTCGAGAAGAAGGGTGTCATTCCCCAGACATTGGTGAATGGCAACCTTGAGGGCACAACAATGCTCAGTGTCGTGCCTAGGGGTGCGATGATACACACAAATGCGAGTGTCATCGAACCAGGGTGGTTTTGGTCTGAGAGATTGATATGGTTTAAGAGGCAGGAGATAGATGCGAGAGGACTACAATAATTACTATAACAACAAGGCATAAGAACCTGCTAATGGGTCGAGAAGTTTTGTTGCAGTGAGGGTTGATGACTTTAGTTTAGGAGGCATAAGAGGCATAGGTTGATGGTTTGGAGGAGATATAAGTCTGATGGGTTGATAGAGTAATGGAGGTGACTTGCCTCTATGAAGTATGTGAGTAGGAAGAAATCATATTAAAGTAGATGGATGCGGGCCTAAAATTGAAGGTAATGACGAAGGTGGGGGAGGAAGCCTCCGGTGTGGTTTAGTAGCCTTCTTTGGTTTGGGTTGAGGGCCACCTTTGTGTGAGGTGAGGTTAGATGTGGGGTGAACAACAAGAGGTTTAATCTCTTTAGGCATGATGGACGCCTGCATGGGTTTGGACTTAGATGTGGACGGTTTTTCTCTCGATGGAGAAGGGATTGAAGATGTGGGCTCTTTAATTGGAAAGAGCACCAGAGTAGTCATGGCTTCTTCATGTGGTTGAGAAGTCAAAAAGGTATGATCATCTATGGATGATAAGAAGAATGAAGGTGAGGCAGCTAGTTTTGATGTGGTCAAAGCATCCTCCAATATGGGAGAGGTCGATGGAGGACTAATAGGATAAGAAGATTCTTCTACTTGTGGAAGACGAATGAGAGAAGATGGCTCTTCTATCTGTGAAAGACAAATGGGAGAAGATGGCTCTTCTACCTGTGATGGAGGTTGGTCAAGGACAAGAGGTGAAACTATGTTGACTGTGTGTATATGATGGTCATGAGAGTCATTGGTCATGGTCTGAATGTTATTGTGGCTAGGAGGACGGTTAGGGAAGGGTTGTATGTACCGTTGTTGGAATTGTTTTGTGATGCTTTGAGATGTTGAAGGTTGAGGTTGATTAGTTGCTATCGAAGATGGTGATCTGATGACCACAGTGTTGGCCACTCCTTTGGATTCAAAATTGGCAAAAGAAGAAGGTCTGGAAGAAGAATGGTCATTGGTTCTTGCATTAGTATTACACAATTTGACCTTATCTTCTTCAATGGTGCAAAGTTCAAGCTTTTGGGACATGGTGAAAGCCTCGTCGAAAGTGCAAAATGTCTGAATCTACAAGGTGGAGGAGATGTGGCTGACACATGCTCAAGAAAAGAGCTCAATAAACTCAGGTTGAGGCAAGGAGAAGGAGAGCTAGTTAATCAAGCCTCTCCAACGGGAGACAAAATTGACTTTTGATTCGTCGTCAAATTGCCTAATGGAGTAGAGGTCTGTGATCGAGACTTGTTTAGTGATATTGATTGAGAAATGGTCAAGGAATAATTGGGCTAGTTAAATGAATGAAAAGATAGAATGTCTGGTAAGAGAGCTATACCAGTCAAGGGCAGAGCCAGAAAGAGACATAGGAAACGTGCGTAAAAGTAATGCATCGTCATGGGTAATGAGATAGCAGGCATATCTGAATGCCCAAAGATGTTGTTGTGGGTCTTCCTTACTCTGAAAGTGAGTAAATTTAGGAAGCTCCTAGTGGTTGGGGTATGGTTAGATAGGGATGGAAGGATGGATGGATTCGTTACAAATTTGCTCATATGACAGAGCATTGCTTAAACCAGAGATAGAGGTCTCGAGACTGGACATTTTATCCATCAGCATTTTGATGAGATCTGCTGATGAATTGGCAGATGAGGTGCCCCCTAGGTTGTAAGGCACTTGAAAGAGGCTAGAGGAGGCATACAACATAGTCGGTTGTACCAGTAAGGGCGCAACATACGGATGACTAGTCGTAGGGACAAAAGTGGAGGCCAAAGGTGGTTAGGTTATGAAGGTAGAAGGCATAAGCTGAGTAGATATCGCCAAAGGTGGTTGTGTGATGGCATTGACAAAGGGCGAGGTAGGCACTCCTGCATATATGGGCACAAGAGTGTGTGGGGTCGAGATAATCAAGTTTTGGTATGATGTAGAACTTGGTTGATTTGCAGGTGGTTGAGGGGGTAATGGAACCCTGATGGAGGTCGGTCTAAAAATAGATGGGGAGGCCAAACTTTGCGTATAGGCCATGGTCAGGTTAATGGTTGAGGCAAAAGTTTGGGTAGCGGATGGTGTCGATGTCACCACCGCTTCGCCCGAAAGGTCTCGCGTTGGGTTCCTCGCGAGATAGTTTTGGAGGGCTGTGACATTGAGGTCCAAGAGTCTTGAAAAATCTTGGTCCCCTTTTGAGACAATAGGCGACTGGGTTGGGGATGTTTGAGTAGGAGTTCTTTCAGTCTCTGAGTGGAACTCCATTATAGGACTGGTTATGGATGGGGTAGACGGAAGTGGGTGATGCCTCGCGTGATCGACTAGAGCTTTGGCTTGAATACGAGTTAGAACCATTCAAGGCAAGAAAGAGCATCTTCACAAGCTCAAACAAGCAGATGAGAATAGAAAAGATGAAGAACACAAGCAGATCCTAAAAAAAACCCTAGGAGTAAATTATTAGGATTATAGTGCCTTATGCCTTAGAATGTGTGTAGAGGAAGATTGGCTTTTGAGTCAGGTCCTAGAAAAAGTAGTCTATGGATGGTTTCAGGTTAGTTATGGTGCTCAAGAAGTCTGTGTTAGGTTCCGTACAAGGCTTGGTGCTAAGGAGCAAGCTCTCCTCACTTCACGAGTCCAGTGATAAGCTGGTCTCGCTTAGCCAAAATATACTTCCCCTAGAGATTAGACTCTGCCAGAGAACAGAGTGGGCTTTCCCCTTGGTGATGAAATCCAAGTAAGATCGCCAGGATGGGTAAGGTATCCGCTGGGGGATGAAATCCCAGTCGGGCCTTGTCTTAGGTAAGTTAAGATGTTTGTTTTGTGCAAGTGGTTTGGTCGTGTAACATCAAGTGGACTAGATTAATTCAATATGCAGTTATTAATTATTAAGTGTGGTCTAAGAAATGCAAGCAAGCAGAAATGAATGCAAAGTGTTTTAAGCCTCAAGTCGAAATGTGAATTTGGATTGAAAACAAGTTGAGAATGGGTTGAAGAATATGATTTTTGACTAGTCTAGAAATGCAAGAAAATAAAGAAAAGTTCCTTTTATTCCTGCTTATGATGTCGTTTAGAAGAGACAAAAGAGGTGAATAGGGAGAAACCTAATGTACCTATATGAAAAGAAAAGGAAAGGAACCCAAGGAAGGCCCTAAGTTCCCACCAGGCATGCCAGAATGTTTCTACTCTAGATTTTTGCTTTCACATTCAAAGAGAGAAAATGATAAACTTAAAGAAATGGTCAAGGTTAAAAGATACCTGGATGTAGTCGTGCACACTGAAATCAGACATTGGAAGGTACTCCTCTTTGGCTATGGAGGAATGACACCTGCAAAGAAGAAGAGATTGAAACATGAAAAACGTTAGACGAGGAGATGGTGGGTTGACAAGCAAAAGCTTGATCCCTGAAGTACGAAGACTTCCTTAAGGGATATCAACCCACTGATAAAAAGAAAAATATTTGACTGAAGTAGAAATAATGAAAGACAGAATGAAAGCAAATAAAAGATGGAAAACAAAATACGTACCTGATATGCAGCAAAATGCTATGCACAGTCGCCGGTGTTGGTCTCTGTGCCGGCGTCGGTCAGGGAAGGGTACCGACATCGGTTAAAGTGTCGGAATCGATCGGGGTAATGACCGGCATCAGTCAGGGAAATAGTTTTGGATAGGGTCTAGTTGGGTCTAGACAGGGCCTTAGGATTTGCAAAAAGGTCAGATGTTTTTGTCTGAGGATTCGGGAAGTCGGTTTAGGAGTTAGAGAGATTTGTTTGAGGGTTTGTACAGGGATCTCGATAGAGTTACAAACTATATTTTCCAGACAAGGTGGATAGAGGTGATACGGGTGGAAATAAGGTCGGGGTTATGGTCTAACTCTAAATCTAGATAATGATATCAAATAAAAAACAATAACCAGAGAGTAAAACAAAAACATAGAGCAAAGCTTACCTGTTATACGCTGAAGATAAAAGTCAGAGACATGATTGATGTTGTCACTGTGTTGAAGAATTTTGATGTAGCAGACTGATGTAGAGTCTTTGTACCAGAGAGAGAGAACACGAGAGATGATTGTAGATGACTGGATGCAAGAAAGTTTGTTGATCATTTTTCTCAAAAGGATGCTGCGGGGTCTGGATCAAAGAAATGTTTTGATTTAGAAGGTCCGATAACCAGTTGCCAAACTGATTGGCAACCAAATAATGAATAATGAATTGATAAATGACTTAACGGACATAGTTTAAGGTTGACCAACGCCGGAATGACTACCAACATTGGCCAAAAAGGTGACCGACGTCGGTGACGTCGATCGAGTAGTGACTGGTGGCGACAGATGCAGAATGGGGACAGAGGCTAATTTTAGCCTTCTACTCATTCTTACATGCTTCTAGGGTCAAGTCTTGTGGGAAAATGGTTAACAGAGGTTAAGGGGAGGACGACAAGGGTTAGACACAATTTTGGTGTCTACAAGGGGAGTTTTCATGTTGGGAGGAGAAGGTAGGAGTTCAACTTCATGCCAAAGGGTGCAATTTCTTGCATCAACAGTTTAGGCACACCTGGTGGGACATTATTTTTTAACTTAGTATGGTTTTAGGATTGATGATGGTCTTGTTATAGTAAATCAAATATTTTTCAGCATCTAGCGACTTCAAGTTAAATCCACTGGTTAAGCAGCCTGGTGCCATCAGAAATCATTTCTTGTATGTATACTTCTGTTGCACAAAATCATGGGTCTTGTTTTCCTTCATATGACTATGATCAAGCTCCAAATATTTATGCAATTTCCCCAAGCAGCCCTCTTAGTTGCCCTATAATGATAAGGGAAGTGGCCCTGGAATTAGATATTAACAGGCTAGAAGAGTAGAATAGATATCAGCATGATCTAATGTATAAAGAGGAGTGCTTGTTTGGGCAAGCACAGGCCTTGCAATCCATGGAGGAAGAGGTAGTAGAATAGAGAAATCCATTTATTCAAGGCAGTCAGCCTTATGCACCCCCTACTAATCTGAATAAAACCCCTTCTTTTGCACCAAATCTTTTCTATCAAATTGCACTTGCTCACTCTAGCTCATCAAATGCATTCACTCTTAATCCCATGCGCTTGGTTTTTCAACACCAGAAGACATCAAAACAACCTCCCATGGAGATGAACCTTCTAAACTCCTTAGATTATGAATTTTCCATTGAAGGGAATACCATCAGCCATCATGTCCCTCTTCTAGAGACTCTTCCAGTGCATCAACAATCTCTCCCTTACATTCCTTAGCCTCCCCAAGTTTTTCAATGTGATATACAGATTTTGAGTTGGAGGAAGGATTACCAAGGACTAGCTCAGAGCATTGAAGAGGATAATGTTGGTGACCTCCAAAGAAGACTCCTTTAGGATAATCTAGCCAAGCAAATTAAAGATTTAAAGGCTAGGATGAAACTACTTCTTGAAAGAGAGTTAAAACTTCTAGACCTTGCAGAGGAGCCTCAGGACCTTATGGAAAACAAAGTTGTTGCTTGTTCATAGGAGCAAAATTCCAATTCCGAGATCATGAACTAGGGGAAAACAATAGAATCATGGGGAAGGAAGGAAGAGAAGCAACATTTTTCTTAGAACCTTATAGAAGCTGAGGCTGCTCTTGCCCATGATAATGCTGGCGACCTCCAGGAAAAGATTTTCCAAGAAGATCTAGCTAGGAGAATTGCGGAGTTGGAGTCCAGAGAGAAATTCCTTAGCCAATGTGTGATGGATGGCTTAAACCAAATAGCACATTCTATATCTAAACACGCCCCACCTACACATTTCCAAGAGAGATATCAAGCTACACCTAATATTGATGAAGTGTTGACCAAGTGGAAGGAGGAGAATCATTCGATTCTAGCTCAAGGACTGCCTCTTCTTCCACATGTTTTCTCCACTTCACCCCTTCTCAAGGAAGAACCTATTCTGTAGGAGGTGAGTGAGGAGTAGAAGATCCAATTTATAGTTCTTCAAGAGGCTATCATGAGTGACAATGAAGAAGAAATCATCATTAATGCTCCTTGAGAAGATGTCATCAGCAATGGAGAAGATGTAGGTCTTACATATATTTAGATATTCTGGCAATACGAGGAGGAACAAATGCATGGTGAGCTCTCTTCCCCTCTATTTGATGAAATTCCTTGTTGTTTTGATGATGAGGATGACTACACTCAAGAGCCTGAGCTGGAGGAGGATTAGGAAGATATTTTTGAAAATCTAGAGGTCCTAATCTTTGAGGATGAAAAGGAGGGGCCTGTCTTCTTGGAGGAATGCCTTGAAGAAGAGAGCTTTGAATAAAGAGACAATGTTCTATGGGATGAGCAATCATTTTGTGAGTCCATTTCAGAAATCACCATAGTCCCTTCTTTAAGAAGGCCAAGAGGAAGCAGAGGATGATTCTAATAGGATTTCAATGAGGTAGAAGGAAACAAGTCAAACCATGATACATTGTAGAGGGAATGTGCAGATCAAAGGGCTTATGGTGATGAGCCAAAAACCACTAATTTCTTGGTAAGGAGCACTAGTATGAAGGACCATCATTCAACAAGCCTCTAGGGACAAGAAGAATACATGTATGTTAGAGGCATGTTTGAATCGGATCCACTCAGATACTAGAAGACTCAGGTGGCAAGCAAGAGGAGCAGGTCACCAACTCTCTTTTTCATTCAGCTACTTGCCTGGCACCATAAGTTTTCTTTCTAAGAAGGGGACTTAAGAAATTTTCCCTTTAATCCAAGAAGGAGGCAAACATTCTTGGTTAGATTTATATAGTAGTTTGTTTTCCTACTTTCCCTAAGTGTAGTTTGTACATGTAGTGTTTTTAGCCTTGTGTGTTTCCCTTTGCATGTAGGGTAAAGGCTTCGTGTTTGATTCTCAAATATTTTGGGGCTATTGGTAACTCTTTCATAGTTGCATCTAACTTTGTGCCCAATGGAATTCAAGGCAATTGGTCTTTAAGCATAGTAGGCATGCTTCCCCTATGAGTCGCCAATCTATTGACCAATTTTGCCCATAGGCAAAATTTTTGGTCACCTTCTTCCCTTGCTATTCAATGCTAGTCATTGTCAGTTGCACAAGTTCAATGAGTCTGATTCATAGCTTGGTTCAAGTGGTTCAATGGCCTTTGGTTCAAAGGGTCCATCTTCAATTTCAACATTACCAAGCGTTGAACCATTGAATTGTTGAACCAATTTCAATTCAACAGCTTGGTTTAATGAGCTTGGTTCAAAGCAGATGGTTCAATCTTTTGGTTCAATGGGCTAAGTTCAATGTGGTAGTTTAATCGGCAAAAGGGTTCATCAACCTTTGTCTATTAGTCCATCAGTGCACAATGGATGAACCAACCCATTGAACTATTTTTTGGTTCAACTGGCTTGGTTCAAGGGTATGTCTATGGCCAAAGGGGCAGTCTGAAAAGTTGAGTACCCTTCTAAAGGGCAGGTGCTTCAAAAGGGAAAAGATCAAGTAAGTCTAAATTTTTTCTAAGTTCTATCTAAAGTTCAAATTGTCAAGCCTAAATTCCTTCAGACTTTTTGCCTGAAGGAATTCATTCAGACAAAAAGTCTGAAGGAATTCGAGTGCAGTCAAAATACAAGGCAAAAGCCCAAGCAAATCATCCATAGAAAAAATGTCTGCGAGAAGTCATCCACAAAAAAATTGCCCATAGGAAAACATTTGTGGAATTTTGTCTGTGGGGAAATTATCTATGGACATAAAGTCTGTGGGAGCTCTGGGAAATCATAATGCAAGTAAAAGACTCACCGAATGCCCCCAAAGGGTAGGTGCCCTTGCGGGGGACTTCTGACCAAAAGACAAAAGGAACATTTCAAAGGATGAAGGGTCACCTTCCCTTCTAGAAGGTGCAAAAAGGAAAATAATAAAGGAAAGATGCCCATAGAGAAATAAAGAAGGCCCAAAGCCAGTAAAGAACCCGATGACATCTCAGAGGATGTAAAGTTTAACAGAACAAGTTAGCCGTTGGTTTTCAAACCAATGATAGTCATGTGAACGTCAACTTTCATGAAAAAAATGGCCATCTGTTTTCAATTGAGAAAGAGATAACCATGGAAAAGGAAGTTTAGAATGTAGCAACCCACTAGAATGTTCACCCTCGAGGGCTGAATGAGCTAGATGATACAAAATTGAGAAAAGACAAGGAGACAAGCATGGAATGCGCAAGCAGTTAGTCTAAGTGGCACCAATTTGAGAAGTGACTCTAGAAGGTGGAGTAGTCATTGTAATTGATCACTAAAGGATGAAAAAAGCTAGCAATGTAATCAGTTTTCTCCATTTTACATTTAATGGGTGGACAAACTATGTATTGACCTTAAAAAAGAATGCTTCAGACAAGACAAAGGGCACGACTCATTAATGTTTTGAGTGACTTGTTCTTCCCAATGAAGGGATGTGATGGCCACTTGTAAATAAGGAATGGCAAATGGGCCTCTTTGCTTCTCATATATATTGTGAACTTGTTATTTTGAAAAAGGATCTTCCACATTTTACAAGGCATAGCCCTGCTAAAATTTCCACCTAAATCAATAAACGCAATTTTTTACCTCTTCTTGGATGGATATTTTGTGTATGTCCTGAGTGTTAATTTGTGTTTGATCATTGTCTTTTGATGCTCTTACAAGCTCAACACTAATAGACCAGTTATCTATAAGGTGCCATTTTCTGTAGCTGATAAGAGAAGAGCTCTATTTGGAAGTATAGAACAGAGGAAGTCACTTACATTATGTGTTTCACAGCATCTTGGTGAGTCCTTGTTTCTGTGTTTTCATAAGAACCTCCCTACCATTTTCTTATAGCCTAGTCTTTTTGCCAAGTCTGAGTGTATGTATGTTGTTTTGTTTGATCTTGAGTGTGGATGTGGGAAGGTCAACTTATTTTGGTGCATCACCTCTTTAGAATAGTTTGTTTTCCTGTAATCTCCTTTCCCTTTTCATCCCCCCATTATATAGCTATATATACCTGTATTAGCACTTGTTAGAACAAATATGATGCATCAAAGGGAGCTAGCCCTTATCTAGAGACTCTCCCCTCTAGCTTTGCTAGTCCTATAGGCAAGAGGGGAATTTCCATGTTGCGAGGAGAAGGTAGGAGTTTGACTTCCTACCAAAGGGTGCAGTTTCTTGTGTCAACAGTTTTGGCATGCCTGATGGGACATTGTTTTTTAACTCAGTAAGGTTTTGGGATTGATGTTGGTCTTGTTATAGAAAATCAAATATTTTTTAACATCTAGCGACTCTAAGTTAAATCCACTGGTTAAGTAGCCTGGTGCCATCAAAAATCATTTCTTGTATGTATACTTATTTTACACAAAATCATGGGTCTTGTTTTCCTTCATATGACTATGATCAAGCTCCAGATATTTATGTAATCACCCTAAGTAGGCCTCCTAGTTGCCCTACAATGATAAGGGAAGTGGCCCTAGAATTGGAGATTAACAGGTTGGAAGAGCAGTACAGACATCAGCATGAGCTAATTTATAAAGAGGAGTGCTTGTTTGGGTAAGCACAAGCCTTGCAATCCACAGAGGAGGAGGTAGCTGAATAGACAAATATATTTATTCAAGGTATTTAGCCTTGCACACCCCCTCCTAATCTAAAGAAAACCCCCTATTTTGCACCAAATCTTTTCTATCAGATTGCACTTGCTCACTCTAGCTCATCAAATGCATTCGCTCTTAATCCCGTGTGCCTAGCTTTCCAACACTATAAGACATTAGAACAGCCTCCCATGGAGATGAACCTTCTAAAATCCTTAGATTATGAATTTTCCATTGAAGGGAATACCACTAACTAACACATCTCTCTTCTAGAGACTCTTCCAGTGCATCAACAGTCTCTCCCTTGCATTCCTCAGCCTCCGCAAGTTTTTCAACGTGATATGTAGATTCTAAGTTGGAGGAATGATTGCTAAGGACCAGCTCAGAGCTTTGAAGAGGATAATGTTGGTGACCTCCGAGAAAGACTCCTTCAAGATAATCTAGCCAAGAAAATTAAAGGTTTAGAGGCTAAGATGAAGCTACCTCTTGAAGGAGAGTGAAAACTTCTAGACCTTGCAGAGGAGCCTCAGGACCTTGTTGAAAACAAAGTTGCTACTTGTTCACAAGAGCAAAATTCCAATTCTGAGATCTTAAACTGGGGGAAAACAATAGAATCATGGGGTAGGATGGAAGAGAAGCAAGGTTTTTCTCAAAACCTTGTAGAAGCTGAGGTTGCTCCTGCCCATGATAATGCTGGTGACCTCCAGGAAAAGCTTTTCCAAGAAGATCTAGCTAGGAGAATTGCAGAGTTGGAGTCTAGAGAGAAATTCCTCAGCCAATGTGTGATGGATGGCTCAGACCAAACAACACATTCTATGTCTGAACACACCCCACCTACACATTTCCAAGAGAGATATTAGGTTGCACCTAATATTGATGAAGTGCTAACCAAGTGGAAGGAGGAGAATCATTCGATTCTAGCTCAAGGACTACCTCCTCTTCCACATGTTTTCTCTACTTCACCCCTTCTCAAGGAAGAACCTATTCTATAGGAGGTGAGTGAGGATTAAAAGATATAATCTGTAGTTCTTTAAGAGGCTATCATGAGTGACAATGAAGAAGAAATCATCATTGATGCTCCTTGTGAAGACATCATCAACAATGGAGAAGATGCAAGTCTTGCATATATGTAGATGTTCCAGCAATATGAGGAGGAACAAATGCATGGTGAGCTCTCTTACCCTCTATTTGATGAAATTACTTATTATTTTGATGATGAGGATGACTACACTCAAGAGCTTGAGTTGGGGGAGGATCAGGAGGATATTTTTGAAAATCTAGAGGTCCTGATCTTTGAGGAGGAAAAGGAGGAGCATGTCTTCCTGGAGGAATGCCTTGAAGAAGAGAGCTTTGAACAAAGAGAAGATGTTCTATGAGATGAGCAATCATTTTGTGAGTCCATTTTAGACATCACCATAGTCACCCTTCTTCAAGAAGGCCAAGAGGAAGTAGAGGATGAGTCTGATAGGATTTTCAATGAGGCAGAAGGAAACAAGTCAGATCATGATACATTGCAGAGGGAATGTACAGATCAAAGGGCTTATGGTGATGAGCCAATAGCCACTAATTTCTTGGTGAGGAGCACTAGTATGAAGGACCAACATTCAACAAGCCTCTAGGGACAAGAAGAATACATGTATATTGGAGGCATGTTTGAATCTGATCCACTCAGATACCAGAAGACTCAGGTGGCAAGCAAGAGGAGTAGGTCACCAAATCTCTTTTTCATTTAGCTACTTGCCTGGCACCATAAGTCTTATTTCCAAGAAGGGGACTTAAGAAATTTTCCCTTCAATCTATGAGGGAGGCAAACATTCTTGGTTAGCTGTATATAGTAGTTTGTTTTCAGTTTCTTTTCCTACTTTCCCTAAGTGTAGTTTACACAGGTAGTGTTTTTATCCTTTTGTGTTTCCCTTTGCGTGTGGGGTAAAGGCTTCATGTTTGATTCTTAGATCTTTTGGTGCTATTTTTAACTCTTTCATAGCTACATCTGACTCTGTGCCCAATGGAATGCAAATTAACTGGTCTTTAAGCATAACAGGCATGCTTCCCCTGTGAGTCGCCAATATATTGACCAATTTTGCCCACAGGAAATTTTTTTGGTCACCTTCTTCCCCTATTGTTCAATGCTAGTCATTTTCAGTTGCACAAGTTCAATGAGTTTGATTCATAGCCTAGTTTAAGTGGTTCAATAGCCTTTGGTTCAAAGGGTCCATCTTCAAGTTCAACATTACCAAGCTTTGAACCGTTGAACCGTTGAAACAATTTTGGTTCAACGGCTTGGTTCAACAAGCTTGGTTCAAAGCGGATAGTTTAATCTTTTGGTTCAATAGGCTAATTTCAACATGGTAGTTTAATTGGTGAAAGGGTTCATTGGCCTTGGTTCATTAGTCCATTGGCACGCAATGGATGAACCAACCCATTGAACCATTTTTTTGTTCAACAGGGTTGGTTCAAGGGTATGTCCATGGCCGAAGGGGCAGTCTGAAAATTTTAGTACCCTTCTGAAGGGCAAGTGCTTCAAAATGGAAAAGATCAAGTAAGTCTAAAATTTGTCTAAGTTTTGTCTAAATTTCAAATTGTCAAGCCCTAAATTCCTTTGAAATTTTTGCCTGAAGGAATTCCTTTAGATAAAAAGTCTGAAGGAATTCAGGTGTAGTCAAAATATAAGGCAAAATCTTGGGCAAATCATCCATAGACAAAATGTCCATGGGAAGTCATTTGCATACAAATTATCTATGGGAAAACATTTGTAGACTTTTGTCAGCGGGAAAATTTCCCGCGGACACAAAGTCTATGGGAGCCTAGGGAAATCATAATGCAAGCGAAGGACTCACCGAATGCCCCCAAAGGGTAGGTGCCCTTGTGGGGGACTTCTAGCCAAAAGACAAAAGGAACATTTTGAAGGACGAAGGGTCACCTTCCCTTCGAGAAGGTACCAAAAGGAAAATAACAAAGGAAAGATGCCCATAGAGAAATTAAGAAGGCTCTAAGCCAACAAAGAACCCGATGACATCTCAGAGGATGTCAAGTTTAATAGAACAAGTTAGTTGTTGGTTTTCAAACCAATGACAGCCACATGAACGTCAACTTTCATGAAACAAAATGGCCATCTTTTTTCAATTGAGAAAGAGCTAACCATGGAAAAAGAAGTCTAGAATGTAGTGACCCGTTAGAATGTTTGCCCCTGGGGGCCAAATGAGCTAGATGAGACAAAATTAAGAAAAGACAAGGAGACAAGCATGGAATGGGCAAGTAGTTAGTCCAAGTGGTGCCAATTTGAAAAGTGACTCTAGCAGGTGAAATAGTGGTTGCAATTGATCACTAAAGGATGCAAACAGCTAGCAATGCAATCAGTTTTCTCCATTTTACATTTAATGGGTAGACAAACTATGTATTGATCTTAAAAAGGCAGGCTTTAGACAAGACAAAGGGCATGGCTCATTAATTTTTTGAGCAACTTGTTCTTCCCAATGAAGGGATGTGATGGCCACTTGTAAACAAGGAATGCCAAATGGGCCTCCTTACTTCTCATATATATTGCAAACTTTTTTATTTTGAAAAAGGATCTTCCACATTTTACAAGGCGTAACCCTGCCAAAATTTCCACTTGAATCAATCAACATAGTTTTTTACCTCTTCTTGGATGGATATTCAGTGTATGTCCTAAGTGTTAATTTGTGTTTAGTCATTATCTTTTGATTCTCTCATAGGTTCAACACTGACACACTAGTTATCTACAAGGTACCATTTTCTGTAGCTGACAAGAGAAGAGCTCTATTTGGAAGTATAGATTAGAGGAAGTCACTTACAGTATGTATTTCACAACATCTTGGTAAGTTCATATTCCTATGTTTTCATAAGAACCTCCCTGCCATTTTCTTGTAGCCTAGTCTTTCTACCAAGTCTGAGTGTATGTATGTTGTTTTATCTGATCTTGAGTGTGGATGTGGGAAGGTTGACTTATTTTGGTGCATCACCTCTTTAGAATAGTTTTTTTCCTGCAATCTCCTTTCTATTTTCATCCCCCCCATTATATAGCTATATATAACTATATTATCACTTGTTGGAACAAATATGATGCATCAAAGCAAGCTAGCCCTTATCTAGAGACTCTCCCCTCCAGCTTCACCAGTCCCACAGGTGAGAGGGGAGTTTCCATGTTGCGAGAAGGCAGGAGTTTAACTTCTTACCAAAGTGTGTAATTTCCTACATCAACAAACCTATAGTGGTTTAATGGTTCAACACTATGCACCATTTACACTTTAACTAAGATACTAAACCAAATTTTGAAACAAAGCATTGAACCTAGGCATCTTTCACATGTGGACACGTGGTGACTTCCACTTTCTTTTGAAAAAGTAGTTTAAGGCCTTCTATGACTGCCACCTGGTGCTTTTCGCTGCTCCCTGCTACTTAGCTTGTTGGAGACCTTTGCCAAAAATAGAATGAAATGTGAGTGCTGATATGAGACATGGATCCTGACATGTGGTGTGTTCCACTTAGCTGCTATTAGATACGTGGTACATTTTGTGACCTTCTTGAAAGTCATGAAAAGGGTCTCAGATGACGCTAGCTAGCTAGTGTCGTGTCTCAAAAAGTGACACTTGGTGGATTTCGCTTGAATGCAACACTTAGGCAAAAATGAAACAAAGGAAACAAAAAGGAGAAAGAGAACCCATGATCAGACTACACCACTTGGTAGCTTCCACTACACTTTGACTCTTGGATGGAAAATGAACCCACGCTCTGCTCGTAATCTGTCACCATGACCAAGGTATGTGGGAACCAAAATTGTAGTGCTCAACTAAAAATTTGAAAGCAACATAGAGTAGAAATTTACTCTACAAATACCATAGCCCAAAATATATTAAGAATGGGCTACTATTGGCCAATAGTTTTCAAAGATGCTCACGTTCATGTGAGAAAATGCTATGAATGTCAAGCTTTAGCCAAGATAGAAGTACACATAGTAATGTCATTACATTTAATTATTAAAGTAAGGCCATTTGTTGAGTTTGATTTATACTTCATTGATGTCATCAACCCACATTCTTCAATAGGCCATACATTTCTACTCATTGCTACAGATTACTACACTAGATGGACCTAAGCCATAGCCACAAATAACTATAAAGCACAAGATGTGATTCACTTCTTGGAGGAACACATAACAAATTGATTTGGAACACCCATTTCTTTGGTTTATGATAATGGACCAACTTTTATATCAAAAAAAATTACTAAGTGGGGATATGACAACCAGGTTATTATCAGGTTAACTTCTAACTATTACCCCAAGGGAAATGGATTAGCAAAATCAATTAACAAGAATCTAATTGATATAATTAAGAAATTAGTAGGGGACAAGCATAGAGACTTGCATAATTTATTAAAGTATGCTCTATTGGTAGACCAAACTAGACACAAACAACCCCTTAAAGCTTCACCTTATCTATTGGTGTATGGATGCAATCCCATATTATTAATTATGTTAAAGTTACCAACTTATCAATTTATGTAATACTACATGGAGCCAACTGATAAAGTAGAATCTAGACTATTTGACATAATAAAAATGGAATATTCAAGGACTAAGGAATTACACACATTTAATAAACACCATGATGTGGTCAAGAGGTGGTTTGATAAAAGATAAAAAGTTAATGTATTCAGTATTTTAGATCTAGTGCTACTTTGGGATAAATCCCATGAGAAGAAAGGACAACATGACAAGTTTTCCCCACTATGGATTAGACCATAACATATTTTGGAGATCATAGACAATAATGTATTCCATCTGAAGAACCTCTAAGGCAACAAGTTTACATATCTAGTCAATGGACAATTCCTAAAGCATTACTTCAGGGATATGTCATTTATTGATGTTAGTGAGTAACGAGTGATAGATGAATGTAGCTTTAGGATTAGATTATATTTCTCACTTTCTTAAATTAGATTATTTGATTTCATATATTACATTTCCCACTTTCTTAGATTACATTTCCCACTTTCTTAGATTGATTTATTGCTTTCATAGATTATATTTCTTGCTTTCTAGATTAATCTTTCTTGCCTTTAGTATTTTAATTTCATAGATTAGTTTCAAGTTTTATAGATTAAATTTTAGTTATTTATTAGATTAGTTGTTATTTACTTTCTTTGATGATATGAATTGTGTTTGCTATGACTATAGCCAAGATAAAATCCAAACCAATTGAGTTTATGACTTGTAGAAAAGGGGAAAATCAAAATCTAGATAATTTGGGACTAGTTTACAAATTAGGTGTATTTCTATGTTTTTGGAGTCTTTAGGATGAAGGTAGGTAATCATAGATTATTAGGATGGTGTCATAATTGAATAATTTTACAAGGCATGTGTAAGTTACTCGCAAATTAATTCATATAAATTTAAAAAATATATATATATATATATATATATATATATATATATATATATATATATATATATATATATATATATATATATATATATTGGATCAAATGCACTTATCATATTAAATACATGTTAGAAGTGAAAATTTTGGGTATAGGTGTGGCTAGCAGGGATGTTCTAGCAATAATTTGTTTTATAATTATTCCAACTCATTGGGGCTTCTAGCTATTCTTTTTTCCATTCAAAAAGATTAAAAAATTTTTAAAAAAAAAGAAGAAAAGAGCCAATGAGTTCAAAAGAGTAAAAGGAAAATTTAAAGAGAATAAAAAGGCTCACATGATGAAATAAGGTCAATGTACCATACATCATGATTAAAATAAAATAATAGAAGGAGAAGAAAAGGAGCCCAAGGTGTCTCTATCAAGGATATGGATGTCTGAGTGGAAATAGAGAAATGCTTGAGCTTATCTTTTTTTTAGCTTTAAGAGATACTAAAATGAAACCTTTAGCTTCATCAAACCTTTGAAAAATTCATCACAACAAGGGTTAAAAAACTACACATTTGACACACATAGATCCAAGAAATTAGAAGAAAAGTATGTTATATGAATTAACTTAGGAGTCTCTTTCATGTTTCTGATTTAAGTATTCTTCTGTGACATACTTCATGATTGATTTAAGATTTAAAATGGAATTTATAAGTTCTTGAATACTCACGAGTATTCCCCCTGTGAGTCACCATTTTTTGTACCCAACAACCCCCTTTTTCCATTGGAAAATGGGGACCCACTTTTTTTAGACTATGGTCTTGACTTTGAGCCCCTATTCTATATGTTTATGCAAAATTTGGGAGAAAATTGATTATTGGAATTTTCCATACTTTAACACAATGGCATTTATATTGTGTTCATAGACTTGATCTTTCTATCAGGTTTATTCTATTGAGTTTTATGATTTTGGGATTATCTTTATCAGACTTGTGCAAATTGTCTCTATCAGGTATTATGTCTTTGGATTATCTTTTTCCAAGCTTTTATCTTCAAAAATTTTGTTCTACAAGAATTGGTATTTAGGTTTATTATGTCAAACATTTTGTTTGATGAAATTTCAACAAAACATTCCCCTGAGCCAATTGAATTCTTTCAAACATTTTTGTCTGAAACAAATCCTCCTATAGATTTCCCCAAAACATTCCCCTAGGCCCTTGGCTTGATGAAAATGACCCTTCAAAATTTTTGTCATTAGACATTTTTTCCAATGCAAAAGCCTAAAACAATTCCCCACAATAATGTTTCCAATATAATTTTATGAAAACAATGACCTTGAGGGCACGTACCCTTTGGGATTTGTGCCACTTACCCTTTAGTACTTTTGTCTTAGACCCTTTCCCCATTGAAACATTACCTTATGAAGTAGACCCTTTAGGTTTTTTTGCCATTAAGTAGATCCTTTAGACCTTTTTCACCTACCCTTCAGATTTATTAAAATGACCCTTTAAACATTTTGAGTGACACTTTGGCCCTTTTTAAAAAAACCATCTACTCTTCAGGACTTTATCCTAACCCCTTTGTCATACTATGCCTAGCTTTTAAGACTTTTATCCTAGGCCATTTTCCCTCTATAACTTACCCTTCAAGATAATTACTTCAGAACTTTTACCCAATGAAATATTTCTTTAGGGAAATTATTGTAGACATTTTATCTAAAATAATTTCCCCAATGGAATGAGTATATGGAAATTTTTCTAAAACAATTTTCTTGATGAATGCCTTACTACCGAGGACATTACTAGCCTTTGGTATACTTAATTTAATAAAAAGTTAAAATACTTCCCATTAATAGTATGAGACCCTCGCCAAATTGAACTAATGAAGTTTGAATTATGCAAGAATTATAAGCAAAGTGAATGTTGGGCATTTATGTCACATGAATTATTATTAAATACAAAATTATATATATTTAATGCATAGCCATCAAAGCCTTCATTAATTTATAAAAAACTTGCATTCAATGTCTCTTGCTATCTTGTGCATCGAAGAGCCCTAACTACTCCCTATAAAGAGAATTGCAAGTAAATAGTGATCAAGCTAGAGCATAATTTATAATACAACATACATAACACCTAAAAGGAAACTGTAAGTATCACAAATCATATACGACAATGGAATATTCATCCAAGACACTTATGGGAGAAAATCCACCATCTCCATACTTAATCAAAGATTCTACAAAGTTATGGATATATTGTTTGATGCTACCATATTAAAAAATAGATACACCAACTATTCAAAATTATGGGATGTAGTTGATTTTATGGATGTGTTTTTAGAGTAGAATGAGATGACGCTCACTGATAGGTATTTGTCCAAGAATATTTGTCTTTAAAATTCCAAAGGTTAAATTTTGCTTCCACCAAGCCAAAAGTGATGCCATGCATCAACCTCCTATAGGATCTATTTTTTTCAAGTAGGATTTCATAATATGTTTTCCTCCATTACTCTGGAAATAACATAGTTTTCATATGCATTTTTTGACCTGAATTCTAGTGATATTTGTCTTTGAGCATACCCAATGCCTATTTTGACAAACATACATTGGTGCAGTTCACCACAAAGAACTAAATTGAGAAGGCACTCTCTTCATGGTTACTCCTAGATTAGGCCATCACATGGAAAGGGAAGAAGCCAAAAGGAGATATTTTTATCAAAAAGTTTATAATGGGGATACACACTAGCACGACTCTCTTGAACTGACTTTATGGTATGCCAATTATTCATTTTGTTAATCTAGACTAGGTGTTATTATTATACATGATGCTTACCCATGATGATGCATATTCCCTAGGTAAGATAATCATCTTCCATATGAGAGATAACATAGTTCACAAGGACAAGCATCCCATGCCTTCAAGTAATTTTTATATGATATACTATTTTATAGATGCTATTATGGGAACTTGTTATAGAGACCTCAAGTAATTGTGGAATCTAGCCATAAATTATATCAAAAATAGAATTTTTGATCACTAAATATTTATGCACTTACATGCCTACACCAATAATATGGTATAAATAGAAAAGGACATATATCTATAGGTTTGGAAATCTATTCATAGCTCATCCATGCCAAAAATTGGACCAAATATTGTAAATAACTTGAATGGTAAAGAGGATTACTTCCTATATCCTAACATCACATTCATAATGATTTGCGGGAACAACATTAGTCCTTTATGTCTCCCAAAATACATCCCAAAGAAGTTAACAGAGCAATAAATTACTTTCCAATTGTGGTGATTGTCAAAGAGGACCTATTTAGGTATAAGAAAGATTTGTACTTTGGCCAACATATAACAATTGGAAGACTGGTCTCCACAATGAATAATAATTTTGGAGAAGTGGGAGGCAAGTGAAGGAGTTATCCTTTCCCCTTGATTTCACATAGAGGTTGGGATCTACATGGACTTATTTAGAAGAATCTATAGGGATTTAACATCCCTTAAGACCATGTTTCTTATTCTTATGATTTTATATTTTTAAATTAATGGATGATGAATATGTTTTAGAGAGGGCAAGAGTTTCTAGGCTAAATTAAGACCATTTGAGAATGATCCAAGAGGACCCCTTAGTTACTATAAGAGAACTAGATGGAAAGAAGGCTCTATACAAGGGATGAGAGAATTCTAATTTTTAAGGAGGAAATTCTAAAGAGTAATCCATGGACTAGGTGGGTTCCTCATCTCAAATACTCCCTTTAAATTTAAAACTCAATAATGTGAAGAAAGATCTTAGGATGTCTAAACCCATAACTAGCAGGGGAGCACAAGTAGGTGACCCCATCAATTTAGATTTTGATGATGAGGATAAAACACAATAACAACCCACTATAAGAGTCATTCAAGTGACTAATAATATGTGCCTAGTTTATATGTTTACATCTATTGGGATAATAACATAAAAAACAATGACATCTACCTATAAAGACTCACCCATGTAGTTGAAGACCCCTCTGGTTTACACAAGGAATCTTATAACTCTAATAGGTAGTCCTAAAATAGAATCATCACAAGGATTATCTACTTCACCTCCACACTTAGAAATAGTGTAGGGAGAGGTTGTGATAATTAAGTATATTGAGGATGATTCTAATGAAGCAGTAGAATTAGAAATAGCTAGGGCCATGAACCTTCAATAAAGGTCTACAATGTGTTCCTTTAATGATAACATTAGAGGCATTTCATGCCTTGAACTTAGTTATCATAAGGTAGGAAGAAACAAAGGAGTAGATATAATTATTTGGGCCTTAATCCCTAAATATCAAGCACATGAGGCCCAAATCCTCTTAATTTTTCATGATTTGAAATTGTCAAAGGTGAAGGATCAATTTAGATAAACTCATTCAAGAAGTGGTGGATGACTTCAATTTGAGTTTACAAGGCTTAGCACTAAAAAATATAGAGTACAAGTTGAGTGCAGCTAGTAATAAATTTATGGAGGTGGAAATTTTCAAGAATAAATTTTAGATGATCAAAGGTGAGCATGCAAGACTCCTTGGTCAAGTTAAAAGGATACATCAACCACCACTTCTAAACTTAAACATTATAAAACATTAACATGATGTGGCATATAATTTTATCAAGATAATGAGGCCAAGAAAAGGCAAGATTATGGTAACACATCAACATTTACATCTTCAATTACTACCACCATAACTTCTACACTGAATAAAGTACATATAACACTTCACATAATGAATCCTTGATAGGCTAAGATTTTGTGCACATATAATTTTATAATGGCACATAGTTTCCTCATAGTTTGAGTTTTTAATTATAAAATTGAATTTATATTTTGTATACATATACACATTACATCGCTTTGAAATGGTCAACTTATTTAATTAATAACTACAAGAATTATATTATATGATTTTGAATATAGTTAGAACTCATGTTCTAAATACCACATGTAAACACTTTGCATGAACTTGGAGGATGAGGTGACCCCTTCCCTAAGCCTATTTAAATAGTTGTAATCTAATTTGGATTTTTGTCAAAGATTTTTGAATACAACATCAACATAAATTGTGATCATCATCAAATGTGTTTTTGTATTTTCTTTTCAATTTATATGTAATTAGTTGTTATTTTCTTTGG
Organism: Torreya grandis; assembly: GCA_037957365.1. Taxonomy (NCBI): domain Eukaryota; kingdom Viridiplantae; phylum Streptophyta; class Pinopsida; order Cupressales; family Taxaceae; genus Torreya; species Torreya grandis. The sequence continues at coordinate 149,434 of JARHVA010004920.1, forward strand.
TTCTATGTTTTAATAATCTTTAGTGTGCAATAGTTTTGAATGGATTCTTGATTATTTTGATTGATGTGTTGATTTATATATGTAAAAAAAACTATTTAAATATTGGTAAATATGTTGATTGGGATAATTAAGTTCAAATTTATTCATAATTCTGATCATACATGAGTGTTTTTTTGGATCTAGTTTTCTATGTGTGTGTAATAGCTACGTCAGATACTTCACTAACCTGAGCCAAAATATCCTAATTAAGGGTGTGTGATATATGCCCAAAAAGGATCAACCTTTGTCTAAAGAATTTGAATTTCCTACATCATTATTTACTTAGAAACTTTAGCCATGTTTGATTGTGTTTTTGTAATTACTACTAGCAACAGGCATAGGTTTTGAGAGAACTTATCCTTTTTAGAAACCAATGAGGGTACTGATTCCTAAAAACTAGAGATATTTATTTTTTGATTTACCATTCCATCTTTTTTGAGTTTGTTTTGAAACTTACCCAATTTATATTAGAAACCAATCACCCATCAAACTCACATAGAGATTCACTACCCTTATTAGTAACCACACCTTTATCCAAAAACCTTGTCAACAACCTTCATGCCCTACCGCTATTCCATCAACAAGTTAAAATAAAATGCATATCTACAACTCATGCCCTAGAGTGGAGTTTACCTCTATTGAGATCCTAAAATTTTAGAGGCTATGTCATTATGTTGTGGTGTGCATAAAATAATCATTAATAAGGTTATTATAGAGAGGGCCCAAAGATGACATATAAATTTGGTCAAATGTCAATTATTGGCCAGGAGGTAGATGTCTGACAAAAGCTTGGAGTTTATCTAGTGTAATATCATTTGGTACTTGGGATTAGCTCAAGATTTGTATAAGGATATTATTTTGGGTACCAAATTTATGCAACAAATCTAAAATAGAGATTTGTTTGGGTGTATATTTTATTTTCTCCATAATATCATACATTTTCTCTTTAGCATTGGTAATAAGCTTACTCTTAGCTGATATGGTGGATTGAATGGGCTCATTGGTAAAATGTTGTTGTGGGCCTAAAATGGTGAATTTAATCTACCAAGTCACAAATACTTAATCTATATTGGGTAAAGGGACATTATAACTATAGGAATGAGGAAAATGGCCTAGGTTGATAATCCTTGGTTGATTTTTCACTTGGCTATGGTCACATTTCAAAGGAAGATTATCATCATAGGGAGGTTGATAGGCATTTTTAGGAAATGGTCATGGTTGATTGGTAATTGATCTAGATTTAATCATAATGGTGGTTATATGATTACCTACAATACAACCTAGGACTTTATTAAAGTCATATATGATGGTGTGATAAGCCTCTTGGTTAGATGGGTTGTTTTGACCTTGGTTCCAACCATTGTGTTGTTATTAATGTCATTATTATTATTTTTGTTGATGATAGTTTTATTGTTGTGGAGGTAGCCTTCATGTTTGTTGATTTTGATTGTTAGAATTATGTTATGGAAAAGGATCTTAGTGAATACCCAAGTTATAATTAGAAGTAAAAGATCTATTGTCCAACTCAATCTCTCCATTTTCCAACATGTTTTGAATGAGGTACTTTAATTTTACACATTGGTATATATAATTCCCTTTGACTCAGTGATAGTCACACAATTAATTCTCTTTATACCAATCAGGGAAAGGAACATCTTCATGGAATGACTTTGGCATGAGACAACTAATCATATTGTCATCAACTAGTTTTTAGAATACTAACTAAATTGGCTCTCCAATATCACTAAATATTTTATCATTAGTCCTTATTTTTAGATGAGGTGTTTATGATGAAGGAGGCATAAGTGCTTGATTATGTGCAATTGGATGCATTTATGTATTTGGTTGAGCTTATGGAATTGCTACATTTATGGAATTAGTTGAGCATATGGAGTTGGCCGAGTAGATGGTGTTTGTACAATTTAGATGTGGCATGATCCAGTAACTCCATTACTAGCAACGTTCTTGTTATAGTTATATGCTTTAGGTTTTTCAAAAGTATTGGCTTGAGGTGGAATAATAGCCTATGTCTAAATTGGAGTTTTGGGTTTGGTTTTGGCCTTATTTTGATTTTGGCTCTAGCTATAATTATAGTTTTGATTAGGATAAGACAATTTTATTATCCCCTTATTGATAAGGGCCTTCTCAATTTATATACCTTTCTCAATGATCTCTTCGAATGTGTGAGCACATTGAAGCTCAAGGTGATAAGATATCTCACTGTGCAAGTTCTTGGTAAACATAGATATCAATTTTTTATTAGGTAAATTATGTTTTAAATGGATTGAAAGTAATCTCCACTATTTCATCTAGATTGTAAATCTCTCACCAATCATTTGTCTAGATTGACCCAAATCAACCATAGTAATATCATGTTTTATATTGTAGGACAAATGTTGTATAAATTTGTCTTGAAGTTAGTCAAAGTTAGAGACGTAATTATTTGGTAGTTTAAAAAACCACTCCAAGGCTTATTGAACTAAACTTTGGGGAAAAAGTATCCAGTAGATATAATTATAGGTCACTAGATGGAAATCAACAAAGAACTCCTTCAAATTCTCCCTAGGGTCACCTTTGCCCTTATATTTATCAACATTTGGTGGTTCATAACCTTTTGGAAATGGTAATTAAAGGTACTCCATGTTGAATAGATATTAACATAATGTTAATAACCCAAGTTATAACCTATGAAGGAGAGTGTTAAATTCTTATTCAAACCTGGTGTTGGTAATTTATCCTATCAAGGCCAAATACCAATCCATATAATTTGAAATTTTCAATGACATTATTATAATCCTCTACATGGTGGTATACTATAAGTATGTTGACTAAAAGAGAGATTTTTTAGCCTTTAAATGGTAAAGTTGGAGTTAAAATCCATTAAATAATTTATAATTCATTTAATTACCTCCATATTCATGACTTTTCTCTAGTCACATGATGTCAGAGATTGAAGGTGAGGTTATTATAAGTGTTTTATAAAATATTTAAGGTGAAAATATTTAATATAGGTACAAAATGGATTCACAGACTCCACTTAGATTTTTTTCACATCAAGAGAGCCCTTCAAGTTTGTAGATGGTACGATTATGAGAGAGAAAATCAAGGTCTAAAAGTTTGGGAAAATAAAGGCATCTAAGACAAATTTAATATATGGTAATTTGTTCTTAATATCTCCCTCTCTCATTTACGAACCATTATTAATAGGGTGAGTCATAAATTTGTGTTCTTCATCCAAGCAAACAATTAGTTTTTTGAGATTTCTGCTCATCTAAGCATCATGATAGAAAAATGGAAGTTTTTAAAGCTTGTTAGGAGTATGAGTCACATTATCATGAGAGTATTTAATTTATTTCCATATGTGTGAGGCTCATTAATCTCAATAAGGCATACAAGGCAAATATGTAGTCTATAAGCAAGTAAGAGAGATTGTACCGTTCATGAGAGAGAAAGAACATCAAGATTTGATGGAATTTTATTCGTATGGGTTTCATTCATGTCATATGTCCTTAATTAAAGTTAAATTAATATTTATCAAGGTTTATTCCCCCTAAAATACCATTAATTATCCTCAAAACACCTCTTAGTCACATATTAGCATATGTTAAGGTTTTTAGCAGACTCATAGGTTTCTATTTTAATACCATATGCTTATTCAAAGGCCTATAAAATGTAGTATCTTATTGAGAGTGTGATTATGATTTATTAAGACCCTTGAATATGGTATTTAATACACTTCATATGCTCATTTTACCTCCATCAAGTTGCATCCTATCTCACTGTCTTTTATCACTATTTTAAATTTCCATCTTCATCTCCATTCTTTTTCCCATCATCCATTCACATATCACCACCTTCTATCCACTTCCATATCATGTATCCACTATAAATAAGGATTAAATACTATTTAAATAAATATGGTCATGAATAAACTAGGTATGTAATCTTAAAACCCTACTAAGAATGATCACCTATAGCCGATAAAATTATAGTCTAGAGTTTTCATGGAAATGCAAAGGAAAGAGAAACTAGTGAATAACTTATTGAAGATCCTGGTTCATTACTCTATCATCAGGTTTTAATGGATGAAGGAAAAGATAATGAATACCATTTTGTGACCTTATCAAGGTCTAACTTAGACATAGTTTGTACAAAGGGACTTGCACAATCATCTATAGCTATCAAAAAAGTACATAGTCATTTTTAAGGTTAGGTCATGGCATAAATTCATAAGTAAGAGTTAGCCAAGATTGAAAGGTTATTAATACCTATTTAAGAATTATTTAAATGTAAAAAGACAAAATATATAACCATAATCTTGTATTAAGTGTCTCATAACATACATACAGGATACAAGTCAATACCTATAGTCAACAAAGACCTTGACAATCTTAAGATATATCAAAATTCTTGAAGGCTAGTTGAGTTAGCTAAATGCATGATTGGTATGAGGTTGATAAAATTAATTATGTAACTCAAATAAAATAAAATTTCAAGGTATTGAATAGGTCAGGAAACACTTTAATAGAGGCCTATTGTCATGTCTGCAAAGACATTCATAAGCACAAGAAGTGGATGAGGAAGGAGTTATAACCTTCAAGGTAAGTGTAGTTTCAAATGAGACTGTGAACTTAATGGAGAAAATTGCATGAATTTATTATTTTAAAACACCATGAACATGTTTGTATCATCCTCAATCTTGATCCTAAATCTAAAACCTATATATAGTCTATAAAAGGGCTAAGTCTCTTTACACAGTCAGGCCTATATGAAGATCATCCAATTTTCAAGATAAATTGTTGACAAAGATGTGAAATATGTATGAAACTAATTGGATACCTATTATAGGTACACTCACTAAGAGGGGTATAAATAAATGATGCCAAATAATCCAATTCAATTCCAAGCTCTTAAAAATTTAGCACATATATTCATGATGCATACAAATTAACCATTACAATGAATAAGGAAGATATGAGAAGATCAAGCACTTAACACATGATATATGTGGGAAAACCTCTTAGGGGATACAACCCATTGAAAATTTTAATATGGACTATATTCCTATAATAAAAAGATCTAAATTTAGACCAGTACCAATTGACCAAGGAATACCCATCCCTTATGTTAGTGAGACACCCATCACATAAGGACGAACCAACCCCCTAGGCAACCAAAAAATAACCTATCTACCTTGATCTGATCTCAAATTATGATATGATGTATTCTACACCTTATTATTTACTTCTCTTACTTTCTCTCTTTCCCTTTACACTCACAAACTTGCACACACAAGCAATGCATCCAAAATACCATTTTGGATCACTCTTTCACTTATTAGCACATAAATAATCAAAAAACTTGAAATAAATATGTCACAAGATTATAAACATGACATATAGGTCATGAAAACAATCCTCAACCTTATTTTCTCTTCAATCCATCCACTAAGCACACTCACTTAATCAGCCTCTAGGGCTTACTCATTCAATCTACCTCTTTTAGGATTATTAAGTCCAATTACCTATGTGTTCACCTTTATCACCTCGATAAGTTAAAAATTATTGATCCTATTTTTCATCTAATGGTCCTAAATAAATTATACATTCTCTTTGAAAGTTTCTCTCCTTCGTATGAATCCATAATTACACAACTAGCTCAAATAGGCCAACAATGCCATGTATTTATACCACCCTCTTGGTATAACCCATTTTGGTCAGCCAAGATGATTTACATATTTTAAACATAATTAAAATAGGTCCATACACATAATACATGTGAGAACCACACTCTTCATAGGCCAGTCATTACCTCATTAGCCCCAAACCTCCATTAGGCCTAGTTAAGACCTTAATTAGACCTTCAAATATACAAGTTAACCTCTTGGATAATATTTATCATATATAAATGATTTATAAACTTCATAATTCAAATTAATATTTCAATTATATCATCCATATTGGTCTTCATTAATTGAAACTCCATTTCACACTTCAAACGAAGCCTTTTATCCTACTTGCTCTTTAGGCCTTCTTACACAAAAAACATTATCTTATAGAACTGAAGCATAATTTAAATTATATTACATAACCTAATTAAAAAATAATATTTATAGGTCTTCCATGAACTAAAAAAAAACTAAATTCATTTTTAAACATCACACAAGATAAATAACTTCAAACCAACTCTCTCGAGATGACCACTTAGATTGGTCACATACAGTCGAAACATGGTCAAGCTATTTTGACTCTCCATATATAATCAAGGGTATATTATGACATATAATACCTTATCATCAATATTTTATACTTATTTGACATATTAATATTCATTTTTTCCCTCAAATCTGCTCATAACACCTTCAACTTACTTCTGGAAGATGATTATTCAATCTATCAAAGCATTCAACAAACATAGTAAAAATTTAAGCCTTTGTTCATATTGAATATGGATTGTTAAATCATAAAAAATACACATATATTTTACTCATGGATAATATAACACTCTCCAATATTTATTTCATTTTTAAACATCAAGACACTATCAAGAACAACTCAAAAATTCTTCTCAGGTCATTTATAGAACATGATCAAGCCTACAGTCAACTTTGAAGCTACATATATTTAACTGTACTAAAACTATAGCCTTATAATTTTTTTTAATGAGCCTTAAATTAATTTACAAATTTTATTTATACACCATCAATAAATTCATATTGGAACAAAATGTATAAACAAAATACTAAGCATTGGTTTTTCCCTTTGTTAATTCAAATTCCAATAGTCATTATTCAAACACTAAAAATCAGACACTTTATCATGATCTTATGCTCAATATAAAATTTATAAAAATACACACCATATATATCCTCAAAATTATCCTATATTTAACTCTTTAATGCTCACCATTGATCATTGATATGCACTTCTATTATTAAGACACTTAGCACCCTCACATGCCTTCTGAGCACATTGAATTTTTGAATCCAATGAACTTACACCACTTGGAATCCCCACATAACTTTTGAGAATCCTATTGAATTATTAACTTCGTGAACACTATTTATCTATAGCTACATTATCATATGCTCCCCATTATATCTTCATCTATTAGTCTCCACTCTTGCACCACTTGGTAGTCTTGCATGCAATTTGAGCACCTTGCTGACTTATTGACTTGATACGTACCATTGGATCACTATTTGATAAGATCATGCACTCCATTAGATCCTTATCTAGTTATATTTAATGATTTCCATAGATATTTTATTAGATTAAACACTCATCATAGATCTTTGATAATGCAAATTTGGCTATAGGAACTTAGTGAAATCTATTTGAGAGGTCAACTTTGCACCTTAATAACTTTTGCTATGGTCCATGTTTGTTGGAAATATTGTCATTGATGTCAAAGGTCTAGAATTATTGGTCATAAAGGCCCCATTTCATTTAATATTGTTTGTAATAGATATATCTTGGCTAATGTGAGTTAATATTTATTTAATATTAACGAACATATTTCTGGTTACATATGAGACAAAAGAAGGGCCCATGGAGAAGTCAAAGAGATATGGGGTAAATAAAAAATAAGGATGGGATTAATTTTCCATGAAGATTCATCTTGGGGAATTCCAAGAGTCACCAAGTGAAGATAAAAGAGGAAGGGCACAATTTCTCATGAAGGGACACTTTGAGGAATATGAAAAGTCATCAAGATGAGGACAAAAGAGGGAAGGACATTTTGGTCATGAATGGTCACCACATGAATTTTCAAAGGCAAGAATATGAAGGGTCATACAATTTTGGCACCATTTTCCATGAGGATTGAAGGGTCACAAAGGTGGAAGGCCAAAAGTCATTTGGAAAGCTATAAATAAAGGCTTGAGAAGCCATTTGTAATGCGAGAGATAGAGGTTGATTTGATATTAAATTATCTAGATTAGAAGAGCATTTGTGAGAGATGAATATGATTTGTATTTTTTATATCTAGCTTAAAAGAGCAAAGGTGAGAGAGATAAAAGAGATGTTGTATTAAACTATCATTTATTGAGATAGAAAATTTGAGAGATAGGTGTGTGGTATACATAAAGGGGTTGGTGCTCCTATGGGTTGGTGCTCACAAATTATTGCTTGGTTGGTACTTGGAAAAGGGGTTGGTGCTCCTATGGGTTGGTGATCACAAATTGTTGTTGGGTTGGATCTCGCTAAAGGGGTTGGTGCTCCTGTAGGTTGGTGGTCATGAATTGTTACTAGGTTGGTGCTCAGCAAAGGGGTTCATGTTCTTGAGGGTTGGTGCTCATGAATAGTTGATAGGTTGGTGCTCAACAAAGGGGCTGGTGCTCCTACAATTTGGTGCTTGAAAATATTGTTTGGGTTGGTGCTCATTCATATACTTGAGATTGTTCTCCATGTTTTTTCCCACATTGGGTTTCCACGTTATATCTGGTGTCTCTCTCTATTTTGTGTGGTGTTTATTGTTTGAGTTTTATTGCATATCTTGAATGTTTGATTAAGTGGAATTTGATTAAGGGAAAGTTTTATAAGATATATGATGTACTGATTCACCCCCTTTCTTAGTATATCCCGTGCTTAATAATTGGTATCAGAGTAGGTTCCTTTTTGAAAAGTTTTACAGCTTGAAGTTAGATCAAGAAAGCATGATGGCTGGGTCATAGGAAGGATTTTATACAAATAAGGCACCTTTGTTTGATGGGATGAATTATTCTTTTTGGAGCATGAGAATGAAGATTTATTTGATGGCCCTTGGATTTGACATATGGAAAGCAGTGGTGGAGGAATATGAAGAGCCACATACATCTCTAATTACTCCAGTATAAAAGAAGGCAAGTGAATGTAATGCAAAAGCTCTAAATGTTATTTTATGTGGGTTATGTGAATCTAAATTTGTTAAAGTTATGCAATGTAAATTTGCTCATGAAACTTGGGTAAAACTTGAGAATATTTACAAAGGTGATGGAAAGGTTTAGCAAGCTCAGCTTCAAACTTTTAGAAGGTAGTTTTAAAGTTTGAAGATGGAAGAAAGAGAAGATATAGCAAGTTATCTCTTGTGATTTGATCAGATCATAAATCAAATTAAAGGTCTTGGAGAAACATTGGAAGAGTCAATGGTGGTACAAAATGTTTTTAGATCTTTACCAATGAGATATGATGCAAAGGTTTTAGCAATCGAGGAGATGAAGAATTTAGCCAAGCTAAAGATGGATGAGTTTCATGGTATTCTCACGGCATATGAGATGCAGACAGAACAAGATAAACCCTCAAAGAGAGAAGTAGATTTCAAGACATCAAAAAAAGATAAATCTAAGATTCAATAATTAAGTGATAGTTCCAGTGATGATGAAGATTATAATGGAGCGCTTTTCATTCACAATCCAAAAAGAGGAATAGGTAAATATCAAGGAAAATTATCTTTTAAATGTTTTAATTGTGGAAAGATAGGACATTTTTTAGCTAGATGACCAAATAAGGGTAATGATGATGAAGAAGAAAAGCCTACATACAAGAATAATTTCAAAGGCAAATACAAGAAGGGATTCGAGAAGAAGAGCATGTATTCTAAGGATCCTAGCTTAGTTGAAGATAGTGGAGTTAGTGATTTAGAAGAAGAAGAGATTATATTCATGGACATACATGAAGGTGATCAAGAAGAAGAAGAGGAGGAAGTTGAAGTGAATATGTAAGGAGAACTCATTTGTGCCTTAGAAGAGTTAGAAGTTATTGAGAAGAAGAATCGAAGATTGATGCGCCAGATCGAGAAAAATGAAAAGGAGTCAAAGGAAATTATTGATGATCTACAAGCACACTTTGAAAAAGCCAAGAAGAATGAAGAAGATCTCGCAACATAGTTGGAAATAGCAAGAAAATAATGTCAAAGGTATGTTATTGAAATTTCCTCTTTAAAAGAAGATATTGAGAAAGGAGTCAATGATAAAGTAGTTAGTGATTCAAAATTTGAGGATAGCACTAACATGCTAAATAAGATATTGGAAAGTCAAAAAGCAAATTTAGATAAGACAAGGATCAGTTTTGAAAAGAAAAAGAGCTATGTTGAAGCTCTTACAAAAGAGGAAATTGAAAGGGGAGAAGTGAAAAATACAGAGGACATTTCAAACAGAGAAGGCTGGAGAGAACAAAGCTAGAAAAGACAATTAGGTTAGAGATATATAGACATGTCTTATTTTTATGGCTATTGTTTTTATTGTAATGGATATGGTCACAAGAAATTAGAATGTAGAAAAGGAGCTAACAATTTCAGAAATAAGGAGAAGGAAAGTCAAGTAGAGTCAAGCAGAAGCCACAACTCTTTTGCTCCTCTATCAAGCTTTGATGAAGAGACCATAGTATGCTACAAGTGAAACAACTTCAAACACATAGCTTGGTATTGTAGAAGCATGTTTGAGTTAGTCAAGAAGGATCAGAGTTTCAAAGCTCCATTCATCAAGAAGAAGGTACAGACATGTTCATGGCAAAAGAAAAAACTTAGATTCTATGATGGTTCAAACAGCTCTACATGTAAGAAATAAAGATCAGTCATGGTTAATTGATAGTGGATGTTTGAGGCATACGATAGGAGATAAAAGTAAGTTCATTAATCTAAATAATATCAATGGTGGTACAGTGAGATTCAGAGATAAAACCACTGCTAGGATAGCTAAAAAGGTACTTTGAGTTTGGATTATGGTAGAACTAAGACTAAGAATTTTTTATATGTAAAAGGTCTTAAGCATAATCTGTTGAGTGTTAGTCAAATATGTGATCAAGGATACACATTAAGGTTTCATGCTGAAGGTTGTGAGATTAGAAGAAAATATTCAAATGAGTTGATTGCAGATGCTTAAAGGATAGGGAACAATGTGTATGTATTGTCAGATATCTTCTCAAAGGCATGATCAAAGGACACATTCAAAGATCTGTGAGCAGAGTTGGGAGTAATTTATATTACTTCTTGCCATTGATGTTCAGCATTAGTTGAGGGGGATCTAAGTGTTAGCTCTAGGTAGGCCCTTTGCCATTTATGTCAAAGGGGGAGAATAATAGGTACAGGTATAGGTACAGGTGTAGAAATAGGTATAGGGAATAGGTACAAGTTACTAAGTAAGGGGGAGTTATTGTATGTTCTCAGATGATAGTATGTGTAGGTGACAGGATGTGGTAGTTTTAGGATTGAGGTTGCCATCAATGACAAAGGGGGAGATTGTTGGAAACATTGTCATTGATGTCAAAGGTCTATCATTATTGGCAATAAAGGCCCCATTGCATTTAATATTGTTTGTAATAGATATATCTTGGCCAATGTGAGTTAATATTTATTTAATATTAATGAATATATTTTTGGTTGCATATGAGACAAAAGAAGGGCCCATGGAGAAGTTAAAGAGCCATGGGGTAAAGACAAAATAAGGATGGGATACATTTTCCCATGAAGAGTCATCTTGGGGAATTCCAAGAGTCACCAAGTGAAGACAAAAGAGGAAGGGTGAAATTTCTCATGAAGGGACACTTTGAGGAATATGAAAAGTCACCAAGATGAGGGCAAAAGAGGGAAGGACGTTTTTGGTCATGAAGGGTCACCAAATAAATTTTCAAAGGCAAGAATATGAAGGGTCATACAAGTTTGGCACCATTTTCCATGAGGATTGAAGGGTCACAAAGGGGGAAGGCCAAAGGTCATTTGGAAATCTATAAATAAAGGCTTGAAAAGACATTTGTAATGTGAGAGATAGAGGTTGATTTGATATTGAATTTTTTAACTTAGAAAAGCATTTGTGAGACATGAATATGATTTGTATTTGTTATATCTAGCTTAGAAGAGCAAAGGTGAGAGAGAGGAAAGAGATGTATTGAGCTATCATTTGTTGAGATAGCAACATTAAGAGATAGGTGTGTGTTATACACAAAGGGTTGGTGCTCCTGTGGGTTGGTGCTCCTATGGGTTGGTGCTCATGAATTGTTGCTGGGTTGGTGCTTGGCAAAGGGGCTGGTGCTCATGAATTGTTGCTGGGTTGGTGCTCATGAATAGTTGTTGGGTTGGTGCTCAGCAAAGGGGTTGGTGCTCCTGCAAGTTGGTGTTTGTGAATATTATTTGGGTTGGTGCTCATTCATATACTTAAGATTGTTCTCCATGGTTTTTCCCACATTGGGTTTCCACGTTATATATGGTGTCTCTCTCTATCATGTGTGGTGTTTATTGTTTGAGTTTTATTGCATATATTGAATGTTTGATTAAGTGGAATTTGACTAAGGGAAAGTTTTATAAGATATATGATATACTGATTCACCCCCCTCTCAGTATATCCCATGCTTAACACATGTGCAGACCTAAAACTTGAACCATATGATCTCATGACATAGTGGAATCTATCCATATACTAATTTGATATTTAAATCTTAACACATGTGAAATATGATGTCATAAAATTTCTTACTCAGCCTTATCTATCAAAATGACTATTTGAGCTTAGATAATCATATGATTTTTTTTAATGGATTCCATTTACTTTCATAATAACTATAATCACTCATAAAAACATATAGGGTCTCTTAAACATGTTGATACCATTAAAATCATCCATCAATTACCTTACTAAGTCAACCATTGAATAACCATGCAAGAACACTAAAGAACACTGAAGCATACTTTATCATTATCATTCTATCAAACATGACACCTCATCAACATCCTTGGTCACCTTGGAGACATCATTTAAAAACATATAACAATATCACCCTTTGTAATGGATGTCAAACACTAATATAAATCTTATATTCAAACTCTATCTCTCTCTTCAAGTACTTTCTACTCCTTTGACATAATGATAAAGTGGGCTCAACTTCTAATCCTGTAGACCTGAAAAGACTTTAAGGACCAATAATAAGAAAGGACCACCTCTGAGATATAAGACAAACTCCCCTAACATTTTGCATACCTCTTCTTACCTTGAGCTTCTCAATCATGTTCCAAAAATATACTCTTCTTTGATCATACTCTGTTTTATGAAGATAAAACATATAAGTGAAAAAAAAACTATATGAACTTACCTTGAAAATATTAAGAGGGACTCCCCCTAATTCATCTAATCTTAATAACCCTTTTAGAACCTTGGTATTTTGGATAAAATGACCAAAAAGTCCACTTCTTCATACTAGTCTTACTTAGAGGCCTTGTAGCCCTACCTCAAACTTGTGGAGCCCATAAATTTTTGTGTATGAATTTTCATAGCTTTAAATTTCATATCTATATCACTCTCATATTCCCTATCATTCATGAAAAAAATCAATACTCATATCTCCCTCTGTAACATACTTCCTTCAAAAACCTACTAGCAAATTAACCCTCCATTTACACAAATCCACCTCCATGGAACCAACCATGCACTTTCAAAAGCTTGTGAAAGTATTTTTGAGCACTCATTTGGACATTTCAATAGATTAAGCATCATTAGATATCAAATTATTAGGTAAACCATTTTTCCAACATGAGCAGACATACTAGGTTTATAAGAGAAACTCAGTCAACACACCACCTTATGGTCAACTCCCATCTCTAAAACTTTTCTCACACCTGGAGATCATCAATACACACTTCTGGACCAACTTTTGAGCTTAGACTCCTTTAGGAACCCATACTTCCTATACCATGGTTTTTTAACTTGTATACCCTTAATAAAAAATTGGGAAACTTGAGAGCAAACAAAATTATCCAATTACACATAAAAGACCTTCAAAACTTGAAATAACCTATAACACACTTGAATTAGGTAAACACAACTTTCTATCCCACTAAAACACCTTGATAACTTTAAATTCTTCAAATAACACCTAGAAATCTCCATACCTAGCTTGTAGACCTTGCACATATAATAGTCAACATGCCAAAATTATGATATTACCAAGACACCTCATCCACTTTGACAAAACAAACTTAATTGATATCAAATCTCTTTTATCTACCAGATTCTACTACATAGTCCTCTAGTCTTAGGACCCGACCATTTACAAAGTTCCCCTTTTTTTTGTTTATATATGAGGATTCAATACATTGTTAACACAAATAACTTGGTTTGATCAAGTGATCATATCAACATGCTTGAGTTCACATCTGTAGATGGCATCTTCATATCTCCACCATAACTAGAAAATTTCACATATACTTCCCCTCAAATCATGAAAAGCTCTTTAAGCCTCTCAAATTATCTGAGTTAGATTCTCCTAACTCCATGGCAATGATTAAACTTCTAGGGCCCATAAGTCCTCTCTCAAGAGTCACCATACTACTAATCATAATAACAAGAATAAACATAATGCAGATTGACTCACCTAAAACCAAGATCTCAAGTACTTTCAAGGTGTTACACTAGATCAAGATACCTCAAGATACCAACTATGGATGAAATTTGATTACATCTATACCTTTATTTTATTTCAAGTTATCTTCACAATCTTAGCCCTCAAAGACCTCTCTGTTTACACCAAGGACTACGTCTTGCATATCATAACATTACTCCTTATGAACTAAATCAACACAAAGGAACACACAACCATACTTTATTTTTCATACCTAAAAATGATATAGAAACTCACCTTCATGGATTTATTATCATGCAACACTAGCTATGAGCCAACAAGCATCCACCATGCTTTCTCTTTATTTAAAGTGTCTCCTTAAATCCTAAAGAGAGACACCTCTGGCACATAGTGAGACTAAAAGTCCCAAAACTTAGGAGAATCCCATATCTCTCTACTTTTATCTGACTTGTATTCCTACCTCATCACCAAATTGACTTTGAATGGATCATTGACTTCATTATTTACTTTAGACTTGTCAACAAATGTAGACAATAGAAAATCTTGACTTTCCTTCATGTCTATCATGGGAAGAAAACCATCTTTGGTCTCAGTCTGATCTCTCCTAATAGGCTTAGGTTTCTACAACCATTTGTGACCTCTTCCTTGCACACTAGAAGCTCCATACATCTTATTTTTTTGGATAAATCATTCAACCTATTCTTGCAATACCTATTAATATGACAAACTCTATGAAATTTGAGACAAACAAGATCATTCATACCTTTTGCTTGAAGATGATTATGATCTTTATTTGATTGATTTATTCTCCTCTTGCATTCTCTAGCAATGTGACCAAACTGATTGCATGCATAACAATGACGCTAAGATGAATATCTCATTGAATTAATCTATCTAGCTTGTCTTGTTTATTACATTCTAGGATCCTAATTGAACTTATCTTGACATCATGGTATTTGCTTGTAGAGCCTATAAATGTGACCAACTCTTTGACAACTATAACAAACAATGTCTTCCATACCTTTTGTTTGAATATGGTAGTGATCTGCCTTTGATTAATTGCTTCTTCTTACATAGTCATTTACCCTATGACCAATAAAATGACAAATAAAAGAATGGCCCACAAAAGATTTGGCATACCTTGAAGCATTTGGTTTTCTGATTAGCTTCTTCATTTTGCCTATAACCTAATTTGAATTTTTGTCTTTCATCCTACCATCTTGTTTTCCTTGTTATGTTATCTTTTGACCTTTTTCAATCTTACCTATCTTGATTATGACCTTTTCATGCTCATCCTTCAAGGAAACAAGATTATCTTTCAATTGAACACATTCATCTTCTTTATCTCTCATGCTTGAACTTGGAGCCTCTAATTGAATTCTAAAATATTTTATTGTTTCCTTATCCTCCTGTTTCTATGCAAAATTGCTTTCTACATTCAAAGAAGAAATAAGAAACTAAGAGATGGTCAAGGCTAGAAGATACCTGATAAAGTCATGCGCACCGAAATCAGATGTTTGAAGATTCTCCTCTTTGGCTGTGGAGGAATGACACCTGCAAAGAAGAAAAGGCTGAAACACGGAAAAACGTTAGTCAAAGATATGGTGGGCTGTCAGGCGAACGCCCGATCCCAGAAGTACGAAGACTTCCTAGAAGGATATCAACCCACTGATAAAAAAAAGCAAAATATTGGACGAAAGTAGATAATAATGAAAGATAAAATGATAGAAATAAATGATAGAAAATAAAGTGCGTACCTGATATGCAGCACTGTTCTACACAATCGCCGGCATCGGTCTCTGTGGTGCCGGCGTCGGTTAGGGAAGGTGCCGGCGTCGGTCAAACTATCGGCGTCGGTCGGGGCAGGTTTTGGACAGAGTCTAGGCGAGTTGCAAAAGATCTGGGAGAGTCAGGACAAGGTCTTGACAGAGTCAGGACAGGGTCTGATGGAGTCGAGACAAAGTCAGGGCAGAGTCTAGGCAAGGTTTTGGACAGGGTTTTGGACAGGTTCTGGTTGAGTTGGGACAGGTTCTAGTCAGGGTAAGGTCTGAGTTTAAACAGGCTCTGGGGATTTACAGAAGGTCGAGTCTAGACAGAATATAGAGTATGGAAATAACAAGAAAGGAATAACCAAAAATAAAAACAAACAGATGAGGATACTTACCTGTCACAGTGCGAAGACATGATTGACGTTGTTGAAGTTGTCTGTGCAGTGCCGGATTGAAGCGAATGCAGATTGGTTGATGCTGGAGTTAGTTGATCGTGAGAGTGTTGATTGCAAGGGTCTGTGAATGTCAGAGTTCAGGCTTGATTGATTGATTGATTCGAATGGTTGATTAGCCTTTCGAATGGTTGGCGGACGTTGATGAAGGCAAGGGGCAGTTCGGGAGATGGTTCAATAACCGTTCGGGAAACCGATTGGGAACCGAATGATAACTGAAAATGGATAACGGTAAGGTGACCGACGTTGGCAGGATTGCCGACGTCAGCCGATAAGTGACCGACATCGATGACATCGGCTGGGTAAAGACCGTCGTCGGTAGATGCACAATGGGGATAGAGTCTAGCTTTAGCTCTGTGCTCATTTTTACATGCTGCCAGGGTCAAAGTTGGTGGAACAAGTGATCGACAAGGGTTAAATAGGCGAAGAAGAATAAGATGGGGAAGGACTAGGGGAGTCGACACAATTTTGGTGTCTACATTTGCCCCTTTTTGTCTTGTTGGTTGTTCTGGATGAACTGCAAGACAAAAATAGGAGTGATTGCCCCAGGTGAGGGATAAGGTTGATTTCGTCTTGTTAGTTGTTCGAATGAACTGCAAGACAAAAATAGGAAGTGGATTGCCCCGATTATGGATGAGGTATTCCCCCTCAAAGCAGGATTCGAGGGAAGGGAACCGGGAATCGGGTGCTGATTTGACAAAGAGTGGATGAAAAAGGGGGAGGGTAAACGCTGCAAAAGGCGTGATTGCATGTATACCACTGCACGAGAGGGTGAGGGCAAAGTGTCGTAGGTTAAGGGTCGAGGAGTGCCAAAATTGAAATAACCGGGCCCCAGCATTTAGTCGTCTACTGATCGGGTTATTCAATCGAAGTTGAAGCTCCAAATGGGTCGTCGCGGTCTAGGTATCCCGGGCTCAGGAAGTGCTCCTAGAAACACGAAAAAGTCACAAGTAGTGCGGATCAACCGGTGTGCGATCCTATACTTGTGAGGGTCTAAAAAGGTCTGCGCACAATTCTGCTAACCAGTCATGAGGTAGCATATATGCAAAAACAACCAAGGCAATAATGTCGTGGAAGTGGTTAGGGTCGGAGGAGAGAGGTAGGATCTCCAATGGTTGGTGGTCGAGGGGAGGAATGGATGAAAGGATGTGGCCGAGCTAACCCCAGAAGACCCCATGTCAACTGAGTCTTGCCTACATAGCCTTAGTCATAGGGCCTCAGGCCAATGTAGTTCTCCTAAGAAGGGAGGGAGGGACAAAGGGATGAAATTGGTCATGGTCAAGGGCAAGGTTATGGTTAAAAGAAGGAAAGAAGGTTTGTCCATCAGAGAGACGAACAAATGAGAATGGTCGAGCTAACCCCAGAAGACAGTCGTGTCATCTGAGTGCTGCCTACATAGCCCTGGTCAGAGGGGCCTCAGACCAATGTAGTTCAGACAAAAGGTCCGAGTAGTAGACAGGTGGTCAAAAATGGTTGATAGATTGGTCTTGGTTATGATGAAATGATGAGGGAAGAAGAGATGTTGCAGCCTTTTCCAAATGGTGTATTCTGCAACATTGGTTGAGAGGTCTTTCATCCCTAGCAATTTTCCATAGTCATGATGGATGTATGCTAAAAATGAATTGAGGTTTATTTATGCTTCAGCAAGTATTGGTTTATGCTGAACATAAATTGCGGTGGGTCAATAATTTCCATGTGTATTGGTGTCCATAGAAACTAGGGGGAATAGGCTATGGGGGTGGTCTAAAAAGAGAGTTGAGTCGAGTTGATTGACAAGTGATGAAGGTGAATGTGACCAAAGTGCAGAAGAAGTGAAAAGCATATTGCTCTTTCATTGACAAGGACCAAAAAGATAGCATAGATAGGGGGTATGAGAACCAAGAGCTCCATTCATGCGTGACGTCGTTGACCATAGTTATGTTAGAGCAGTAATCGAATCACTTTGACATTAAAGTGAGCTCGAAGTCCCTTGAGTAGGTGATAGGAGGAGGAAGAAGGGTAACCCATTTTAAGAGCAGAGATAACTATGCCCCTTTTGATAGGAGACCCTGAGACAACTATAAGTCAAGTCCATGACTCATTTTTTTTTTTTTTTTGGCGCAGACTGATCAATGCGGGAAGCCTGCATAGAGATGTCATTTGCTTGGTGGTCAGGTTGTGAAGCTGGTCAATGCAGGAAGCTTCGAAAATAGTGCTATTTATTGCCAAATTAGTCATAGCCATCCTTCAAGGGAGTGGTCTAGATCTTTGTTTAATATAAGGGCTTTTGAATAGCTATCCTTCGAGGGAGCAGTCTATTAATTACAGCAAGGATAGTACAGCTGTCCTTCGAGGGAGCAGTCTGCCTTTTGATTTTGATATGGATATAGTGACCATGGATATTATGACATCTTGATTTGTTTTTATAGAAATGTGAGTCATGGACAAGATTATAGAAGGTCAAAGGCTCCCTTTTATTAGGACAAAACATCCATACAGCATAAAAGGGTTATAGGAATTATTAAGAGGAATAGGGTTGAAAGGAAGTAGGATTAAGAGGACGGGGATTGCTCAAGGGACGAGCTCAAGTTAAGTGTCAAGTGGACGAGTACTCGACTAGCAGTAGAACGGTCATAGATGCAACGCATTAAGAGGCTCAGGTTCTGGTTATCCATCAAGAGAAGACAGACGATAAGTCCCTGATCCATACTTGTGCGTGATAATAAAAGGTCCGAGCCAATTAGGAGCAAACTTGCCTCATTTACTTTGCTCCATATTGGTCACGTGTTGATTCTCTTTGAGGATGAGGTCTCCGATGTTGAAATCTCGTTCTCGCAGATTTTTGTCATAGGCATGCTTGATGCGATGTTGATAGACATGGAGATGATTAAGGGCAGCAAGACGGCATTCGTCAAGTAACTCCAGTTGAGCTAAGCGATCTTGATGAGAGTCATCGTTGGAAATAATATCATGTAGAGAAATACGGAGAGACGGGATCTGTACTTCGAGAGGTAAGACAGCCTCTGTTCCATACATGAGAGAGAAAGGGGTAGCACCCGTAGAGGTTCGGATGCTAGTGCGGTAAGCCCACAAAGCGAAGGGAATGTGAATGTGCCAATCCTTGCCTGTGTCACTGACCACTTTCATGAGAATTTTGGTGAGAATTTTGTTGGAAGCCTTGGCCTGCCCATTTTCTTATGGGTAGTAAGGCGAAGAGAAACTGAGTTTGATGCCAAAGGAGTCGCATAGCTTTTGGATAGTTTTGTTTTTGAAGGACTTGCCGTTATCGGTGATGATTTTATGAGGGACACTGAAACGACAGATGATATGGGTGTTGATGAAGTCGACAATCTTGTCGGCTTTTGTGGAGACGAGAGGAATGGCTTCCACCCACTTGGTGAAATATTCAGTGGCTGTGATGATGGATTGATGACGAAGAGACGAATGAGGGTTAATCTCACCGATGAGATCTAAACCCCACTGAGAAAAAGGCCAGAAATCCTGAGCAATTTGTAAGGCATGACTAGGAAGATGAAGCAAGTTAGAGTGCTGCTGACACTTGATGCAACGCCGAACATAATCGCTACAGTCTTGATGAAGGGTAGGCCAATAATAGCCCAGACGAAGGATGCGCTTGGCAACCAAATTTCCACTAAAATGTCCACCACATATCCCATCATGGACTTGTTGAATGGCTTGAGATGCTTCAGTGGAGGTGAGACAGCGAAGAAGGAGGCCATCGAAGCCTCGCTTATAGAGAAGACCCCCTAGCATGGTATAATGAGTAGTACGCTTGATAAAAGCTCGTCATGCATTACTAGAGAGGTTGGGAGGAATGACAGAGAGAGATAAGAAGTCTACAAGTTGCTTATACCAAGAATCTTATGGGCTAGGGTCTATAGTGTTGACATGATGAATGTGAGGAGAGATATATGAAGGCAACGGCACACGACGCACCATGACAAAAAGTCTGGATGCAGATGAGGAAGATGGGATATGCGAAGCGAGAGAAGCCATGGTGTCAACAAACTTATTCGTGGATCGAGGAACAGTCTGCAAGAGGAAATGGTCGAAAGATGCAAGGAGAATGTCAGCACGATTTTTGTACCTTTGCAAAATTTCATTTTTACAGAGGTATGAACCGTTGACCTGATTGATGACGAGCTGCGAGTCACCGAAGATGTTGATGGACTTGATGCTGAGAGAGAGGGCTATCTGAAGTCCCAAAATTAAGGCCTCGTATTCGGCCATATTATTGGTACAATCAAAGTCGAGTTTAAAAGACAGAGGCATGGGCTCCCCTTCGAGTGGGATGAGAATGACCCCAGCACTTCCACCTAGTTGACATTTGGATCCGTCAAAGAACATAGTCATCTGATAGGTGGTGTCGTCGGAGGAAAGCGCAGCGATAGACTCGTCAGGGAACTCACACTATGAAGGTTGATTGTCAGGAAGAGGGGCATCTGCTAGTTGATCAGCGATGGTTTGCCCCTTGATAGATTTATGCTGGATGAATTCGAGGTCGAACTCAGCAAGCAGCATGAGCCACCGAGCCATACGTTGATTCTGATATGGCTTGGAGTGCATATACCTGAGAGGGTCAGTGTGGGTGATGACAAAGGTTTTGTGACTAAGAAGATAGTGGCGAAGCTTAGTAACAGCAAAGACTAACGCCAAACAGAGTTTCTCGATATGGGTATATCGAGTTTCATAGTCAACCAGTGTTTGGCTGATATAATAGACTGCTTGCTCACGGTGATACTCGTCTCGATGCGTGATCATGGCACCTAAAAAATGATGAGTGGTTGAGATATAAAGGTAGAAGGGTTGGTCATCTTTAGGTGGAATGAGAACTGGTGGAGAGACCAGATAGCGTTTTAAGGCTTCAAAAGCCTCTCGACAGTTCTTATCCCATGTAAAAGAGACGTCCTTCTTAAGGAGATGATGAAAAGGTTGGCAGCGATCAGAAAGCTGTGAGATGAAATGATGAATGGACTAGAGCTTGCCTTGCAAATTGCGAAGCTGCTTGAGATTGGTCGGGGGAGGCATTTCGAGGATAGCGCAAATCTTGGTGGGATCTATCTCGATGCCACGGAAGGAAACGATGAAGCCGAGAAGCTTGCCAGAGAGGACCCCAAAGACACATTTCTTGGGGTTAAGATGAACATTGTACTGAAGAAGATGAGAAAAGATGATTTTGAGAATGGTCAGATGGTCACGGCGAAGTTTGGACTTGCCGAGCAGGTCATCCACATAGTCCTCCATGATTTTGTGAAGGAGATCATGGAAAATGTAGGTCATGGCACGCTGATAAGTGGCACCTACGTTTTTCAAGCCAAAAGGCATGACTCGATAGCAGAAAGTCCCCCATGGGGTAATGAAAGTAGTCTTGTGCTGATCTTCTGGAGCAATCATGATTTGATTGTATCCTGAAAACCCGTCCATAAGAGATAGCATCTCATGTCCAGCCGTAAGATCAACAAGCTGGTTGATGTTAGGAAGAGGAAAATCATCTTTAGGATAGGCTAGGTTAAGGTCGCGATAGTCTGTGCAGATCCAAATCCCCCCAGCTACCTTGGTGACTGGGACGATGTTAGAGACCCACTATGGATAATCGATGGGCTGAATGAAGGAGACAGAAAAAAGGCGCTGAAGCTCCTCTTTGACAAGGAGGGCAATGCGAGGATGCATTTTTTGAAGCTTTTGCTTGACAGGCTTAGCCTCTGGTTTGGTGACAATGTTATGGGTAACGATGGTGGGGTCTATGCCAGGCATATCACTGTAAGTCCAGGCAAAGGCCTTGCTATGGTCAGAGAGGAACTGGGTATAGTCAAGCTGCTCCTGAGCATCTAAAGATTGGCCAATCTTTAAGACATAAGGAACATCAAAAGAAGGAAGGTTGATGTCAATGGTTGATTCATTTAACATAACCTGGGTCTCAGAAGGGAGGGAGCGCTGGATGAAAGAATCGTCAGTGCCCATGTAAGAAAGAATGGCATCATCGTCAACACAGTGAATAGTGTGAATGGTTGCCGACTCATCTTCGATCATGCTGGGAAAAATGAGAGGGAGAGACTTGGATACCCCATTGAGCTGATAAGTCAAGGGGTCCAGGCGGATGGTGTTTATGGAAAAAAAACTAGGAGGAATGGAAACCACTGACTCCGTAGGTGAAGGGAGCAAAACAGGCGAGTGTGGAGGAGATTGGTCAAGGATTGGTTCAGGACAAAGGTCTACAGGGTCTTGAGTGGGGTCATGATATCCCAGACCATACCATTTCTTGGCATCGTCATCGTTGAGCGGTTGGATAGGCTGATGGGAGCCCTGCTCATAGCGTTCGAAACCAAAACCCTTCCATGCACACCTGTAAAGGTAAGTGTGTGCAAAGGCAGGGTTGCCAAGAAACGAAAAATCTGATGTGAAAGGTTGAGGTGAAGAAAGAGGATTACCGTCAGTAGGAGCTTGATTAAGCCCCCCATAGATGAGGTCGGTGCGGAGGTGAGGGGGACCATAAGGTATGATCATCCCGATCCGATGGTCGTAGCTGGGGCTGTGATGAAGGCGTCCATACTCTTGTGGAGTTTGGAACATGTCTAAAGTCAGCAAGCGATACTCTCCCAATGAAAGTCTTTGGAAGACATCTTCCATGGGGTCTATGGTTGTCTCTTGAAGGGGAGGTGTAAGGGCGACCGCCTGTTGCGAACTGGTTGAAGCTTCCGCGGATGGAGGTGGTGCCGGGGTTGATGGCTTGATAGGAATGAGGACATCATTTGGAGGGTAGGTGGTGTTGCATGTTTTGAAGGGCGAAGGGTCAGCGGGAATGGTGTGGACTTGTCCGTCATGCTCAATTTCACACAACGGTGTAGGGTGGAGGGGACACAGGCCATGGCGCAGATCCAAGGTCGGCCCAGCAAGATGTTGTATTAGAACTCTCCTTCGATGATGTAGAAGAGCTCCAAGACTGTGCGTGGACCAACGCAAATATGAAGGATGACTGTGCCAATGGTCGTGGCAGTAGTGTCATTAAAAGAATGCAAGATTGCGTTAGTTTTAGAGACATAATTCTTGGGAAGAGCTAACTGATCAAAGGCATGGGTGGAGATGATGTTGATGCTAGCACCTCCATCGATCATAACGTGTTTAATGTGTGTCCGATCGATATAGGCAGTGATGAAGAGGGCAGCATCCTGATCTTCCCTGTTGGATGTGGGAATCTCACAATAACTGAATGTGATGGAAGCAACAGGGGTTAAAGAGTGGACAAGAGCAGCAAGTGGTTGGGGGTCCTCGGGTTGGACCCCTGCTGCCTGCAGGGCTTGGATGAGGGCCTGACGATGTTGGGGCGAGGTCTGGATGAGATCGTAGAGGGACATCTTCACAGGCGTCTAGTGAAGCTGTTTCAACATGGAGTCGTGGATTGGTCTAGAAGAGGAAGAAGAAGAGGAGGGTTGAGGCGCGCCAAGGATAGAAATCTTAGGCATAGGCGGTTGAGGTGGATTGACAAAAGGGTAGGTCCAAGGAATGGCGGCTTTTTCTTTCACCTTGTCCTTTTGTGACCTAGTGGTGATGTGAATGGCATTGATTTCAAAGATGGGAGGTGAAGGTGATGAAGGAGTTGTAACAGGTTGATGAGATGTGGATGGGTTTGAAGAGGTTGAAGGGTTATGAGAAAGAGTCAGGGGTCGGTCGAAAGTGTCCTCAAAGAGAAGAGTGTCTTTCTCCAGATAACGGTGAATGACAGCCTTGAGGGCACAAGTCTCGGTGTCATGTCCTGGTGTACGATGATATAAACAAATTTTCGTGTCGTCGAACCAGGAGGGTTTAGACCCGAGAGGTTGAAAGGGCTTGATGGGTGGAAGAGTTATGCTAGAAGTTTGCAAAAGTAGTTGCAAGATCAAAGAGTATGAGCCCACTAAAGGGTCCATGCTCATCGATGTATGCGATGTCGGTGACTTTTGCTTGGGCGAAGTTGGAGGGGGTTTTCGTACCACCTTCTGGGTTGATGGTGCAATGACAAGCTGAGACGGTACACTCTTCATGAGAGGTATTGCCCTTTTGGGAGAGGGTAGGCTAGTGGTAGGTAAAGGAAGCAAAGGAGGCAATCGGTTTTGGTTAGAGGTTGGAGTGGGAAGGACTCTGGTTAGGGTTGAAGGATGCGGGCCCAAAATGGAAGGCAATGGTGACGGAAGAGGAGGCATTCATCTCTGTGGTTTGGCAGTCTTTTGTGATTTAGATTGAAGACTACTATTGATTGAGGTTTGGTTTAAGTCCACCTTCACTTGTGGATGAGTGAGGTTGGAGACGGGGCGAACGCCAAGTGTTTTGATAGGTTTAGGCAGAGTAGATGAGGGTTTTGGTTTTGATGAATTTGATGAAGATGTAGACGGTTTGGAAGTGGATATCTGATTTTTGTTGATAGTCTTAGGAGGTTCTGCCATGGGACGATTAGCAGCATGAGATGAGAGGGCTCGGGCTTGTTGAAGAGCTGTGAGATGGTCCCACAATCCCTGATGTTCCACTTTCCTAGAAGGGAGAAGTTTGAGTCTCTCCACTAATTGGGAAAATGGTTGAGAAGATGCGGGATGAGGTTTAGGCTCTTGAGAAGATGTCGATGGTTGTGGAACCAAAGGTATGGTAGTTTCAGCCCCAAAGCATGGTGAAGTTGTGACAGGTTCATCTTTAGCTGGAGATGAAGGAGAGATGGGTTCTTCCCTAGGTGGAGAAGAAACTGGAGAATGAAGCTCCTCAAGCGGGTAAAGGGCAGGGATGATAGTGCCCTCCACTTGTGGTCGAGGAGTAGGAAAGGTTGGGTCCTCCATGGGCAGCAAGAAGGAAGATGGTGAAACTAGCGGTGCTGGTAAGGTCGAGGCATCCTCCAAAATGAGAGAAGTTGAGGGAGAACTAGCCTGAGAAAGAGGTTCGTCCACATGTGATGGACTGATGGATGAACTCACCTCTTGGGGTTGGTTAGAAATGAGGGGCAAGACCGTATTGACTGTTCGAATATTATGTTCATGGGTATTGTCAGTCAAGGTCTGGACGTTGTTTTGAGTTGGTGGATGATTGGGGAACGGTTGTTTGAAGATATCGATACCCTGATTAGGAGGGGCATTGGGATTGTCAAGGATGAGATCACCCTTTTCCAACATGTCTTGGACTATGTTTTTAAGGGTTTTACAGTTGCCCGTGTCATGACCTTTAACACGGTGGTAGTTACAGAAGTCATTTTCCCTATACCACGCAGGGATGGCGTGTGAGGGATCAAATTGTGGTGGAGGTCAGATCTGAGGGAGATTGATGGCCCCTTATTTGACGAGTTTTTCCAGCACAGACGCGTATGATTCTCCAAGTGGAGTAAACTGTCACTGTATGTATCTCTGCTGAAATTGGCGAGTGGCACTCATAGATGTGGATGGTTCAGGTTGATTAGTTGAAGGTGAAGAGGAAGAAGATCTAACAACCACAGCATTTGTTGAAGCTTTAGATTTAGGATTGGATGAGGAAGGCTTAGAAGAGGGGTCATTGGTTTTGGAGTTGGGATTCTTACTCTACAACTTGACTTTATTCTCCTCAACGACACGTAACTCAAGTTTACGAGCCATCGTGAAGGCTTCATCAAAAGTGCGGAAGGTCTGAACCCTCAAGGTAGAAGAAATATGTCTAGCGCAGGCTTGAGAGAAAAGTTCAATAAGCTCAGGCTGAGGTAAGGAAAATAAAAGTTGATTGATAAGGCCCCTCCACTGAGCGACGAAATTAGTAATAGATTCATCCTCGAACTGGAGAATAGAATAGAGGTCTGTGATAGAGACCTTCTTGGTGATATTGATGGAGAAATGATCAAGGAAGAGCTGGGCCAGCTGAGTGAATGTGAAGATGGAATGGCTGGGAAGAGAGCTGTACCAGTCAAGTGCAGCACCTAAGAGAGACATGGGAAACGTGCGTAAGAGCAACGCATCATCGTGGGTGATAAGGTAACAGGCATGTCTGAATGCCCGTAAATGTTGTTGTGGGTCTTCCTTGCTCTGGAAATGAGAAAACTTAGGAAGTTCCCACTGGCTGGGATATGGTCTGATGGGGACAGAAGGATGGATGGGCTCGTTGCAGATTTGTTCGTACGAGAGAGTGTTGCGTGAGCCAGTAACGGAGGTCTCTAGGTTGGACATTTTATCCATCAGCATCTTGATAATATCTACTGACAGATTGGTGGGTGGAGCGCCTCCTAGATTGTAAGGCACTTGAAAGAGGCTGGAAGAGGTATACGACGTAGTCAGTTGTACCAATAAGGGTGCAACGTATGGATGACTAGTCGTAGGGACAGAAGAAGTGACTAAGGATGGTTGGATAGAAGGCATGGCTAGGTTTGATGTTGTCATGGGAGGTTGGTTAGAGGTAACATGGCCCAATGGATAGGTAGCCACCCTAGTGTTGATAGGAGTAAGGGTAGGCGGAATAGAGACGACCAAGTTTTGAAAGGGGGTAGAAAGTGGTTGAGTGGGTTGAGATTGATAGGGGGCCGAAACCCCAGTGAAAGTGGGCCCAACGACGGAAGGAGAGGCCACACTTGGATGGTTGGTAAAAGGTTGGTCATTGGTTGAGGCAACATCCTCGGTATCTGAGGGTTGGACTACGGATGCCGTTGATATAGCCGCAGTTTCGAGGAGAGAAGTCGGCATTCCATAAATTGGATTGCCTAAGGGGTCTCGCGTTTGGCTATTCATGAGATAGTGTTGCAAGGCTTTTACGTTGAGGTCCAAGAATCGTGCAAAATCTTGGTCCCCTTCTGGGATAATAGGTGTTTGGGTCGGAGATGGTCTGGTAGGAGTTCTTTCAGTTTTCGAGTTGAACTCCATTATAGGGTTGGTTGTAGGCGGGGTAGACGGAAGAGGATGATGCCTCGCGTGATCGACTAGAGCCTTGGCTTGGCTACGAGTCAGAACCATTCAAGGCAAGGAAGAACATCCTCACAAGCTCAAACAAGCAGATAAGAACTAAAAAAGGATGAAGACACAAGCAGATCCTAAAACTCTAGAAGTAAATTATTAGGATTATAGTGGCTTATGCCTTAGAATGTGTGTAGAGGAAGATTGGCTTTGTGAGTCGGGTCCTAGAAGAAGCAGTCTATGGATGGTTTCGGGTTTTGTTATGGTGCTCAAGAAATCTGTGTTAGCTTTCGTACAGGCCTGGTGCTAAGGAGCAAGCTCCCCTCACTTCACGATTCCAGTGGTTAGCTGGTTTCGCTTAGCCAAAATATACTTCCACTATAGTTTAGACTCTGCCAGAAAATAGAGTTGGCTTTCTCCTTGGTGATGAAATCCAAGTAAGATCGCCGGGACGGGTAAGGTATCTACTGGGGGATGAAATCCCAGTCGGGCCTTGTCTCAGGTAAGTTAAAATGTTTGTTTTGTGCAGGTGGTTTGGTCGTGTAACATCAAGTGATCTAGATTAATTCAATATGCGGTTTAATTACTATGTGTAGTCTAAAAGATGCAAGCAATCAAAAATGAATGCAAAGTGTTTTAATTCCTAAGTCGAAATGTTTGTTCGTATGAAAATGAATGGAGAAAGAGTCGAAGAATATGAGTTTTAGCTAGTCTAGAAGTGCAAGAAAGAAAGAAATGTTCGTTTTAGTCCTGCTTATGATGTCGTTTAAGAAGAGACGAAAGGAGGCGAAAAGGAAGAAACCTAATGCACCTATATGAACGAAAGAAAGAAAGAACCCAAGGAAGGCCCTAAGGTCCCACTGGGGGTGCCAGAATGTTTCTATGCAAAATTGCTTTCTACATTCAAAGAAGAAATAAGAAACTAAGAGATGGTCAAGGCTAGAAGATACCTGATAAAGTCGTGTGCACCGAAATTAGACGTTTGAAGATTCTCCTCTTTGGCTATGGAGGAATGACACCTGGAAAGAAGAAAAGGCTAAAACATGGAAAAACGTTAGTCAAAGATATGGTGGGCTGTCAGGCGAACGCCCGATCCCAAAAGTACGAAGACTTCCTAGAAGGATATCAACCCACTGATAAAAAAAAGTAGAATATTGGATGAAAGTAGATAATAATGAAAGATAAAATGACAAAAATAAATGACAGAAAATAAAGTGCATACCTGATATGTAGCACTATTCTGCACAGTCACCGGCGTCGGTCTCTGTGGTGCTAGCGTCAGTTAGGGAAGGTGCCGGCGTCGGTCAAACTGTCGGCATCGGTCGGGGTAGTGACCGGCGTCGGTCGGGGTAGGTTTTGGATAGAGTCTAGGCGAGTTGCAGAAGATCTGGGAGAGTCAGGACAAGGTCTTGATAGAGTCAGGACAGGGTCTGATGGAGTCGAGACAAAGTCAGGGCAGAGTCTAGTCAAGGTTTTGGACAGGTTCTGGGTAGGGTTTTGGATAGGTTCTGGTTGAGTTGGGACAGGGTCTAGTCAGGGTAAGGTCTGAGTTTAAACAGGCTCTGGGGATTTGCAGAAGGTCGAGTCTAGACAGAATATAGAGTATGGAAATAACAAGAAAGCAATAACCAAAAATAAAAATAAACAGATGAGGATACTTACCTGTCACAGTGTGAAGACATGATTGACATTGTTGAAGTTGTCTGTGCAGTGCTAGATTGAAGCGAATGCAGATTGGTTGATGTCAGAGTTGGTTGATCATGAGAGTGTTGATTGCAAGGGTCTGTGAATGTCAGAGTTCGGGCTTGATTGATTGATTGATTCGAATGGTTGATTAGCCTTTCGAATGGTTGGCAGACGTTGATGAAGGCAAGGGGCGGTTCGGGAGACGATTCAATAACCGTTTGGGAAACCGATTGGGAACCGAATGATAACTGAAAATGGATAACGGTAAGGTGACCGACGTCGGCAGGATTGCTGACATCGGCCGATAAGTGACCGATGTCGGTGACATCGGCCAGGTAAAGACCATCGTCGACAGATGCACAATGGGGATAGAGTCTAGCTTTAGCTCTGTGCTCATTTTTACATGCTGCCAGGGTCAAGGTTGGTGGAACAAGTGATCGACAAGGGTTAAATAGGCGAAGAAGAATAAGATGGGGAAGGACCAGGGGAGTCGACACAATTTCGGTGTCTACACCTCCTTAGCTTATTTATCCATGTCATCCTTTAGTATACATGCTTGTTCTTTCATATAATTGATCAGTTCCTAATTCTCCTTTTTCTCTCTCATGGACTTGCTTGACAAACACCCTTCAAGAGACTTGACTTTTGATTCAAGAGCTTTGATCATATTCATAATTTTTTGATTCCTCTTCTTTTACTCCTTTATTTCACCAAGTCCACCCATGATCTTATCTTTTATATCAAATTATTCTTCCTTTATATCATATAACACTTCTTCTACTCCACGATCATGGAAAACTTCTTCATCATCCATGGCATTCTTTTCTTTTAAACAACTTTCCTTTTTACCCATATTGTACCTTAGATCACCTTCAAGTGGTTAAAATTGCAATGAAGGTCCTTCTCTGATACAAATTTTTAGAGGTACACTCACAAAGAGTGGGGGTGAATAAGTGATGCTAGATAATCTAATTCAATTTCCAACTCTTAAACCTTCAATATATACAATCATGATACATATAAATTAATCATTGAAATTAATAAGGAAGACATAGTAAGATCAAACACATAACACATGATATATATGGGAAACCCTTTTGGGGGATAAAACCCACTGAACCCTGTAAGATGGACTACAGTCCTATAATAACAAGATATAAATTTATACCAGCACCAACTAATCAAGGAACACCCATCCTACAAGGAGGAACCAACCCCTCAGGCAACCAAGAACCAACCTAACCACATTGATCTGATGTCCACTTCTAATATAATATATTATACACCTGATGATGGACTTCCCTTACTTTTTCTCTTTGCCTTTACACTCTCATAAACTTACACACACAAACAATGTATCCAAAACACCCTTTAGATCACTCTTTCACTTCTTAGCACATACATAATCAAAAAACTTCAAAAAACTCTATAAAAACATTATAAACATGAATTATAGGTCATGCACATAATTATAAACTTGATCTTCTCTTCAATCCATCCACTAATCACACTCAATCAAACTTTAGGGCTTACTCACTCAATCTACCTTTTTTAGGATCATTAGGTCCAATGACCTATGTGTTCAACTTCATCACCTTGATCAGATAAAAATTACCAATAATATTTTATATATAATTGTTTTCAATAATCTATACCTTCTCTTTCCAATGTTCTCTCCTTAGTATGAATCCACAATTACACAACTAGCTCAAATAGGCCAACAATGCCTTGCATTTATACCATTATCTTAGTATAACCCATATTGTTTAGCCAAGATGATTTACATATTTGATTCACACATAACATAGGTATATACACATGTTAAATTTGAGAACCAAACTCTTCATAGGTTGATCATTACTTCATTATCCCCAAACCTCCATAAGGCCTAGTTAAGACCTAAAGCAATTAGGCCTTCAAATCCACATGTTACACTTTGAACCTCTTGGACCACCTTCAACATATAAAAAAAAAATTAAAAAAATTGTATTTCACATCAATAAGCCACTTATATAATCCATATGGGTCCACATTACCTAAAACTCCACTTCACACATTAAACCAAGCCTTTTAGCCTACTAGCTCTATAGGCCTTCTTACATAGAAAACACTATCTTCTAGAACTGAATCATAATTTAAATTTTATCACATAAAATCATGAATAAATAATATTTATAGGTCATCCATGGTATAAAAAAAAAACTAAATTCATTTTTCAACATCACATAGGCTAAAGAACTTCAAACCAACTCTCTCAAGATGACCACTCAAACTGGTCACATACAGTCAAAATATAGTCAAGATTTTTTGAATCTCTATATCTGATCAAGGGAATATTATGACATATAATACTTTATAATAAATATTTGAGACTTCCTTGACATATTAATATTAATTTTTTCCTTAAATATTCTTAGAACACCTTCAACTTATCTTTACAATATGGTTACTCAATATGTCAGAGCATTCAACAAACATAGTCAACTACTAAGAATTTGTTCATATTGAATATGTATTTTTGAATCCTAAAAAATCCAAAAAAAAATTCTTAATGTATTTATATAAATCTAAAATATTTAACTCATCTTGAAACATCAAGACACTATTAATAAAAACTCAAAAATTCTTCTTAGGTCACATACAAAACATGATCAAGCCTATAGTCAAATTTGAAGATAAAAATATTTGACTACCAAAACACTAAAAAATTATAAATAATTTTTATGGAATAAAACTTAAGTCCTTTAAAACCCTTTTTTTTTTACACCATCAATAAATTCATCTAGGAACAAATGATATAATCAAAATACTAAACACTGGTTTTTCCCTTTTCTAATTCAAATTCCAATGATCGTTGTTCAAACACTAAACATCAGACACTTTTTCATCATCTCATTATCCCTATAAAATTTGGATAAATACGTAAAATTTATATCCTTATAATTATCCTATCTTTAACTCTTTAATTCTCACCATTGATCATTGATTTGTGTTTATGTGATTAAGACAATTGGCACCATCGTGTGCCTTTTGAGCACATTGATTTTTTGACTCCAATGAACTTCCACCACTTGGCTACCCCACATTAATTATAATCATCCTATTGAATTATTAACTTCACTCATGCTGATAATATCTATCTACATGATCATGCTATCACCATTGGATCTTTGTCTGTCGATCCCCGTTCGTGTGCCACTTGACAGTCTTGCATGTATTCTGAGCACCCTACTGACTTGTTGACTTGATATGCACCATTGGATTAATATCTAACAATATAATTCACTATATTATATCCTTAAACATTCATATTTAATACTCACAATATATTTTTTTTCTGATTAAATTCTCATCGTAGATCTTTGATAATACAAATTTGGATAAGTATGGGAACTTAGTGATCTCTATCTAAGAGGCCAACTTTGCACCTTAATAACTTTTGTTACGCTCCATGTCCATACCTAAAAAGTGAAAAATATTATCTAATCAAATATAGGAATCTATCAATATATCAATCTACTCTTTAAACCTTCACATGTGTGAAATATGATGTCATTAAACTACTTACTTACCCTTATTTGTCAAGATGGCTATTTGGGCTTAAAAAATCATATGACTACTGTAATGAATTACATTTACTTTCATAAGCACTCCAAGCACTCATAAAACCCTATAGGGTCAATGAAACATATCCATACCATAAAAATAATCCATCAATTACCTTACTAAGTTAACCAATGAATAACCATGCAAGAACACTAAAGAACATTGAAACACACTTTGCCATTGTCATTCCATCATACATGACACATCATTAACATCCTTGGTCACATTGGAGAAATCATTGACAAACCTCCAAAAATAACATGAATATTTTCATGTATTATTTTAATAGGTTAAGACCACTAACGGAGATACTAGGCCATCTTGGCATGTTACGATAGTCCTAAGGATTAAATTGATGATCCTAAGACACCTACAAGTGAAATATAGAAAAGGGAGGTCTAAAGGCAAAGAGAGAATAGAGAGATTGTTTTAAAATGGACCTTGAGCTCAATTTAGACTCTATCTAGTGTAAAAAAGGTCATAATAGGTTAGTAGTGAATAACATAAGAGTTTATATTTGTAGTCAAAACCTTCTCAAATCATCTACAAGCTTATCTCTTGGGCAAACTCAGTTTCAAACATAATGGAGAATGACTTGAATGTTTGGAAAGACCTTGAAACCCATTTTAAGTTTTAACCTATTATATTTGATCATTGAAGGAGCTAACATCAATGATGAGTCTTAAGGAAAATCATGAAATGAATATGCTTGTATACTAAAAAAATATTTACAGGCACACCTAATGAAGTGTACTTCGTCTTATATATAAGCAAAAAGGTATTGTAAGTATTAAAGGAGTTTTGAGATACGTGAAACCTAAATTATTTATATGAGGATATGAATAAGGTTATTATGGATGAGGTGATTTTCTAAAGTATAGGTTACACTAAATATAACCCTACAATTAGACCTTCACCTATAACAAATCAAGAAAGTGTTGAAGTAATTACAACATCTAGGTAGACGTGACTCTTTGAGATATGAGGTAGTTAGATACTTTAAAAAAATGAAAAAACATGTATATATACCTCAAAATCACATTCAACACCTATTAATATCCTAATCAACTCTGATCAACACCAAAACATAGTCATGCCTACCTATAATCAACAAACAAAGTCAACTCAATAGATTATTTCAAGAGAAATTTGTGACTTCAAAGCATATACATGTAGATTTAGGTTCTAATTTTTGGTAAAATTAGTCTTCATGAATGTTTTAAGCTTATTATTTAATTATAATGGTCATACTAGTGGTATAATTGCTCATTGTTTTGTCATAAACCTCCTGTAGTCTATTAGCAATCATAGAGGAGACCAAATGAGATTTTAAGAAGTTTGAGAACATGATAGAGGGTTTAAGCTCCATATTAAGTTTTATAAGGAAAATTAAGATAATTATATTCCTAATATTCTCTTTTATGTAGTTCATACTCAAGTTTTCAAGTTAAAATGTCTTTGAGGGCTAACTAAAGAAGAAAGTTCCAAAATAGGCCTATATGCATAGTCTTATGATCCTTTCCTTTTATTGATGTTAGTTGAAGATGTATGATATTTTAAGAGAGGTTTAAGATGTATGTCAATGTTTTATGATGTTTATAAACTTGGTATGGAAGAGGTAATGGTCAAACTCAATTACTCAGGGGTTGATAAAGTATGATTTCCAAGAAACCATAGGCTAGAGGGATCAAGGTATACAAAAATTAAGGAGACCCTCAGACTTTTACCAAATAATTATTATCAATATGAGATAATGTTTTAGAGGTTTCATACTCCATAAAATTTACTCATGAATTTTGAAGGAATTTCAGACCTATGTCTTACACACACATGTGCATGTGCGCGTATGCACACGCATGCACACACACACACAAAACACACACACACACACACACACACACACACACACACACACACACACACACACACACACACACACACACACACACACACACACACACACACACACACACACACATTTTGGCAGTGTAATCCTATAGGCATAGGGTAAGAGAGGAGTAGAGTTAGATTTGAGTCACTTTATGGTAGTTTTATAAGTTTTAAGACCAATATAAAACATATAATATTATGATTTTCAACCTATAAATTCACATATAGGTCACTTAGACCTCTAATACCTAGTTTAGGCCTAGAAAATAGTTTTAGGTCTAGAAGGCCTAAATCACCTTGAGGCACTATAAAAATATATAAAGAAAAGTTTAATTAATGAGAAGGTATTATTATTTTATTAAATTCACATAAAGGTTTTTTAAATAATATAAAGACAATCAAAAGGTTAATTTGGTACTTTAGAGAAAATTCAAACTACTGTAGTCAAGATAGTCATTTAAAACACCTGTTTAAGAACTCATATCTTTCATCACATGAGGAGTTTGAAAAAATGTCCTTAAAAATATTTTAATAAAACTATTAAATTAAAATTCATGAAGGATTTAATTTTATTGAGGATATGAGGTTTATGAACCATTACTAAGAGTATAAACATGTCTAGAATGCATTTAGAAGCCTACAAGCAAACTTATCTATGTACATATCTTTTCAAACCTTTTACATGAGAACCAAATATTATCAAGAAATTTTAAGGGATCTATGGACTAAATATCCATGGCAAGAAATTATGGTTTGGATTTCAATACTTTATTAACCATTTTTAATAAGGTTCACCTTCAAAACCCTCCTAAATCCTCCTACAAACTAGTTTTGATAAAAGTGAAATTTATTGCACTCAAAACCTGTGAATCACTTAATAAAATATATAAACATTAATTAAACTAAAAAAAAGTCCTATAAATGGTAACGTGATGTATGAAATTGTATAAAAATGGAAAAAAACAAGGTTTTTTAAGGAAAAAGTGTAGAAAATAGAGGTACAAGGTAGTTTAATGGATGCCAATCAATGGAGAGTTAATATTGAGAATTTTTATACCTTATCAAACCATAAAATAATAAAAAAATTCCTATAAATTCCTTTGTTAGTTCATTCAAAATAGCTAGTCTACAAAAATTCAAGTAAGATTGACCTAATCAATTACTTTGACTAATTTGCAGATGTCTCTTATTCAAAATGGATCATTTCATGATGTGAAGCATTGGTTAATTATAAAAATCACTATATTTTTTGGTTATATAGGTTTTATTTAGTTTTTCATAGTCATCAAGTACTATAAGTTAGGCTACTAGGCCTAATTAGCCTAGTAGACCTACTTGATCAATCAATTGAAGTTGAAAATGGCATTGAACGCTGTTGATGAGAGATAATGTGGATTTATCACTATCCATAAACAATTTTTTATTATTAATTAGTGTCATAACTGATCTTCAAGTGTATTTTTGATGCAAACTAGACATAAGTAGTAATCAATGTGAAGGAGGGATAAAAAATGAGTTAACTGATCTTAAGTACCAATTATGAGTTAACAGATCATTGACTAATAATAAATTCATGTTATAAGTCTTCAAAAAATAAGGAGTTATATTTTTAATTAATTAATATTCCAAAAAAAAATTACACACACACACACACACACACACACACACACACACACACACACACACACACACACACACACACACACACACACACACACACACACACACACACACACACTTATGATGGCCCACCACCTTGTTTATAATGCCAAATAGCTCATTCAGGATAGGAGCATGTAAGATTATCAAACCTAGAATGATGTCTTAAGGACTATTTGAAACAAAGTTATCACTTAATTTTAATTTATTTTATGCTCATATATGACTCTTATTATCTCCTATATGCCACATTTACTTCTCTCTCTTCTCATGTTTTATAGATTCAGGATTTAAGGCCTTTTTTAGGATCCCTCTCTTGGGCATTATAAAACTCTACCAAGATTGAACTTTATAACCCATTAAATCAATAAAATGGACTATTAAAACATATATTTGATTGAATTATAGTGTTTATTTTATTTTTTATATGTGTATAAGTCATATGAATCTACCTTTAGCATGCCCTTACCATACCTATCTATTGATAAATTATCTTCTACAAGTTATATGAAGTATCAAAGGTTGGTGATCATATTTTTTGTGTACAAGGTTGAATAGTGTCTCAAATCATACCTCTCTCCCTTTAAATCCAATATATATTCGTATATCAATACCTCCATGTGAAACATTGTTGCAAAATAATCCATAGAGATAGTCTCTTAGTCCATTTTTGGTTAATTAGTGTTTTAAAAGTACAAATTTGAGTGGATAAACCAACAATATAGGTGTTGATTATTTTGACCACAAGTCAAAATAGGTTAACTCCCTATAGTAAAAAACATTATATATGGGATATTAGAATTATTTTAGGTGTTTCATGGTCAATTTTATGTCATTTAATATGTTTCTATCTTTGTCATAGTAACCAATTTAGTCCTTGTGTCATTTTATGTCACTTAGGGGTCATTTTTGGGTCATAAATGAAGATGGTATAGTTTTCCAAGGTGTCCAAGTGTTATAAAATTTATTAAAACATATAATATGTTATATCCATTGTCATGAATGTTATTCCTAATTGAAACTTATAGATTCATAACTGAAAATAAATAAAATAAGTGAAAAGGAGTTTTGGCAGTTGTACAACCTATAGAGGAGAGTGGCACATGTGGAAAGATTATGGAATGGATATTAAACTTCCCTATATAGGAGAGTGGCACATGTACAACCTATAGAGGAGAGTGGCACATGTGGAAATATTATGGAATGGATATTAAACTTCCCTAACTTAATTTACATGATTAATAATATTTTTAATGATAAAAAATGGCTGAAAACCATTCTACTCATCCATCACTCCATTAGGCATATAAAACCGGCTAATATGTCTTCTAATGGTATGGCTAGTAGGAGATGTTTTAGGTTAAATTATATTGTGAGGTGATAGTACACTCAGTAAAATTACATTTCATGGATGGATTTATAGGATTGGTCACTTATGCTTTATGAACCATTCTTAAGAAGTTGATTGTCTATTTATGCATGTTATTTCCCATACCCTATAGGTTTTCTTCTTGTATGAGCTTCTATGTACAATATAGTTGATGAAATTGATTATATAGGAGGTATTAATCCTTCTCTAATTATTCCAATCTTTGGTTTATTTTTTTTAAACTTATTTTATGGGCCAAGCATCTTAAGTTGTAAGTGTGTCTCATATGGAATGATAGGTAGGTTTACACCATTTTCATATGTTTCATTTCATTTTGGAGGTTCCATATGAGGGTTATATTTTTTTATTAATTTATTTTATGTATTATATCAAATCCTTCCTTGAAAACTTAGTTCCAAAGGTTCTCACATAGAGTTGCAGTCAAGAAACACACAACACAATCAATTTCTTCCATGACTGTCATGCATAGTCAATTGAGTGGATGTGGAAGGTCATAAACACATTAATGGAGGTGTAATGATGGGTTTTAAGGTTATTATAATATTATTAGTACATGATCAATCAAGTTGATCTATTCAAATGATATTTGACTAGCTATGAAAACTAGTTCTCTAACACATACAATCCTGTACCATTGATTTTCACTTATAGATGCCCTCCACAAGAGATAAGCACATTGGAATGGAGGCATTGTATCTGGTTTCAATTTACTTAAGGTTTTAAATTATTCATATGAGAATTTTTATAGGATATAATACTATTTGGAGGGATATACACCATATATATTGTTCATATTCTAATTCACTACCTTGTCTACATGTGTCTCATAAGAGAATAAACACATTAGAAGGAATCATTATGACTAATTTAAACTCCTTCATGGGGGAAATTATCCATTTATAAATTTTTATAAGGTATAATACTGGTTACAATCCCATATTCATAGTCATTTCCATGTATATTAAAATGTCCACCTATAGGTGGATCCCAAAAAAACTTGACAATGATGCACATAGATGTTTGAGCATGTTTTGAGACATTACTTGAGGTTTCATGATTTTGAGGGTCCCATTAGAACCATGTTTGATTCCAAAA
Organism: Torreya grandis; assembly: GCA_037957365.1. Taxonomy (NCBI): domain Eukaryota; kingdom Viridiplantae; phylum Streptophyta; class Pinopsida; order Cupressales; family Taxaceae; genus Torreya; species Torreya grandis. Next base: position 188,203 of record JARHVA010004920.1, read on the forward strand.
CGTGGTAGACATACTTGAGATTCATATACATTTGTAGAGAATGAGTTTTAGGGATCCTCTTCCTTAAAAACTCCAAAAATAGAGCCCTGGTCACTTTTGATGTTGCCATATGATGAGGTACCAGGGAACCTAGATGAGTTTGAATTATCTTGTATCCCTAATATATGGGAGATAAATTTAAAAATAATATGAAAATTGGGAAAATAAGGATGATTTTACAAGGTTTCTAATTCATGTAATTATGTGCTATACGATCTCAGTGTTTACTATAGTACCTTAAGTTCTAAGTGATCTCATTGTCCAAAGATAACAAGGTATGAGAATATCTATAGGGTAGGTATTTATTTTGAAATAGGAAAGACATTTATGGTTCAAATTTCATCAATAAGTATATGAATGTAGGGTATTGACCTATATCAACACCTATAGTTGTACCCTTGCCTTTAAAAGGTTAACCTATAGCTTAACTATTGGTACCTATAGTATCTTAAGTAAAACCTTGGTTATTAGACATGTAAACATTAAACACCTGAATATGGAGTTTTTTACAATATATAAAAATGGTCATAAGGTATTAAACACAAGTTTTCAAGAGATGAAATCTCCCATAGACTACAATTGACTATAGTTGACAGTGAACTAGAACATGGTGTTATTGGTGTTGACATAGCATGAACATGGTATAAATGGATCCAAATAATTTTAGGATGGTATTTATGACTTCGAAGAGATTATGGAATAGTAAAATAATGTCTAAAATCCAAATTTCACATATAGGTGTCAATTTATAAGTAAGACATCATAGTCATAATTGACTGTAATTGAGCATATCAAATGCAAGGTGTATGTTGAAGAGATTTGACAAGGGTTTGATGATAAACATGATTTTAATTCCTTAAAAATTGTGATATTCACTTAAATTATTGTATATAGACTAGAAATAAATTAGGGAGGGGTTCCACATGCAACCTACAACTAAACTCATTAACTTTACATAGTCAACAGTTATCATGCTAGAAGTTTGCCTTGGGTTATATGAGATTTAGAGGGGTAATTGATGTGATAAAGTCATGAAAAAAAGTATATAACATACCTATAAATTTAATAATCCCCTCATACCATCCTATTATTTAGGGCATTAGGGAAGTGCCTTTTATTATGTCTTAGATAGAGGGCACTCCCAAGGTGAAAACTCTACAAGTTAGTAGGTCAATGATGAAAGAAAGGTTCTAAAGAGACTAATATCCTTACAAGGAGATTTCATGAGATATGTTAGGAATAATTGACATAGGTAATCCTTCACTTGTAAGTTATACAAAGTAATCCTACACAATGAAACATAGTCAAGACCTTTTGGTCTAAACTACACCTACTACCCATTTAGAGGTCTAATGTCATTTATAACACTAGAGGAGCATTAAAAAATATTATAATACCTACTTTGGGATTATACGGTGTTTTTAAATCCTTTATATTGCAAAATAGACCACAAATAAGCCATATTTTGGCTGAAACTAATTCAGACTCACATAATGAATATCGAAGCTTGATAAGACATGTTTAAAAGATCATATGTGTAAAGACACATAACATGGTAATATTAGGATCTAGGGTATTTTTAATGAGGTTTTTAACAAGGTTTTATTGAAAAAAATTAAGGTTTTGAAGATCACAATTTCATTAATGATCCTTAGACGTCAAAACTACTCTAAATTCTCTAAAACCCTTGATAATGACTCAATTGGAAAGATGAAGGAGAGGCATCTAGGAAGGCAAAAATTACTTTGGAAATGATTGGAACTTATGGAGGACTCCCCAAGGCTCCTTATCATCAATTTTAGTTCTACCCTACTTTTATGGACATGGTGTAAAATGGCTTTTTTGAGAGATTTATGTGTTGTGTAGGTGTTGTTGACCCATTTTGAGCACAAGTCAAAATGGTTCAACCCCCCTATATTAAAAACTTATATAGGTGTCTAATATAGTTTCATAGGGTGTTTTTTTATTCATTTTATGTAATTTAATTCCATGTTAGCCTTGGTCATATTTAATTAAGTCCTATGTCATTTTGAGTCACTTAGGGATCATATAGGGGTCATCTATGAAAGTATCATGGTTTTCAAGGTGTAAAAGTGTTATATTTTTCCTTACAACTTAAAATATGTCAAATTACCTATCAATAATGTTATTCCCATCTAAAACTTGCAATTTCTCAAACTAAAAATCAAGAAAATAATTAAAAAAGGAGTTTGGCACTTGTCCAACTTATGGAAGAGTGTGACATTTTTGCAAACCTTTTGGGATGTCTCTTCAACTTTCCTAGACTTATATTAGTGTTTTATCATCTTTTTAAGTGCTACAAATGGTCAAAAACCATTCTATTCCTTTATTACCCTTCTAGACATATAGAACCAATCAACAAATTTATGATTAGTAAAGCTAGTTGGAGAAGTTTAAGACCAAATTAATTTAGGGAGTGATATTAAACTCAATTTACTTAATTTTAATAACAAGATTTAAAGTGTTTCTCACTTTTGCTTTATGAACCATCTTTACAAAGTTGGCTGTGTTTTTTTGCTTATTAAAACCCATACCCTACATGTTTCTTTCTCATATAGACAAGTATATACAATATAGATGATGGAACTGAATATAGAGGACATGGAAATATTTATCTTATGTTTCTGATACTTGGTTTCATGTTTGAAGGTGTCTTGATTGGTACAATATCTTAGGTTTGCAAGCTGGTCTCATTTGGGATGACAGATAAGTTTCCAATATCTAAAAAATATTCAAGCCTTGGTAGTGGTTTCAAAAGATGATAATAGGTTTATTTTAATGTTTATAATGTCCTATTGGTCATCTCCCCTTTCAATATCATTCTCTAAAGCAATTTTCCATAGAGTTATAGTCATAAGCGACACATAGTTAGTTTGTTCCATGACTATCATGCATAGTCAATTAAGTGAGCTATGTTAAGGTCTTAAAAACATTCATGGGGTTATAAATATGGTATTAAGGTGTTGAAAAATCAACATTAAATTAATAATCAACTTGATTTCTCTAAATGGTATATAACTAGCTATCACAACTAGACCTCCTATATAGCCAAGATTCCTTTACAAGGTTCATTCATAGTCAAGGTGATTTATGTGTAATGAAGGTATATATAACACTCATAGAAAATTAAGGAAGATATATAAGGTGTTTATGATACCATTATAACATTAACACACAATATAAGCTACAAATGTCATAGAGAACATGAGAAGACAAGTTCCCATATACACATAATTTTCCACCCTTGATGAGTATACACGGGAGCATCTCATGAGAATGGCATGTTGTAATGGAAGCTTCAACACATGTTTCAAATATTTTAATTTATACATATTGTATTGAGAGACATTTAGAATTTTTAATATTCATATAAGGTCATTCATCATGTGTTGAGTTGTGGAGCTAAAAGCTTCACTAATGAGCTAGTGTTGAGGTTGTTGGGCTTACACAGTAATCAGCATCGGTTAGAACCAACTGACATCGGTTAGGGATCGACTGAGAGCGGTGGCATCGGTAAAAACCAACTGAAATCAGTTAGGGGTTGGCTAGCATTGGTCATCTTCAAACTGACACCGACTTCTGTGCATTTCTAGAATTGCTATTTTTAGGAGAATAATTAGTTTGCATGTAAAGACTAAAATTAGTCTTGAGTTTATTTTTCTAATTACTGTTTGCTATCAATTCTATTTAAGAGACCCATGGGGTAGTATTGTAATTTGAGAAAGATAAGCAAGATCAAGAAGATCTGTAAGAATCAAGAAGATTATTAAAAATATTGTTCCATGATTGTTGTAGCAATCTGAGTGTGTTTTTTATATGTTTCTGATTTCTAGTTACTTATTACTTCTGTTTTCAATTTCATGTTTAGTTGCTTATAAAAAGTAATCAATTGTACTATAAGATCCTAACAACTGGTATCAGAGCATGTTAGTGTTTGTTAATTACATAATTCACTCACAGAGGTTTTTGATTGAGTGGGAGTAAAGCAATGGCAGAAGAAAGTAAACTAAGAATGGAGAAATTCAATGACAAGAATTATCAATTATGGAGGATACAGATTGAAGATTATCTGTATTAGAAAGATCTATATTTACCATTGGGTGGGGTTTCAAGGAAGCCCACATATATGGAAGATGAAGAATGGAATGTTCTTGATAGAAAGGCTCTTGGATCTATAAGGTTGAGCCTAGCAGCTTCTATGTTTTCCAACTTATCACAGGCAAAGACAACAGTAGAGTTAATGGATACTTTGGCAAATTTATATGAAAAACCCTCAACTTTGAATAAGGTATATCTTATGAAGCAATTATTTAATTTGAAAATGTAGGAAGGTGGATTTATATCTAGTCATCTTAATGATTTCCATGCAATAGTAAATCAGGTAAATTTAGTCAAAATAGTTTTTGATGATGAAATTAAGACTCTCTTAATCTTATGCTCTTTACCTAAAATTTGACATAGTTTGGTAATGGCAGTTAGTAATACTGCATCTACTTCAAATATCTTGAAAGTTGATGATGTTGTTAGTGTAATCTTGAATGAAGAAATTTGCAGGAAAAGCATAGGGGAAACATCAGGTAATGCTTTAAGTGTTCAAAGTAGGGGAAGGCAAAGAGAGAAGGGCAAGCAAGGGAAATCAAGGTCAAAGATGGGAAGTAGATCCAAATCCAAAAATGGAAGAATAACCTATTGGAATTGTGGAAAGAAAGGGCATGCAAAGAAAGATTGTTGGTTGAAGGATAACAAATAAAATCAGCATGAAGGTAATAAAGAAGTAAAAGTTGTAAGTATTGTTGCACAAGATGCTCTTATATTTTCTTTGGATAATAAAGTAGAATCATGGGTTTTAGATTCTGGTGCCTCTTTCCATGCAACCCCAAATAGAGATTTTTTCAATGATTATGTCCATGGAGATTTTGGAAAAGTTTATTTAGGGGATGATGAGCCTTGTAAAATTGTTGACAAAGGAAAAGTGCAGCTGAAATTATAGAATGGCAACACATGGGTGTTGAAGGATTTCATGCATGTACCCATCCTGAAGAGGAATCTGATTTTTGTAGGAAAGTTGGGTGATGAGGATTGCATAGTAACTCTCATAGATAAATCTTGGAAAGTTTCCAAGGGTGCACTTGTATTAGCAAAAGGTAAGAGATGAGGTACACTTTATCTATCTACTTGTATTACTGATTATTCTCCTTCTATTTTATCTACTTCAGATGTAGATACAAAGTTGTGGCACTATAGGCTTGGTCAAATGAGTGAGAAGGGAATGAATGTTCTTAAGTCAAAAGGTAAGCTTTCAGATTTGAAAAACATAGATCTAGATTTCTGTGAGCATTGTATTTTTGGGAAATAGAAGAAAGTAAGGTTTCTCAAAATTGGGTCAACAAAGAAGAAGCACAAGTTGGAGCTTGTCCACACAGATGTGTGGAGACCAGCTCAGGTAGCTTTTATTAGAGGATCATAGTATTATGTTTCTTTCATTGATGATGCTACAAGAAAGTTATGGGTTTATTGCATAAAGAGGAAATCTAATGTTTTTGACACATTTAAAAAATGGAAAGCTTTGGTTGAGAATGAAATAGGTTTGAGATTGAAGTGCCTTAGATCTAACAATGGTGGTGAGTACTACAGCAATAAATTCAATAGTTACTATTCTATGAGTGGAATACATAGGGAAAGGATGGTTCCAAGGACACCTTAGCAAAATGGAGTTGCTGAAAGGATGAATAGAACAATAATGAAGCGTGCACGAAGTATGAGGTTGCATGCTAGTTTGCCCTTACAGTTTTGGGCAAAAGCTATAGATACTGTAGTTTACCTGATTAATAGAGGACCTTCTACTGCACTAGATGGTGGAATTCTAGAAGAGGCTTGGATAGGTAAAAAGGTAGATCTTTCATTTCTCAGAGTTTTTGGTTCTGAAGCTTTTGTGCACATTGATAAAGCAAATAGAAAGAAGTTGGATGCTAAATCTATGTGGTGCACTTTCATTGGTTATGGTTTTGGAGATTTCAGATTCTGGTTATGGATTTTAGAAACTAACAAAATTATTAGAAGCCATGATGTAGTTTTCAATGAAAAGGTGATGTACAATGATCAGCTCAAGAGGCTGAATAATTCTGAGCAGGGCAATCTTGATTTGGAAGAGGTTATGATCTAAAATGAGCTCACAAATGAAAATCATCACTCATAGAAAAACACAAAGACCAACATCAGTCAATTGGAAACCGATGTTGGTCATGTGGAAATCAACATCTGTCAGAACCAACCGACATCGGTTAGGGGTCGACTAGCATCGATCAAAGATGACTGGGATTGGTCACTGTCCAAATAAAATTTGGGTAGATAGCAAGCTATAAATGAGTCTCAAATGCCCATAAGGAGGTCTGAAAGGGTAAATAAACCTCCAATTCATTATTCCCCTTCTTTATACTACTTGTTCCTCACTGATGGTGGAGAACTAGAAAGTTTTGATGAGGCAATGCAGGTAGAATCTAGGAAATAGTGGGAGCATGACATGAATGAGGAAATTGATTCCTTTAAAGAGAACCATATGTTGGATTTGGTTGAGTTTCCAGCTAAAAAGAAAGCACTAAAAAAAAATAGGTATACAAGTTAAAGGAAGGAGAGAATGGACAAATGAGACATAAGGCCAGGTTGGTAGTAAAGGGATTTGCACAAAAACCAGGTATTGATTTTGGTGAATTTTTTTCTCCTGTAGTAAAGATGACTTCTATTCGGAATATATTGTCTTTAGTTGTTATTGAGGATTTGCATCTTGAGTAGCTTGATGTTAAGACAACATTTCTTCATGGAGATTTGGATGAAGAGATATATATGGATCAACCAGAAGGCTTTAAGGTCAAAGGTAAGGAGAAACTTATGTGTAGGTTGAAGAAAAGCTTATATGGTCTTAAGCAAGCTCCAAGACAATGGTATTTGAGGTTTGATAGGTTTATGATAGAGCATGGCTTTAGTAAATGTCAATCTGACCATTGTGTTTATTTTAACAGATTAGATAATGGTAGTTATATTATCCTATTACTGTATGTAGATGATATGCTTGTTGCAGGTTCACACATGCAGGAAATTACTGAGCTTAAGGTAAAATTAGCTCACACATTTGCCATGAAGGATTTAGGAGCAACAAAGAAAATCCTTGGCATGAGTATTAAGAGAGATAAGAAAAAACACAGTTTGGTTTTATCTCAAGAGGATTATGTGAATAAGGTGTTCGAGAGGTTCAATATGCAAGATGCAAAACCGGTAAGCACACCTATGGCTGGACACTTCAAGTTGAGCAAAGAACAGTGTCTTAAATCACATGATGAGGTTGAGTACATGAGTAGAGTTCCATATGCTTCAGTAGTTGGGAGCTTGATGTATGCAATGGTATGTACTAAGCTAGATATTGCCCAAGCAGTGGGAGTTGTCAGCAAGTTTATGGCCAATCCAGGAAAGGAACACTAGAAAGTAGTTCAGTGGATTCTCAAATATTTGAGAGGGACTAACAGTAGGCATTTATGCTATGGAGGGTCAAACACTTCTCTACATGGGTATGTAGATTTAGATATGGCAGGTGACTTGGATGTTAGGAGAAGCACCACAGGATATGTGTTCACTACTAATGGAATGGCAGTTAGCTGGATTTCAAAGTTGTAGAAGGTTGTTGTCTTGTTTACTACAAAGGAAGAATACATTGCAGTCACAGATGCTAGCAAGGAAATGATTTGGATGACTCAGTTCATGGAAGAGTTGGGAAAGGAGCAAGAGAGTTGCAGATTGTATAGTGATAGTCAAAGTGCAATTCATTTGGCAAAGGATTCAGCCTTTCATTCAAGAACCAAACATATATAACTTAGGTACCACTTCATTAGACAGGTATTGGAGGATGGACAATTGAAGCTAGAAAAGATCCATACGGATAAGAACCCTGTTGATATGTTAACAAAGCTAGTAATAAAGGAGAATTTGAATCTTCAATCAACTTTTGTTGGTCTTCAAGATTGAACTTGAAGAGGGAGAAACAAGCTAGAAATGTTTAGAGGATGTTGTTGTACAAGTACAGGTGCAGCTATTTATCTCTAAGTGGGAGATTGTTCAGTTGTGGAGCTAAAAGCTTCACTAATGAGGTAATGTTGAGGTTACTGGGCTTACACAGTAATCAACATTAGTCAGAACCAAAAGACATCAGTTAGGGGTCGACTGGCATCAACAGCATCAGTTAGAACCAATTGACATCGGTTAGGGGTCAGCCAACATCGGTCATCTTAAGACTGACATTGACTTATGTGCATTTCCAGAATTGCTATTTTTAGGAGAATAGTTAGTTTTCATGTAAAGACTAAAATTAGTCTTGAGTTTGTTTTTCTAATTATTGTTTGTTGTCAATTCTATTTAAGAGACCCATGGGGTAGTATTGTAATTTGAGAAAGATAAGCAAGATTAAGAAGATCTTCAAGAATCAAGAAGATTATTAAAAATCTTATTCCATGATTTATGTAGCAATCTAAGTGTGTTTTTTATATGTTTATGATTTCTAGTTACTTATTACTTCTGGTTTTAATTTTGTGTTTAGTTGCTTATACAAAAGTAATCAATTGTACTCTAAGATCCTACCATCATGATTACTTCCCAAACTCTCACTCAATACCTTGTAACCTATAGTGACCACTTACATATGGCACCTATAGAGACTAAGAAAGGTTATAGCATTGTTTTGAAGCCTGTTTGATCACTCCTTAGGGTTAAAAAACTTTTATGAGTGTATTATCATTCCATATTGAGGTATTTATTTGGAAATCAGATCATGATGATTTTCCTAGAAATAAGAACTTGGTTTGGATGTTTGAGTTTGTTTGTAGGGTAGATGGTCAAATCAAGTATTCTTAAGGATTAGAGAGTATTGAAGACTTATTAAAGATCTTATGTAGTTATTTTTAGGGTTTCACCAATATCCTATTGGTCAAACATAGTCACACAAGTAGAGATATGCTTTATTTTTGAGGTGTTTGTGACATGAGCTCATTGTATGGTATAGAAATCTTGTGCAGAGGATCGTGGCTGACCTTAGGAAACATAAATAATTCTTCCTAAAATGTTTTAAAGAGATATGGATGACCATAATTAAGAGTGGTATATATACAAGATGTTTTATTCCCTATTTAGGAAGTGTGTGTCAAGCTAGACAAGCAAGTATGTGTTGATGTTTGAAGACCTTGTGTGAAGGTTGTTCAAGGTCTTGGTGGCTAATGTTTGTATGAGATTGAGTAGAGAAAAATGTCATTAAACTCAACATAATTTTTTGATTCTATTGATAATTTTTTACTAGATTTAGGAGTGCATATTTGAATATGAGTGAAATATTTGTGAAGGGGTTATTTTCTTGTGTTGAAGAGATAGCTTAGTGTTGGTGACTTGTGTGGAGTTGTAGACTTGGAGAAGAGTGTTCTTGTAGGGTTTCTTTATTAGATTGAGAAGCAATCAAAGTTTAAGAATTGTTTATTTGATAGGTGTTGTGTTGGTTATCATGTTGTTGTTTGATTTGATGGTATCTATTTTTTGAGGTACTATAGTTGTGCATGGGTTGTGTATACTGAGGAGGAGCCTTCAAAGTGGAGCAGGGTCCTAGGGGGAGCTATGTTGCCTTATAAATTAGTGACATGTCTAAATATATTGATGGTTTAAGAGCATTTTTAAAGTGGGACCATCTTCCAAGGGGTATTTTTGCCTATTTGAGGTCTAAATGGTCCATTTTTAGAATATTTCATGTAGGTGAGCATGTTTTTTAGAGTTTCTTATAACTCATTTGCTTATTTTCTATGGTGCCTAGTGTTGAAAAGAGTCCACTTTGTCATATTAGAAAAGGAGGATAGAGAAAAGGAGTGTTTCCATCAATGAAAAAGGGGGAGATTATTGGGATATTGATGGTAGATGTGTTATCATTGATGTCAAGTGGCATTGGTGATGAAAAAATGGTCTAATAGGTCAGAGTGATGGAACATGATGGTTTAATGTACTCAGAGCAATGTGATACTTGTAAGGGTGTGCATGGGTGTCCTAAGTGGATGTTTTATGGTTTAATGGAGCTTAGTATGATTATTTTTGAATTTTTATTCATGTTTTCTATTCTCAAAGGCTAACTTCATATGGCCTTCATGAGGTATACAGTTTAGTTTGTACCTTGTACGCTAGATCTTGCATGATTGCCTAAGGGTTCTTGAGTGATTTGGCTTATATGCCATGATATGGAGCTTAGTGTGGTTTGAATATGAATTTTGTAAATTTATATGGTTCTAAGAGGTCAGATATATTTTTTGTAAGAGGTGCCAAGTGGTCTGCAAGATAGTTTGGCCCTTGGCCTAGTTGGCTTAGATGGGCTTGTGAGGCCTTATGAAGGATCAATGAGTGATTTTAGGGTGTTTGAACTTATATCTACATGGGAGATGATCATAAAGGTGTTTTAAATTTTATTAACTAGTTCATAGGTTAGCCAATGAGAGATAAAGTTATAAATGACTTCATGTGCTTCAAAGGGTGCTTGAATGGTGTATTTTGAGCTCAAGAGGAAAATTCTCATGTTCATCAGGTCATGTAGAATTTACATGGGGATTTAAGCCTTTTTTAGAAGTTGAGGAGGGTTAATAATAATGTTTTCAAATTATTATTCCATGGATTAAGGTCTTATTATTTATGAATGATTTATAAGAAGGTAAGTAGGTTTTTATGTGCAAAACCCCTAGTCTTAGACCTAATTGGAAAGATTTTGATTGTAGATGCTCAAAATATGGTGGATGGATAGGTTTATGATTTTAGGTTGTACATGACTCCTCTAGGATTATGAGGATGTGTTTGATCAATCTTGACTATTTGTGGGTCCCACAAAAAAGTGCTTCTTAATAGTATTTTTGATGTTATGAGAGATTTTTGAAAGTAACCAGGGGAAAAAACGGGTGTGAGATGAAGAATATTAATTAATTAAAAAATTAATGGATATTTTTAGGAATATTAATTTATCTCTGTCAAAGTTCTAGGTCATCAAAGTTGCCTATTCAATATGAAGGAAAGGATGCCATGAGTGAAAAAGACTAGTCAAAGTGAGAAGTGGAATTGGAAGGCCTAATCAATGAGTAGGGATGAGTCTAAGCTCTTTAAGGTGATTTAAGTGATGTATTACCTCTACCAATGAGATTATTATTGTTCTTAGTCACTTGGAGGTGATTTAATGGTTGACTCATAGTTGACCATGATGGTTTTGCTAATAAAAGGAACTTAGTTTGGATGTTTGAGTTTGTTTGTAGGTTAGTTGGTCATATTAGGTATTATTGAGGATTGAATAGTGTTGATAAATTATTTAATATATTTTTTAGTTATTTTTAGTGTTTGACAAATCTCTTATTGGTCAAAAATAGTCACACAAGTCGAGTTATTCTTCATTTGTGAGGTGTTTGTGACATGAGCTCATGGTATGGTTTATAAAGATTGTGTAGAGGTTCATGGCTGACCTTGAGAGACATAAATAATTATTCCTAAAATTTTATAAAGAGATATGGCTGACCATAATTGATATTGGTATAAATACAAGATGTTTTATTCCCTTTTTAGGAGGTGTGTGTTAAGCTAGATAAGAAAGTATGTATTAATGTTTGAAGACCTTGTGTGAAGGTTGTTGGGGGTCTTGGTGACCAATTTTTGTATGAGATTGAGAAGATAAAAATTACATTAGATTCAGCATAACTTTTTGATTCTATTGATTATTTTTTTTAGATTTATGAGTGCATATTTGAATATGAGTTAAATATTTGTGAATGGGTTATTTGCTTGTGTTAAAGATATAGCTTGGTATTGGTGACTCGTGTGGAATTGAAAAATTAGAGAAGAGTGTTCTTGTAGGATTTATATATCATATTGAGAATAAATTAAAGTTAAATAATTGTTCATTTGATAGGTGTTGTGTTAGTGCTCAACATCTTAGACAAGTTGGTCCTTATCAACCTTATGGGTTGGTGCTCTTTGTGAAGTGGGTGCTTCACTAAAGACTCATGTTTTTGATCATCTTATGAGACTATAGTACATTATTTTTTAGAATTTAGAGTGGGTTTTCTCCCCCATGAGGGTTTTCAACATAAATCTTTGTGTAATGGTTACATTCATGTTTGTTCTTTGATTCATATATTTTGCATATTGATGAGATTGGTTAAGTAACTTGAAGAGTTGGGAATTGAATTGAATTATTGTTAAACACTGATTTATCCCCCTCTCAGTGGTGTGTACCTCTATTAATTGGTATCAAAGTAGGTCCTTTTGAGGATTAATAAATTAAAAGGTGATTCTAAGGTACAATGGCAAGTCAAGGTATGTAAGGTGGTTTCTTTTCTAAATAAGATCCATTATTTAATCATTCTAAATATGCCTTTTGGAGTTTAAGGATGCAAACTTTTATCATGGATCTAGGATTTAATTTTTGGCATATTATTTTTGATGGATATGTTATTCCTACTAGCTTTCCTACGAGTGCTACTGATAAGAAACTATTTGAATGCAATTAAAGGGCCATGAATGTTATTTTTAGTGGTATATTAGATAATGAGTTCTCAAAGGTTATTCATTGTCAAATAGATAAATAAATGTGGACCAATTTGAAGATAATCTATGTAGGTGACTCAAAGGTCAAACTAGCTAAATTACAAACTTTTAGGATATAGTTTGAGAGCCTAAAAATGAAGTAGGAGGGTTACATGTCTTCCTTATTAAATATAGCATATGATGTTGTCAATTTTATTATAGGTCTTGGAGAAGATATCAAAGAGGATTTTTTTGTTCAAAGTATGTTAAGATCTCTATCTTATAGGTTTGACTCTAAGGTATCTGCAATTGAGGAAAGTCATAGTCTTACACAGATGAAGATGGGTGAGATTTTATGATCTCTCACTTCTTATGAGATGAGGATAAATGAAGGAAAGCCTCTTAATAATAATGTTTCTTTTAAGGTAGAGAACAAGCCTTAAGAAAATAAGACACAAAGTAAGGGGTCTTGATGAAAAGATTCTATGTTATAGGATATATCTGATGATGATTTAATTTCTTTATTTTAAAGAAAGTTTAAGACTAGATCAATTAAGTATAGAGGTAAGCATATTTTTAAGTGATTAAAATATGGAGAATTAGGTAATTTTATAATCAAATTTCCTCAAAAGCATAAGAAAGATGAGGATGAGGATCAAGTAGAGGCTAAGAAAGGTTTCAGGTCTAAGAGAAACAAGAGATCATTCATGAAGTATGATAACAAAAGGAAATTCCATAAGGAGAAAAGGAGTCTATACAAAAAGATGGATGATAGTGACTTAAAACTAGGATATGATAGTCAATATGATAAAAATCATAATGAAAGTGAAGTTGATGATGATGAAGTCCTTTTCATGACAATCAAATTAGATGATGAAGGTGATTTTTCATATCAAATTGAAGGAAACTGGAGTGGATCAGATGAGGAAGACATTCCAAACTATGAGAGTGAACTAAAAATTGCTCTTGAAGAATTTAAAATTGAAAGAAAGGTATGTAAAGGTTTGATTGCCAATTTGAAAGACTATGAAGTTTAATTTAGTATTTTTGATGATAAGATAACTAAAGATAATAGGGAGCATGAAAGAATAATCATGTTCTTAAATTCCAAATTGGAGTTTATATCCTCAAGCCTAAAAGTTAAGAAAGAAGAGTTTTCCAATTTGATTATAGAAAATAATTTTTTGAATGATGAATTGGAGAAAGCTTGGAGTAAGGTTAAGTCTTTTTCCAAGTATGAAAAAATCACAAATTATCTTGACAATCTGTTGATGAATCAAAAGTCTTCAAGTGATAGAATAGGTCTAGGTTTCATTGAAAATCCATTAGTAGTATCTCAAGAGAAGGATAGAATCATTGAAGAGGAGAAATACAAACCTATAAAAATCAATACCCAAGCTAAGGGTGTTATCTCCAACAAGGTAAAATAACCTAATGCCATAAAACATTTGAAATTTAATGGATACCATCATATTTGTCATGAGTTTGGTCATAAGGCCAATTATTACAATATGAAGGCTAAGAAAATCAATCTACCTAATCCTATGAATGAGATAAAATTATTCGAGTGTTTGGAGATGGGACATTTAGCTAATTAATTTCTAAAGAAGATAAAAAAAAGGTGAGTCTACTCCTAAGAATATAACATGTTTTAATTGTCAAAAGACTAGTTACTTATCCAAATTTTGTCAATATTAAATAAGGATTTCATGTTTTGATTGAAAGTAATTTGATAATATTTCTAAATTTTGTAAGAGAAAGGGGGATGTTAATCAAGTCAAGACCAATCAGGCTCTAAGTTTTCAAGAGAGGAAAGATAGTCTTATATAGGCTAAAGGAAGAAAAGAAAGTAATAGTTGATATGTCTATAGATTAGGATTGTGTGTTTTCAAAGGTGGAGAGTTATTCTTTCATTGAATAATTTTAATTAATTACTCATGTTTTAAATGAAGAGATAAAAAACAATTAGAAGTTGAAGAAGGAATACAAAGACAACCTTAAAATAAGTATGGATCATTCTATAGTTGTAGATGATGATATTTCTTGTATAGATCAATCATTGCCAGACCTTAAAAAAATAAATTTATTTGATTATATATATCAATAAATGGTGGAATCCTCATATTTTTCCTATTCAAGTCTGAGAGAGGAGGAGAAAAATTCAAGAACTAGAGAGGTAGTCACAGGCAAGTCAAAGAAGAAAAAGAAGAAGAATAAGATTGTGTTAACCAAAGAGGAAAAAGAATATGAGAATATGTGGGCCACTCCAGGATTCACACTATTCTAAATTAGTATTGAGGGATTTTAGGTCTCTATATATGCTTCAAAATAGACTCCTATAGGTGAAGAAGCAAGATTATTTGTTCAAAAGGTATGTTTAGGTCTTCTTGTCCTAAAATGTCTTTTTGATCAATTTTTGATGCCTTGGTTGAATGATGATTTAAATGAGAAGGAAGAAGTTCCTTGTATTATATTTTTATGAATATTTTCATGAGTCATTCCCAAGTGGTTTGAGATCTTGATATGCTTGGATGTGTCTTTTATGGTCAAAAGTCTGAGTTAACCATTTTTGGTAGTGATGACTACCTAAAAAGTGCCAAGACAGCTCATATAGTGTTCTAAGGTGGATAGAAGCTTTATAATAAGTGATTAAAGTTTGTTTTGTTATTTAAAAGGAGGAAATATAGTTTATAAATTCTGATGAGGTGCTCAGATGTGATTTTGACCATTTAGTCAAGGTGACTGCTGCAATTTTTAGTCTGTATGCATAAAATGCTTGGTTTCAAAGGCCATTTGAGGAATGAAGATGTATCATGAAATTTTGTATGATAAATAATGTCTAAACATGTGTTTGAGACATGATATAGGTGTTTTCATATTTTATTTTAATCCTTTTGTGCTAGGTGGAACATTTTTAGTGGTCATTGGCTTCTCTTTTCAAGAGCATGTGTTTGGTGGCTTGAAGGAAGTCATGGTTCCCAAAGGTGTGGAGGCTTTAAATTTTCAATGGTAGTTATTTTTGGTGCTATCCAAGTGTTGTATACATCTCAAGTGTCTACATTGACCAAAGGTTGACTTTTTTACCAAATGTTACTTTAAAGGCCTAGTGATTTGGGCATGCTGGGAAAAGTGGTCAAACTTTGTATTTGGAAGCTATAAGCTTCAAAAATAGGTGAATGGGAAATTTTTTTATCTTAATTAACTCTTAAAGTGGTTTTTAAGTGAGTATAATTCATTTTAATAAATTTTAGCTCACTAGGAGGCCTAATTGGCTAGTAGGCTAAAGAAGGAAGTATGATAAGATGGATGAGTTAGAAGCTCATTATTGGCATGTTTAAGGGGGCATGGTAGTGGATTTTAGATATTTAACTTCATGGTTTTAATAAATATAGAGAGCTATGAGGTATAAAGTGGCTAGATAGGGCTATAAGGAGTCCAAGTAGGCTTAGTGAAGAAAATGAAGATTTTTTAGAAAGTTTTCAAAAGAAGGTTGTCATTTTTGGTTCCAATTGAGCATGTTGGACTGTTATAAGTATATTTTAGGTATGGTGGTGTGATTTATGTGAATTTTGTGGTCTTCAAGGTGCCTTTATTGTAATGGTATATGAGCTTGCATAATGTTGTGGTGTTCATGTTGTTGTTTGAGTTGATGGTAGATTTTAATGGAGGTCATGTAGGTGTGCATGGGTTGTGTAGATTGAGGTGGATCTTTAAAAGTGGATAATGTTCCTAGGGGGATATATTTTGCCTTGAAACATAGATCCCTCTAGGACCTTTCTCTATTTTTAAGGCTTTCCCTTAGTATACACAACCCATACACACCTACAGGACCTCCAAGAATACCTAACATCAACTCAAACAACAACATGAGCACCAACACAACACCTATCAAATGAACAATTATTTAAATTTAATTGCTTCTCAATATGATAGATAAACCCTACAATAATACTCTTCTTCAAGTATACAATTCCACACAAGTCACCAACACCAAGCTATCTCTTCAACACAATAAAATAACCCCTTCAAAAATCTTTTGCTCATATTTAAATATGCACTCATAAATCTAGTGAAAAACAATCAATAGAATAAAAAAATTATTCCAAGTCTAATTAAATTTTTGTCTACTCAATCTCATACAAGCATTGGTCACCAAAACCCCCAACAACCTTTTCACAAGGTTTTCAAACATCAACACATACTTACTTGTCTAGCTTGACACACACATCCTAAAAAAGGCATAAAAAATCTTATATATACCACTTTCAATTATGGTTAGCCATATCTATTTATAAAATTTTAGGAATAATTATTTATGTCTCCAAAGGTTAGCCAAGATCCTTTACACAAGCTTTCTATACCATACCATGAGCTCATGTCATAAACACCTCACAAACAAAGCATAACTCCACTTGTGTGACTATGTTTGACAAATAGGAGATTGGTAAAACCCTAAAAATCACTATATAACATCTTCAATAAGTCCTCAACACTCTTGAATCCTCAATAATACTTGATTTGACCATTTTCCCTACAAACAAACTCAAACATCCAAACTGAGTTCCTTTTGCTAGCACAACCATCATAGTCAACTATGAGTCAACCATTTAATCACCTCCAAGTGAATAAGAAAAATAATAATCTCATATATATAGGGAATACTTCCCTTAAATCACCTTTAATAGATCAAACCCATATGTCCTCACTGATTAGGCCTTCCAATTCCACTCTCACTTTGACTAGTCTTTTTTACTCATGACATCCTTTCCTTCATATCAACTAGGCAACTTGAGGACCTATAACTTTGACATATATAAATTAATATTATTTAAACTTTCCATTAATGTTTTAATCAATTCATAATATTCATCTCACACTAATTTTTTCCCCTGGTTACTTTTAGAAATCTCTCATAATATCAAAAATACTATTAAGAAGCACTTTTTAATGGGACCCATAAATAGTCAATATTGATAAAATACATCATAAAAATACTATATTAGTCATATAAAACCAAAAATCATCATCTTATCCATCCAACATATTTTTTATCACCTACAATCAAAATCTTTCCAATCAGGTTTAAGACTAGGATTTTTACACATAAAAACCTGCTTACCTTCTTAACAATTATTCATAAATAATAGGACCTTAATCCATGTAATAATTATTTTAAAACCTTACTAAAAACCCTTCTCAACTTATCCAAAAGGATCAACACCCCATGAAAATTATACATGAGCTAATGAACATGAGAATTTTCCTCTCGAGTTCAAAATACACCATTTGAGCACCCTCTAAAGCACATGAAGTAATTTATAACTTTATGTATCATATTCTAACCTATAAATTTGTTAATAAACTTTATAAAACCTATATAATCATCTCCCATGTAGATATAAGGTTAAACACCCTAAAATCACTCATTGGCACTTCACAAGGCCTCACAAGCCCATCTAATCCAACTAGGTCAATGGCCAAGCTATCTTGTAGACCACTTGAAACCTATTTAAAACCATATATATAACCTATTATCATGCTATAAATTTCAAACATGCATATTCCAGGCATACTAAGCTCCATATCATGGCACATAAGCTAAAGCACTCAAAAACCCTTAGGCAATCATGCAAGATAAAGCCTACAAGGTACAAAATAAACTATATACCTCATGAAGGCCACATGAAATAAACCCTTGAGAATATAAAACATTAGGAAAAAGTCAAAAATCATCATAAAAGTCTCCATTCAGCCACACAACATCCACCTAGGACACCCATGCACACCCTTGCAAATATCACATCGCTCCAAGTACATTAGACCACCATGTTCCATCACTCTGACCTATTAGACCATTTTGTCATCACAAATTCTAATTTAAATAAATTAAAAAACATATATCATCAATATCCCAATAGATAATTACCTTTAAAGGTGACGATTATGAATTCAGGGATCAAATCTCTAAAACACAAAATAGAGAACCTAGCATTTTTGGGGTTAATGAATGGTGATGTCACATGGGGTCTTGACCAATATAAATTCATTAATATTTTATTCCTATCATATTAATAAAAATTTAAAAATTAATATAGTAATTTATTAATTTGGTTTTCTTACTAGAAAGGCCCAAAGATGTACTTTTGTTCATCGAGTTCAAATAGTGAAAACTACAAACATTAAAATCTAAATGATGTTAACCTCTAAAGTTGTAATATGGAATCAAATTTACATGTTGTGTGACCTTTTTAAATTTGGGAAGAATTTTTTACCTCAAGGATTCATCTACAAAGGGTGAAGAACTATGTTTTTAACCTCATTTCCACCTACAAGTGCTCTACCCTCAGGGGCTTACCTAAAACTATATGTGGGTACTTATTTTCTAGTCTATAGGTGAACTTAGAAGGAATATGATAATGAAAATAATTTAAAATTTCACTATTATTTTATAGGACCTTATAAGGACAAGATATCATATAGTACAATTCTCAAGAGATTGAAATATAATCTACAAGCTCCTTTTTACCTTAACACAGTCAACTATAGTTGACTATAATGAATAGTGAGCAAGTGTGGGGGATATTAGTGTTGGTATTACATAATAATGATGTATATGGGTAAAAAAATATTATAAAAAACTTTATAAATCCTAATAATCTCTTGGGTAATTATTTTCAATCTTAAACTATGCAAGACAACTTACAGGTATGGTGCCTGGAAGCAAAACACAGTCAGGTAACCTACAGATTTGACTTCATGGTGAGGAGTAACAAAAGCTTAGATAAGAGTTTTCTATCATTGGAAAAACCTTCACATTGATGTTGGAAACTTCAAGATACCCTCATATCATGCAAATAGAGGTTAGAAATTTCTAATAATGCAACACATAGTCCATATTCTAAGCCTTGCACACAGTCCCCTTCATCACAGTATACCTTCAAGGTTTGTAAGGAGTTAAAAGGTATAATAATGTGATAAAGGGTTAACAATTTTTATATATTATCTATATCACTTGTGTAAACCTCTCTAACATCTATCTTGTCTTAGTAAATAGGGAAAGTACCCTCTATTTTGTCTCAGATAAATGGTACTCTTGTACTAGGACAAACCCTATAGGTTTTGAAAAAGAAGATGAACAAGTGAACTAAGGGCTGATTGAACCTTAAAATAAGGTGTGGAGAGATTTGATAAACATGTATAAACATAATAAATAGTGTATATATTTTTGTAACATAATATAATGGTCTAGACCTTCAAAGATGTAGATAGGCTTAATGCCTAAATAGGGGGTCAATATTACTACACTATCCTTCAGTTAGCACTCAAACACTTTGGGACATGTTCATAGAGGATTATCAAATGTGTTTAATACCTTTGTATTTATAGATGTCCATTATAAATCCATTTTTGGGATTTAAACCACATCAAGCCTATGCAAATTGAAGAACCAAGCTCAATTAGGTAATTTGGATTGGTCATATTTTCATGGATACGTTACATGGAGGTTCATGGATCTTATAAAAGTTTAAGGGGGTCTTGAACATTTCTTTTATGGAATTTGTCTGCAACTCTAATGTCACATCTTGATGAACAAAGCCTAAGGGTGAAAAGAGCTTTAAACCTTGATTAAGGAATCAATTTTTAAAATCAGGATGAATATCTAT
Source organism: Torreya grandis (assembly GCA_037957365.1). Lineage (NCBI taxonomy): Eukaryota > Viridiplantae > Streptophyta > Pinopsida > Cupressales > Taxaceae > Torreya > Torreya grandis. The sequence goes on from JARHVA010004920.1 coordinate 208,494, forward strand.
CCAAATGAGATGGAATGGGAATGAAATAGGTTAGATGTTATAGAGGACTTTATAACGCTCCTCCCTATCAACTTTTTTTCTGCCTTACTTGTATAGAAAAGAGGGAAATGAGGTTTTCTTGAATTTTTTTGATGTTTTTTAGGTTACATAGAGTTTCAAGAGATGAAACCAACATTAGGAGAAGGATTTGGACATGGGATAACCCCTCATGTCCATTTATTGTAACATAAAAACTCTTATGTGTTTCTTAAAGTAGTTTCATCTCAACCAATCAAAATTTGCAAAGTATGCTAGATAGAGAAAAGGGTGAGAAATTAAGTGGAAGTATATTTAATATGTATCTATAGAATATAAATCTATGTTAAGTATTAAAATGTCTCATTCACTAAAATTTATAAATTTTTAAAGAAAAGTAAAGATAAATTTGAGGATAAGTGTGAGCAGTGAGTGAAAGATGAGTTTTTTAGACTATATCTAGTGATGGTTCACCTCTAGAATAATCCAAATGATTAGGGATGAAACCAATGCATGGTGAATCATGTATAAAAATCTTACCTCTTAGTTAATTCATGATATATATCCCTAGTCAGTTGTGGAATGTTCCAAAAGGGCCAAATGATGAAGGTAATTTTATAAGCAAGCATAATGAGTTTTATGCCACATTCTAGAAGTTTAATGCATTTGAGAGCCATTTTTCCTATCAAACCTTTCATTTTATATCTCATAATTCATTATCATACATTTTTAACTCCTCCTCTTAGTGTGACAAGTGTTCTTATGACCCTTGGGCTTCTCTCTTCTCACTTCTCTCTCAAGTTCTATAAGTAATGGCCTTTTTTGGCTTTTGTATTTTAATACCACATCATGTATGGTGAAGCCCTATTGGAATGAAATTGTATTTTTCCTTTTATAAATAAATATAAGTCTATTTTTGAGCTCATTAAACATTTATCTAAGTGTGCAAAGTAATGTATGGTGGTGTTAGTGATAATTCCTATCTTTGCTTGCCTTATCCTTTCATCCTTATGCAAGGTTTCCCATTCTAATAGGTCATACAGAGTGTATTCAAGTGTGTTAGGATAATTTAAAGTGTATTATTGTACTTATAATTTTAATTCTAGCCTCTAGTTAATTTAACTTTTGTTTCTTTCATGCACATCACCTCTATATTGAAACAGTCATGTTAGAATCCTTTAGGACTTGGAAGCTAGTTTATATGCCTTGTTTAATTATGATAGGAATATGATGGGCATGTGGAAATCATCTTGATGTATCAACCCATTTTTAATATTTTCATTTCATGAAATTTTATAACTCTTTTCCCCATAATCAAGCATTAGATAGGTGATAAGCATTTCAAGATACATTCACAGATTTAGCACTTAAACCTAGAGGCTTACTTCCACTATAGGTACACCCACATACCTTGAATTTTTCCAATTTTACCCAAATATATAATAGGTTTTAAAACCCTATTATATCATGAAATATTTGGTGACAATAGTTTTGGCATGCCTAGTGAAACCCATTGTCTTAAAGACAACTTGTCAAGGTGAATGGTGGTCTTGACAAAATCAATTTCAAATTGGTGTGCAACTCAACATTTAGCAAGAATTCCATCAAGGTAAAATCTATTTAAAGGCAATTTTTTGTCAGAAAATTGTTCTCATGCTTCATTTATCTCACTATTACATCATATATAAGAGTGATCAATCCTATCAATCCACCTATTCAACCTAAACTTCCTCTTGAAGTTTAATATCCTCATCCCAATATATCCTTTGAAGACCAACATGATTTTGCTAGCCAAGGAATTGAAGAAGTAGAATAAATTGAATATCTTGAATAAAACATGGAGAGGCCTCATGCCTTCCCTACCTAAAATATTTAAAATCTAATTCACCTTCAAGAAAATGATTCCATTCCTCCTAATGCCATAAAGAGTGTACTTACATTCAATGGTGAGAGCCATGTTACACCTAGTGAACACATTAGAGATATATCCATTCTTTTTTATTTTCCACAATGTCACTCAAGATAAAATTTCCATTATAATCCTTTTCATTTCCCTTAGAGGGAAATATCTTGATTGATATAGGAATTTACCTAGTAGATGCATCAAATTATGGGATGAATTTGGAGTATTGTTGAATTGTAGATTTGAAGATGAAACTGACCATACCTTTCTCATATATCATCTCAATGTAATCAAAATAAGATCCAAAGAAATAATGCATGAATTAAATGAGAGATTCCAAAATACATGGTATATATTGACTCTTCTCATGAGGCCACCTGCTAGTTTTGTGTTCCCTACCTACTTGAGATCCATTAGTACTAAAATTGCTATCATGCTTCAATAAATGTGGGGTTCCACTCTCTTTGAATCATATTAACTTTCTATAAAATATTAAAATGGTCTCAATGAAGTTTGAATGTTTCCTCCTAAGGTTTGTATTCCTCCATTTTATCATTTTTCTCCTAATACTCTTGATGTGGCCCAAATTCCTAATGTCAACACTAAGTCTAAGGTTACTCATTAGAAGGTAGATAATGGCATGCATAAAGATGCAAAACTTTGAATGCTAAGATATTAGATTAGGAAAGGTAATATGAAAAAATATTCTTATTAAAATTCATATCCTTATGAAAAAAAATTGTGATAATAATATGGAAGAGGAAAAGGTCAATGGTAGCCTAACTCTAATAGGTCTGCCAATGTGCACAATCCCAACTCAACTACTAATGCAAGGGAGATGGTACTAGCGCATAATAAATTAGTTAAAGGATAATATTGGAAATATGAATAATTTATGTATTATATTTAATATGGATATAAATATCTTGTTTCTCAAGGAGGAGTTAATATTCTCCCATCATCTAAAGATGAGGTCACGATGCAAACAAATGAGGACTAACAGCCTCATGGAGAAAGCTTCACCAACTTCTTAGTGGAATACACTTTTGTAATCAATAAAGGATCCTATATTATATAAAATATAAGGGAAAAGAGGAAGTATCTAGGAGGTGAAAATAGCATTCCTACAAGTCATCCAATCCTTCTCTAAGGTAGCAAAGCATGGATGCAAGTGTGACAATTCCAAAAATTCCTACACCTCCTTCAAGTCAAAATGTAGTAATGTCTATGCAAGGTGTATCTATTAATAAGTTATAATCAATATTTTGTCTCTAATTTCTTAATAAAATGTGAGTAATAATGACCTAATCATATTAGATCCCTTAAAAGGTGACAAAATCATCAATCTCTTTATGGTGTGTCCTTCATATGCCTAGCCAAAATGAGTTGCTACAAAAGCAATTATATACTATTCCTACTAAAATTTCATATTCAAGTCAAATTCATAGTCATGTTTTCCTTTAAAATTTACCTAATACTATTATTGAACCATAAAATATGGCTAATAAACCACCACCAATCTATCTTACTCTCATAGTGGGTGACAAATTTATCCATAATTGTATATTTGATAGTGGAGCTTCTACATCAGTCATGCCCAAAGTTGTGGATGATTAATTGGGCATAAAATATGAAACTAATAATAAAGGATTTATCTAACGATATGGTATACCAATTAAGACAATAATTTTGATTAAAAACTTGAAGGTATTCTTGCATGAATGTCCTAGTTTTCCCATCCTTCAAGACATAGTTGTTATAGACCTCCCAACTCACTTTGCAATTTGCCTTTCAAGATACTTTATAGACAATATTGGTGGATATCTCTTAGCTTATTGGTGATTCTTGGACTTTAGGAAAAGGTGACCACAATAAATTATCCTCTTACAAGGTTTCACATTGATCCTTACATTGAAACAAGATTTAACTTGAATTATGTGATTAATGAGAAGGAGGAGCCTAATGTGGATGGTGGAGATTCTAAACTTGAAGGAATTTTATATTTTTTATTATATGAGTATGGTATATATACGTATGAACATTATAATTATGCATAATTTGAACAAACTTACCTTGGTACTTATATCATGCATGAATAGCCATTTGAAGGAGCTGAGGTAAGTGTCAAACATTCTCATGCTACTGATGGTAACTATTTGATTCATGGGTAGGATGATCATTATTTGATGAATATAATTAAACAACATAGTGTAAGGAATTATGAATCTATCCATGTTATTAATGAGGATGATTTGGATGATGACACTAATGAGATAGATAATAATGACTTATGGCAAAGGTTTGATTGCATATGTCATGAGTTTGATCAATTTAGTAATGCTACCTATTATCTAAAGAAGTTTACATATAATTTGGTTAATTAATTTAACAAACATTATGTTGAGTGTCTCAATAAGCATGGATACAATTTTCATGTTGTGAATGATGTAAAACTATGGCAAAGACTCAATTCCATATGCAAAGAATTTGACAAGGTGGGTAAGTCTCCCTTTTCTCCAAGAGATTCTATGTCTAATGCCAAGATTGATAATGAGACTAATGATAATTTTAACAAGTATTACATAAATAATAAATATGAAGGTCATTATACTCATCAAAAACCTATTGTCATAAAGTAATTTGATGATGCTAGTGTCTAAGAAGTTGTAAGTATGGAGAATGAAGCCAAGACAAATCTAGTTATTTTTTAAGGATAGTGAAAATCTCCATATGATGTTGAACCACCTTCAAGGGTGTTGTATGGTAAAGGAGAATATGTTGATACTCCAAAACATCAACTACATTCTATCTTAAGAGAGGATGAAGTTGAAAGGACTGTAATACACTCCAATCTACATTTTTATTGAGATCATCCAATGGATATAATAGATATCACAATAGTGGTAGACCCAATAAAGGTTATTATAGAACAATAAATATCATTCATGAAAGTCCCAAATATTTAATTTTCATTCCTTAGAATATTTAGAGGTGGTAGGTTTCTTGACCATACACATATATAAGTGATTAGTGATGAGCATGCTCCTCATGCTAAGTTGCCTTCATAGAGTGATAAAGATGCAATGGGAACTATTTTTAATCTTGTTTTATGTATTATCAGATGTTTCACCTCAAGATTGAGGTTAACTAAATTTTATAATAGGTGTGTGTGTGTGTTGTCTTTCAGTTGTGTTGTGTTCCATAAGGTTCTAATTGAACACATGTGTGCTTTTTTTGAGTTTATATTATTTTATGTTTTTTCCTTTATTTTGGGTGTGTTTTTAAAGGAAATTTATATTTAAAAGTGGTTTAAAGTGAATCCATGGCCCAAAGGATATGATTAAGTAACTGGGCTTGGCAAAGAAAGCATACCACCCTTTGGAAATTACCAAGAATGTTGACCCATTTTGACCACAAGTCAAAATAGGTCAACCCCATATAGTAAAAACTTATATAGGGGTATAATATAGTGTCATAGGGTATTTTTTAATCTAATTTTATGTAATTTAATGTCATTTTAGCCTTGGTCATGGTCTAATTAAGTCTTGTGTCATTTTGAGTCACTTGGGTCATATAGGGGTCATCTATGAGAGTGGCATGGTTTTTAAGGTTTAAAAGTGTTATATTTTTCATTAAAGCATAAAATATTTCATATTCCATATCATAAATGTCAATTCCATCTAAAAATTATAGGTTCTCTAAATTAAAATCAAGAAAATAATTTAAAAAGGAGTTTGGCACTTGTATGGCTTATGAAAGAGTGTGACACATGTGTTAACCTTATAGCATGGTTCTTAAAATTACCTAAAATAATATCATCATTTTATCATATTTGGAGGCTAATAATGTTAAAAAACCATTCTTCTTCTTCTTCACCCTTCTAGACATGGAGAACCAGTCAACACATTTATGCTTAGTATGACAACCTGGAGAAGTTTTAAACCAAATTAATTTAAGGGGTAATATTAAACTTATTTCAATTAATTTTCATAATATTAGTTCAAGGATTAGTAATTTATGATTTATCAACCATATTTTACAATTTGATTATGATTTTCTACTTGTTAAACCCCATACCTTATAGGTTTATTTCTCATATGGACAGGTCCATACAATCCAGATGATGGAATTAAATACATAAGACATATACATATTCCTCACATGTTTTACATAATTTTTTTAATGTCTTAAGGTGTCTTTATGGGTATAACATCCCAATTTTACAAGTTGGTCTCATTTAGGAAAACATGTAGATTCCAGTATCTATAGAACCTTTATGCCTTGGTATTGGTTTAAAACTATGATCATAGGTTTATTTTTATTTTTTCAATGTCCTTATTTTCCCCTCTCCTTTAAATATAATTCTCCAAAGCAATCTTCCATGGAGTTGCAGTCATAAGTGATACACAATCAATTTATTCCATGACTATCATGCATAGTTAACTAAGTGAGTTGTGTTAGGGTATTGAACATGTTCATGGGGTTATAAATATATTTTTAATGTGTTTAACACATCTAATTACATTAATAATAAAATTTAGTTATATAAATGTTATATAGCTAGTTGTGACAACTAGACCTCCTATATAGCCAAGATTTCAGTAAAAGGTTCATTCATAGTCATGGTGAGTTATGTGTAATGAAGGTATATCAAACACTCATGGAAAATTAATAAATATATATAAGGGGTTGATAATTATATTATAACATGAACAAAAAATCTAAGCCATAAATGGCATAGAGAACATGAGAAGACAAGTTCTCATATACACACAGTCTTGTGTTGTTGATGAGTATACATAGAATCCTCTCAAGAGAATTTCATGTTTTAATAGAACATTTGATACATATTTAAATGTATAAATATTATATTTATATAAATTGATAATGTATAATCTTCATGTAAGGTCATTCATCATGCTTACTACCTAAATTCTCAGTCATTACCTTGTAACTTACAATGACCACCTATAGGTGGTACCTACAAAGACTAAGCAAGGTTATAACATATATTTGAATCTTATTTAATCATTTATTATGGTCATAAAAGTGATAGGAGTTTATTATAATTCTATATTGAGTAATTTATTTGGTAATCAGGGTTGAGGATTTCCTTCAAAGGTGATGACTATGAATTTAGGGATCAAATCTCTAAAACATAGAAGTAAAGCACCTAACACTTTTGGGGTTAATGAATGCTATTTTTAAATGGGGTTTGAAAAATTAAAATTATCTCATCCTATATCCATATAATAGGATTAAAAATTTCAAAATTAAGATATTAATTTAGTCATTTGGTTTTCTTTCTAAAAAGGCCCAAAGATGTACTTTTTTCACTGAGTTCAGATAGTGACACCTAGAAACTTTGAACTTTAAATGAAATTAACCTCCAAAGTTGTAATATGGAAGCACATTTAAATGTTGGGTGACCTTTTTTAGTTTTTAAGGACATTTTTTCCTCAATGATGCATCAACAAAGGATGAATATCGGTGTTTTGAACCTCATCTCCACCTATAGGTTATCTGGCCTTAGGAGCTTACCTACAACTAATTATGGGTACATGTTTGATATTATATTAGTGAAATTCATAAGAATATGATAATTATAACAATTTAAAATTTTAATAATATTTACTAGGACCTCATAATTACAAGATATCATGTATCATATTTCTCAAGAGATTGAAATACCATCTATAGGCTCATTTTCACCTTAACACAGTCAATTTTAGTTTAATGTAATAAACAATGAACAAGTATATGAGTATTGGTATTGCATAATAATGATTTAAATGGGTACCAATAAATTATAAACAACCTTGGAAATCCTAATAATGTTTGGAATTTTTTTTTCAAGCTTAAACTATGTAAGACAACTTACAAGTATGGTGCCTTGAAGCAAAACATAGTTAGGTAACCTACAAATTTGATTGGTCAAGGTGAGGAGTAATGGAAGGTTGGATAAGGATTTTTAATAATTATAAACACCTTAAAATTTATGTAATACACTTTAAGATACCCTCACATCATGAAAATATGGGCAACATGTTTCCAATAATACAACATATAGTCCATATTCTAAACCCTGCACATAGTCCCCCCTTTATCATATTCTACCTTCAAGATTTTGAAGGAATTAAAGGGTCTAATGATGTGATCAAGGGTTGAAATTTTTTAAAAATTATATATATCACTTTTATAATCCTCCATATCATATACCTTTTATAATGAAATATGGGAAGTACCCTCTACTTTGTTTCAAGAAAAGGGTACTTCTCTAGTAGGACAAACCTTGCAGATTTTGAGAAAGAAGATGACTAGGTGAACTAGGGGCTGATTGAACCTTAAAATAAGGTGTGGAGAGTTGTGATAAACATGGATAACCATAATATATAGTGTAAATTTACTTGAGACACAATATAAAGGTCTAGATCTTCAAAGGTGCAGATAGGCCTATTAGGCATGGTTTAGGCCTAAATCCCAAATGGGGGATCAGTACTACTTTTAGCCTTAGGTGAGAATTCTAATAATTTTAAAAATTTTCATAGGGGATTATAATATTTATATATCCCTTGGTATGTATGAAATTCCATGAGAAAGCCATTTTTGGGCTTAAACCCACATTAGGCCTGTGTAAATTGAAGAACCAAGATCCAATAAATAATTTGGATTGCTCATATCTTCTTGGATACTTTAAATGGAGGCTCAATGATCTTGTAAATTTTGAAGAGGGTCCTGAACATTTATTTTGTGTATTTTTTTTAAAACTCTAACATCACATATTTATGAATAAAGCCTAAGGGTGAAAAGAGCTTAAAACACTCCAAAACTCTGATTAAGGACCCAATTTGGAAAAAAATGATGAATAACTATAAAAATTAAATGGAATTGGAAGTAAAGAGGTTTTAAATTGCATATGACTCTCCAAGAATCCTCCCCATAAATGTTTATGCTACTTTACTTGTATGGACAAGAGGGAAATGAGATTTTCTTGACTATTTTTGATGTTTTGCAGGTTATAGAGAGTTTTAAGAGATGAAACCAACTTTATGAGAAGTATTGGGAATTCGGATAACCCCTCATGTCCATTTATTTCATTAAAGAAACTCCTAAATATTTTTTAAAGTAGCTTCATCTTATCTAGTTAAAAGTGGCAAAGTAAGCAAGATAGTGAGAAGGAAGAGAACTTTAAGTGGGAGTTTATTTAAGGTTTAATTTAAAAATATAAGGTTATTTTAAGTCTTGAAATGTTTCATTAAATCTCATGTATATATTTTCAAGGAAAAATAAATCCAAATTTGAGGCCAAGTGTGAGGGGTGAGTGAAAGAGGAGTTTATTGGATAATAAGTAGTGATGGCTCACCTCCAAAAGAATCAAGATGGTTAGGGATGCAACCAATTCATGATGAATCATGTATAAAATCCCTCCATCTTAGTTTAATCATAATATATTTCCCTATTCAATTTTTGGGACGTTCAAAAAGGTCCAAATGATGAAGGGAGTTTTTTTAGCAAGCAAAAGGAGTTCTACACCACATTCTAAGAGTTTCATGTATTTAAGAGCCATTTGTCATATCAAACCTTGAATGTTATGTTTCTTAATTCATTATAATTTATGTGTAACTCCTCCTCTCAACATGACAAGTGGTCTTATGACCCTTGATCCTCTCTTTTATCACTCATCTCTCAAGTTCTATAAGTAGTGGCCTTTTTTAGCTTTTGTATTCTAATACCACACCATGTATGGTGAATCCCTGCTAGAATGACATTGTATTTTGCCTTTAAAAAATAAATATAATTCTATTCTTTAGTTCATGAAACATTTTTTTAAGTTTTAAAAGTGATTTATGGTGGTGCTAGTGATAATTTTCTATTCTTTCTTGTCTTATCCTTTCACATTTATGTAAAGGTTCACATTCTAATAGGGCATATAGAGTGTCGTCATGTGTGTTAGGATCATTGTAATTGTATTGTTTTCCTTAGAGTGTGAATTCTACCATTTCATTAATTTACCTTATGTTTATTTCATTTACATCACCTCTATATTGAAACACTCATGTTAGAATCCTTTAGGACTTGGAAGTTAGTTTGTATGCCTTATTTCATTGTGATAGGAATATGATGGCCATGTGGAAATAATATTATTGTATCAACCCATTTGAATATTTTAATTTAATGAATTTTTATAAATATTTTCCCTATAATCAATCATTAGATAGGTGATAAGCATTTCAATATATATTCATGGAGCTAGCCCTTAAACCTAGAGGTTCACTTCCACTATAGGCACACTTGCATACCTAGAAGTGTTCCCATGTTTCCCAAATATATAATAGGATTAAAAAATCTCTTATAAGGTGAATTTTTTTTTGAAAACACTTCTATAATTCCTAATGGGACCCATTGTATTCAAAATAACTTGTTAAGTAAATGTTGGTCTTGACAACATCAGTTGTAAATTGGTATGTTACTCAACATTTGGTGACTCCATCAACGTAAAATCTAGTTCAAGGCCATTATTTTATCATAAAAAATTTGTCATGCTTCATTGTTCTCACTAGGTCATCATCTATAAGAGTGTTAAATCGTATCAATTCACTTATTTAGCTTGAACTTCCTCTTAAAATTCAATATCCTCATCCTAATCTACCCTTTGAAGACCAAGAGGATTTTGATAGAAAAAGAAGTGAAGAAATGAAAGAAATTAAAGATATTAAAGAAAACATGGAGATTCTTCATGCCTTCCCAACCTTAATTAATAAAAATCCAATTCACCTTCAAGATTATGATTCCATTCCTCATAATACCATAAAGATTGTACCTACACTCAATGGTGAGAGTCATGTTACACCTAGTGAAAACATTAGGGATATCTCTAAGTTTTTTAGTTTCACAATGTCACTCAAGATAACATTACCATTAGACACCTTTCCAATTCTCTTAGAGGGAAATATCTTGACTGGTATAGGACTTTGCCTGGTAGATGAGTCACATCATGGGATGACTTTGGAGTATTTTTGAATTATAGATTTTAAGATCAAAGTAACCATGCATATCTCATACATCATCTCAATGTGATCTAAAGAGGATCTAAATAAATATTGCATTAATTCAATTATAGATTCAAAAATACTTAGTATAAATTACCTCCTCCCATAAGGCCACCTACTATTTTTGTATTCCTTACCTACTTGAGATCCATTGGTACCAAAATTGCTATCATGTTTCAATCAATGGGGGGTTCCACTATTCTCGATACATATGAACCTAATATCAAAACTAAAAATGGTCTCATATAAGCTAAAATATTACCTCCTAAGGTATTTATGCCTCCATTATCTCATAATTATGCTAATAATCCAAATGTGGCACAAATTCCTAATGTCACCACCAAGTCTAAGGCTATTCCTAAGAAGGTAGATAATGCCATAGATAAAGATGAAAAAATTCAAATGCTAATAGCTCAAATAAGGTAATGTAATATGAAAAAAGGTGCCTATCAAAATTAATATACTTATGAATAATAATTTGGCCATAAATATGTAAGAATAAGAAGAATAAGCCAATGGTAGCCTGACTCCAATAGGCCTACCGATGTGTACAATTGCAACTCCACTACCAATGCAAGGGAGATGGTACCGGTGCATAGTAACTGGAAATAAGCATAATATTAGAAACAAGGAAAATTAAAGATGATAATGAATGTGGAGAGTAATATATTATTTTTAAATTATTATTTACTCCTCTCCTATCAGCTAAAGATGAGGTTATGATGCAAGCAAATGAGGATTTGTAGCCTCATGGAAAAAGCTTCACCAACTTCTTGGTGGAAGACACTTTTGTACTCAATAAAGGATCCTCTTTTGAATAAAATAAAAGTTACAAGAATAAGGATCTAGGAGGTTAAAATAACATTCCTAAAAGTTCTTCCAATCCTACTCCAATGTATCAAAGCATGGCTTTAAGTGTGATAGTTCCAAAACCCCCTACACCTCCTTCAAGTTAAAATGTGTTAATGTCTACTCAAGGTGTATCTATTCCTCAAGTTATAAGTGATAATTTTCCTTCAAGGACATAATAAAAGGTGAATAATAATGACCTAAACATAGTGGATTCTTTGAAAAGTGCCAAAGCATAAATCTCTTTATGGTATGTCCTTTATATCCCTAACCAAAAATAGTTGTTACAAAATAAATTATCTACTATTCCTACTAGCCTTTCATATTAAATTTAAAGTCATAGTCATGTTTTCCTTTAAAATTTAACTAATAATATTTTTGAACCATCTACTAGGGTTGAGAAACCTGAATCATTTTATCTCACTCTCATATTTAGTGACAAATTTGTCCATAATTACATAGTTGATAGTGGAGCTTCTTCACTAGTCATGCCCAAAGTTGTGGCTAATAAGTTGGGATTAAAATATGAATACCATATCAAAGGATTTATCAAACTATATGGTATAACTTTTAAGACAATGGTTTTGATCCAAAAAATGAAGGTCTTCTTGCATGATTGTCCTAGTTTTCCCATCCTTCAAGACATAGTTAATGTAGACCTCCCAACTCACTTTGCAATCGGTCTTTCAAGAGACTTTATAGCCAAGACTAGTGGCTAACTCTTAGATAATTGGTCTTCTTGTAATTTAACATACGGTATGGGAAGAAGGTGACCATAATAACTAAGCCTCTCACAAGGATTCACATTGAGCCTTATATTGGAATAAGCTCTAACTTAAATTGTGTAATCAATGAGAAAGAGGAGCCTAATGTGGATGTTGGAACTTCTAAACTTGAAGTAATTTCATATTTTTTCTTGGATTAGTATGGTGTAGATACATATTAACATTATACTTATGCATAATTTGAAAAAACTAACCTTGGGACTTATATCATGCATGAATATCCATTTCAAGGAGCTGAGGTAAGTGTTAAACACTCTCATCCTATTGAAGGTAGATATATGATTCATGAGTATTATGATCATATGTAGATGAATCTAATTGAACACCATAGTGGAAATAATGATGTATTTATCCCTACTATTGATGAGTATGATTTGGATGATGACACTCATGAGATAATGAGAATGACTTATGGAAAACTTTTGATGTCATATGTCATGAGTTTGATTAGCTTGGTAATGTTACTTCTTATCTCAATAAATCTAGATCTGATTTGTTAATTCATCTAGAATAAATGATTTTGAGTGTCTCAATAAACATGGATAAAAGTTTCATGTCATGAGTGAAGTGGAACTATGGCAAAGACTCAATGTCATATGTAAAGAATTTGACAAGGTGGGTAAGTCTCCCTTTTCTCCAAGAGATTTTATATATAATGTTGTTTCTATGCAAAATTGCTTTTCAGATTCAAAGGAAGAAATAAGAAACTAAGGAAATGGTCAAGGCTAGAAGTACCTGATAAAGTCGTGTGCACCAAAATCAGACGTTGGAAGATTCTCCTCTTTTGCTGTGGAGGAATGACACCTGCGAAGAAAAGGCTAAAACACAGAAAAACGTTAGTCAAAGATATGGTGGGCTGTCAGGCGAACGCCCGATCCCGGAAGTACGAAGACTTCCTAGAAGGATATCAACCCACTGATTAAAAAGCAGAATATTGGACGAAAGTAGATAATAATGAAAGAAATAAATGACAAAAAATAAAGAGCGTACCTGATATGCAGCACTATTCTGCACAGTCGCCGGCGTCAGTCTCTGTGGTGCCAGCGTCGGTTGAAGTGCCATCGTCGGTCGGGGTAGTGACCGGTGTCGGTAGGGGCAGGTTCTGGACAAGTTGTAGAAGGCTTTGGGAGAGGGTCTGAGAGAGTCGGGACAGGGTCTGGGCAAGGTCTGAGAGAGTCAGGACAGGATCTGGGCAGGGTCTGAGAGAGTTGGGACAGGGTCTGGGCAAGGTCTTGAGAGAGTCGAGACAGGATCTGGGCAGGGTCGGGACAGGGTCTGAACAGAGTCTGGGGGTTTGGAGAATTGGGATGATAGAACTGATAAAGAATAACCAAGGAAGAAATAAAACAAAAAGAATAAATACTTACCTGCCAGAAGATGCGATGAAAGCCATAGTTGGAATTGTCTATGCAGTGCCAGATTGAGTGCAGATTGGTTGATGCCGGGAGTGTTGATGTTGAGAGAGTTGTCGGAGTTCGTAGGTTGATTGAATGATTGCTCGGGTTTGATTGATTAGCGTTTTGAATAGCGTTCGGGATCGGGTCTCGAATGGTTGGCGGAGGTTGATGAAGGCGGGGGACGGTTCCAGAGACGGTTCGTCAACCGTTTCGGGAAACCGAATGATAACTGGTAACGGATAACGGCAAGGTGACCGACGTCGGCAGAATTGCCGATGTCGACCGATAGGTGACCGACGTCAGCGACATCGGCCAGGTAAAGACCATCGTCGGTAGATGCATAATGGGGATAGAGTCTAGCTTTAGCTCTGTGCTCATTTTTACATGCTGCCAGGGTCAAGGTTGGAGGAACAAGTGATCGACAAGGGTTAAATAGGCGAAGAAGAATAAGACGGGGAATGACCAGGGGAGTCGACACGATTTCGGTGTCTACATTTGCCCCTTTTTGTCTTGTTGGTTGTTCTGGATGAACTGCAAGACAAAAATAGGAGTGAGTGCCCCAGGTGAGGGATAAGGTTGATTTCATCTTGTTGGTTGTTCGAATGAACTGCAAGACAAAAATAGGAAGTGAAATGCCCCGAGTATGGATAAGGTATTCCCCCTCAAAGTAGGAGTCGAGGGAAGGGAACCGGGAATCGGGTGCTGATTTGATAAAGAGTGGATGAAAAAGGGGTGAGGGTGAACGCTGCAAAGGTCGTGATTGCGCGCATACCACTGCACGAGAAGGTCAGGCCAAAGTGTCGCAGGTCAAGGGTCGAGGAGTGCTAAAATTGAAGTAACCGGGCCCCAGCATTTAGTCATCTGCTGATCGGGTCACTCAATCTAAGCTGAAGCTCCAAATGGGTCATCGCGTTCCAGGTATCCCCGGCTCAGGAAGTGCTCCTAGAAACACGAAAAAGTCACAAGTAGTGCGGATCAACCGGTTTGCGATCCTATACTTGTGAGGGGCCAAAAAAGTCTGCGCACAATTCTGCTAACCAGTCATGAGGTAGCATACATGAAAAAACAACCAAGGAAACAACGTCTTGGAAGTGGTCGAGGTCAGAGGAGATAGGCATGATCTCCAATGGTTGGTGGTTGATGGATGGATGAATGGATGAAAGGATGCGGCCGAGCTAACCCCAAAAGACCCCATGTCAACTGAGTGCTGCCTACATAGCCCTGGTGATAGGGCCTCAGGTCGATGTAGTTCTCCCTAGAAGGGAGGAAGGGTCAAAGGGATGGAAATGGTCTTGGTCGAGGGAAAAGTTATGGTTAAAAGAAGGCAAGAAGGTTTGTCCATCAGAGAGACGAACAAACGAGAATGGTCGAGCTAACCCCAGAAGACAGTCGTGTCATCTGAGTGCTGCCTACATAGCCCCTGTGGAAGGGCTTCAGACCAATGTAGTTTAGACAAAGGGTCTGAGTAGACAGGTGGTTAAAATAGTTGATAGATTGGTCATGGTTATGATGAAATGACGAGGGAAAAAAGATGTTGCAGCCTTTTCCAAATGGTGGATTCTGCAACATTAGTTGAGGGGTTTTTCATCCCTAGCAATATTCCATATTCGTGATGGATGTATGCTAAAAATGAATGGAGGTCTATTTATGCTTCAGCAAGTATTGGTTTATGCTTAACATAAATTGCGGCGGGTCGATAGTTTCCATGTGTATTGGTGTCCATAGAAACTAGGGTGAATAGGCTAGGTCATGTTGATGGTCTGAAAAGAGAGTTGAGCTAAGTCGATTGACAAGTGATGAAGGTGAATGTGACCAAAGTGTAGAAGAAGTGAAAAGCATATTTCTTTTTCATTGACAAGGACCAAAAAGAGAGCATAGATAGGGGTTATGAGAACCAAGAGCCCCATTCATGCGTGACGTCGTTGACCATAGTTATGTTAGAGCGGTAATCGAATCACTTAGACACTAAAGTGAGCTCGAAGTCCCTTGAGCAGGTAATAGGAGGAGGAAAGAGGGTAACCCATTTTAAGAGCAGAGATAACTTTGCCCCTTTTTATAGGAGACCCTGAGACAACTACAAGCCAAGTCCGTGACTCGTTTTTTTTTTTTTTTTTTTGGCGCAGACTGATCAATGCGGGAAGCCTGCATAGAGATGTAATTTGCTTGGTGGTCAGGTTGTGAAGTTGATCAATGCGGGAAGCTTCTAAAATAATGCTGTTTATTGCCAGATTAGTCATAGCCATCCTTCGAGGGAGTGGTCTAGATTTTTGTTTAATAATGTTTGATAAGTTGGCCTAGCTGTCCTTCAAGGGATCAATCTAGTAATACAGCAATGATAGTACAGCTATCCTTCGAGGGATCAGTCTGTCTTTTTTGATTTGATATTGATATAGTGACCATGGATATGTTTTGACATCTGGATTTGTTTTTATAGAAATGTGAGTCATGGACAAGATTATAGAAGGTCAAGGGCTCCCTTTTATTAGGACAAAGCATCCATACATCATAAAAGGGTTATAGGAATTGTTAAGAGGAATAGGGTTGAAAGGAAGTAGGATGAAGAGGATGGGGATTGCTCAAGGGACGAGCTCAAGTTAAGTGTCAAGTGGACGAATACTCGACTAGCAGTAGAACGGTCACAGATGCAACGCATTAAGAGGCTCAAGGTCTGATAAGTCCCTGGTGTATACATGTGCATGATAAGGTCCGAGTCAATTAGGAGCAAACTTGCCCCATTTGCCTCTTTCCAGATTGGTCAGGTGTTGATTGATGAGTGGACGTGAAGTTGGTTGATATGGTTGTTGATTACTCGAGACAGGTTGAATGTTTTGATAAAAAGGTTGGTTGAATGTTTGGTTGAGATTTGGTCATTTGATAATTGGTCAATGGTTGGTCGAGGGTTGATTGGTTGGTATTTGGTCTTTGGTTGGGTCGAATGTTGAGGTCGGGTTAAATGTTTGGTTGCTAGTCTGGTTGAGGTTAAGTTGAAAGAGTGATTGATATGTGGTCGAGACTGTGTTGAAAAATTGGTCGAAGTTTGGATGAAGGTTGAATTCCCCCAATGGCTAAGGAGAATGTTTGACGGATTAGTTAAGGTTGATTGAGGTTTAGTGGTCAGATGGACTGTGTTGATGTTGAATAAAGGGGTTAAAGGTAGCGAAGGGACCCTAGTCTGTCGTGGAGATCTCGATTTAGATGACGAGGTTGGAGAGGTATGGGTCGGTGTTGATAATTTGTCAAAGGGGTGGTCAAGAGGATCCTTGGTGAGAAGGGTGTCCTTTTTCTGGTGGTGACGAATGACAGCTTTAAGAGCGCAACAACGCTCGGTGTCATGTCCCAGAGTGTGATGATAATGATAGAATGTAGAGTTGTCGAACCAAGATGGCCTTGATCCGAGAGTTGATGAGTGGGGTGGTGTTGAAGGTTTGTTGATAACGTGGTCGAGAAGGGAGGTGTCATTCTCTAAACATTGGCGAATGACGACCTTAAGGGCATGACAATGCTCCGTGTCGTGCCCAGGTGTGTGATGATACGCACAAATACGAGTGTCATCGAGCCATGGGGGTTTTGGTCTGAGAGAGTGATATGGTCTAAGAGGCGGGAGATTGAGACGAGAGGACTGCAACAATTGCCGTAAGAGCAAGGCATATGAACCTGCTAACGGGTCGGGATGTCTTATTGCAGAGAGGGTTGGTGACATTGGTTTGGGAGGCGTAAGAGGCGTTGGTCGATGGTTTGAAGGAGGTATAAGTCTGACGGGTTGATAGAATAATGGAGGTGACTTACCTCTGTGAAGTATGGGAGTGGGAAGCACTCCGAGTAAAGTAGACGGATGTGGGCCCAAGATTGAAGGTAATGACGAAGATAGGGGAGGAGGCCTCCGGTGTGGTTTGGTAGCCTTCTTTGGTTTGGGTTGAGGGCCACCTTTGTGTGAGGCGAGATTAGATGTGGGGCGAACACCAAGAGGTTTAGTCTCTTTGGGTATGATGGACGCCTGCGTGGGTTTGGACTTAGATGTGGACGGTTTTTCTCTCAATGGAGAAGGGATTAAAGGTGTGGGCTCTTTAAGAGGAAAGAGCACTGGAGTAGTCATGGCTTCTGTGTGTGGTTGGGGAATCAAAAAGGTATGATCGTCTATAGATGATAATAAGGATGAAGGCGAGGCAGCTGGTGTTGATGTGGTCAAAGCGTCCTCCAATATGGGAGAAGTCGATGGAGGACAAGTGGGAGAAGAAAGTTCTTCGCCATGTGGAGGAGGTATTGGGGAAGAAAGGTCTTCCACCTGTGGAAAAGGTTGGTCAGGGATAAGAGAAAAGATAGTGTCGACCGTGTGTATATCATGGTCTTGAGGGTCATTGGTTATGGTTTGGACGTTGTCTTGAGTAGGCGGGTGATTAGAAAGGGGTTTCTTGAAGATGTCAAGGTTTTGGTTGGGTGGTGCATTCGGGTTATCTAAAATAAGATCCCCCTTGTCGAGCATGTCCTGGATGATGTTTTTGAAAGTTTGACAGTGATCCGTGTCATGGCCTTTGACACGGTGATAGTTGCAAAAGTGATTTTCCCTGTACCATACAGGGATAGGTGTTGAGGGGTCGAATTGATGTGGTCAGATTGGAGGGAGATTGAGGACCCCCTGCTTGACGAGTTTATCCAAGACAGAGGCATATGACTCCTTAATTGGAGTGAATTGACGCTGTAAGGATTGATGTTGAAAATTTTTATTGATGTAGTCTAATGTTGAAGATGATGAGCAGTTGGTCATTGTTGAAGATGATGGTCTAAAGATGACAGTGTTTGCCGACCCCTTGGATTGAGAGTGGGCAGAAGAAGGTCTGGAAGAAGAATGGTCATTGGTTCTTGTGTTGTTGTTACACAATTTGACCTTATCTTCTTCAATGGCGCGGAGTTCAAGCTTTTGGGCCATGGTGAAGGCCTCATCGAAAGTGTGGAATGTCTGAACCCGCAAGGTGGACGAGATATGACTGACACATGCTTGGGAAAAGAGCTCAATGAGCTCGGGTTGAGGCAAGGAGAAGGAGAGCTGATTAATCAAGCTTCTCCAATGGGCGACAAAATCAGCTATTGATTCGTCATCAAATTGCCTGATGGAGTAAAGGTCTGTGATCGAAACTTGTTTAGTGATATTGATTGAAAAATGGTCAACGAATAGTTGGGCGAGTTGGATGAATGAAAAGATAGAATGTCTGGCAAGAGAACTATACCAGTCAAGGGCAGGGCCAGAAAGCGACATAGGAAACGTGCGTAAAAGTAACGCATCATCGTGGGCAATAAGATAATAGGCATGTCTGAATGCCCATAGATGTTGTTGTGGGTCTTCCTTACTCTGAAAGTGAGTAAATTTAGGAAGCTCCCAATGGTTAGGGTATGGTCGGATAGGGACAGAAGGGTGGATGGGCTCGTTGTAAATCTGGTCATATGAAGAGACATTACTTGAACCGGAGATAGAAGCTTCGAGACAGGACATTTTATCCATCAGCATCTTGATAAGATCTGCTAACGGATTGGCGGGTTGAGCGCCCCCTAGGTTGTAAGGCGCTTGAAAGAGGTTAGAGGAGGCGTGCGACATAGTCGGTTGTACAATGTACGGATGACTAGTCGTAGGGGCAGAAGTAGAGGTTAAGGGTGGTTGGGTTATGAAGGTAGAAGGCATAGGCTGACTAGATACCGCCAAAGGAGGTTGTGTGACGGCATTGACAAAGGGCGAGGTAGGCACTCCTGCATATATAGGCGCAAGAGTGTGTGGGGTCGAGACAATCAAGTTCTGGTATGATGTAGAACTTGGTTGAATTGCAGGTGGTTGAGGGGGTAATGAAACCCCGATGGAGATTGGTCTAAAAATAGACGAGGAGGCTAAACTTTGCGTATAGGCCATGGTCGGGTTAATGGTTGAGGCGAAAGGTTGAGTCGTAAAAGGTTGGGTGGCGAATGGTGTTGATGTCGTCGCCACGTCGTCCGAAAGGTCCCGCATTGGTTTTCTCGCGAGATAGTTTTGGAGGGCTGCGGTATTGAGGTCCAAGAATCTTGCAAAGTCTTGGTCCCCTTCTGGGATGATAGGTGTTTGGGTTGGAGATAGTCTAGTAGGAATTATTTCGGTCTTCGAGTAGAACTCCATTATATGATTGTTTATAGATAGGGTAGGCGAAAGCGATTGATGGCTAGCGTGGTCAAGAAGAGCCTTGGTTTGACTATGTGTTAGAACCATTCAAGGCAAGAAAGAACATCCTCACAAGCTCAAACAAGCAGATAAGAACTAAAAAAGATGAAGACACAAGCAGATCCTAAAACCCTAGAAGTAAATTTTTAGGATTATAGTGGCTTATGCCTTAGAATGTGTGTAGTGGAAGGTTGGCTTTATGAGTCAGGTCCTAGAAGAAGCAGTCTATGGATGGTTTCGGGTTTTGTTATGGTGCTCAAAGTCTGTGTTAGGGTCTAATACGCGGCCTGGTGCTAAGGAGCAAGCTCCCCTCACTTCACGATTCCAGTGATTAGCTGGTCTCGCTTAGCCAAGATATACCTCGCCTAGAGTTTAGACTCCGCCAGAGAATGGAGTGGGCTTCCCCCTTGGTGATGAAATCCAAGTAGGGTCACCAGGACGGGTAAGGTATCTGTTGGGGGATGAAATCCCAGTCGGGCCTTGTCTCAGGTAAGTTAAAATGTTTGTTTTAGTGCAGGTGGTTTGGTCGTGTAACATCAAGTGATCTAGATTAATTCAATATGCGGATTAAGTTATTAGATGTGGACTAAAAGATGCAGGCAATCAGAAATGAATGCAAAGTGTTTTAATGTCCAATTCGAAATGTTTGTTCGTATGAAGACGAATGGAGAAAGAGTCGAAGAATATGAGTTTTAGCTAGTCTAGAAGTGTAAGAAAGAAAGAAATGTTCGTTTTAGTCCTGCTTATGATGTCATTTAAGAAGAGACGAAAGGAGGTGAAAAGGAAGAAACCTAATTCACCTAAATGAACGAAAGAAAGAAAGAACCCAAGGAGGACCTAGGGTCCCACCGGGCATGCCAGAATGTTTCTATGCAAAATTGCTTTTCAGATTCAAAGGAAGAAATAAGAAACTAAGGAAATGGTCAAGGCTAGAAGTACCTGATAAAGTCGTGCGCACTGAAATCAGATGTTGGAAGATTCTCCTCTTTTGCTGTGGAGGAATGACACCTGTGAAGAAAAGGCTAAAACATGGAAAAACATTAGTCAAAGATATGGTGGGCTGTCAGGCGAACGCCCGATCCCGGAAGTACGAAGACTTCCTAGAAGGATATCAACCCACTGATTAAAAAGCAGAATATTGGATGAAAGTAGATAATAATGAAAGAAATAAATGATAGAAAATAAAGAGCGTACCTGATATGCAGCACTATTCTGCACAGTCACCGGCGTCGGTCTCTGTGGTGCCGGCGTCGGTTAAGGAAGGTGCCGACGTCGGTTGAAGTGCCGTCGTCGGTCGGGGTAGTGACCGGCGTCGGTAGGGGCAGGTTCTGGACAAGTTGCAGAAGGATTTGGGAGAGGGTCTGAGAGAGTCGGGACAGGGTCTGGGCAAGGTCTTAGAGAGTCGGGATAGGATCTGGGCAGGGTCTGAGAGAGTTGGGACAGGGTCCGGGCAAGGTCTTGAGAGAGTCGGGACAGGATCTGGGCAGGGTCGAGACAGGGTCTGAACAGATTCTAGGGGTTTGGAGAATCGGGATGATAGAACTGATAAAGAATAACCAAGGAAGAAATAAAACAAAAAGAATAAATACTTACCTGCCAGAAGATGCGATGAAAGCCATAGTTGGAATTGTCTGTGCAGTGCCAGATTGAGTGCAGATTGGTTGATGCCAGGAGTGTTGATGCTGAGAGAGTTGTCGGAGTTCGTAGGTTGATTGAATGATTGCTCGGGTTTGATTGATCAGCATTTCGAATAGCGTTCGGGATCGGGTCTCGAATGGTTGGCGGAGGTTGATGAAGGCGGGGGACGGTTCCAGAGACGGTTCGTCAACCGTTTCGGGAAACCGAATGATAACTGGTAACAGATAACGGCAAGGTGACCGACATCGGCGACATCAGCCGGGTAAAGACCGTCGTCGGCAGATGCATAATGGGGATAGAGT
This sequence comes from Torreya grandis, assembly GCA_037957365.1. Lineage (NCBI taxonomy): Eukaryota > Viridiplantae > Streptophyta > Pinopsida > Cupressales > Taxaceae > Torreya > Torreya grandis. The sequence goes on from JARHVA010004920.1 coordinate 230,608, forward strand.
CTAGCTTTAGCTCTGTGCTCATTTTTACATGCTGCCAGGGTCAAGGTTGGAGGAACAAGTGATCGACAAGGGTTAAATAGGCGAAGAAGAATAAGACGGGGAATGACCAGGGGAGTCGACATGATTTCGGTGTCTACAAATGTAAAGATTGATAATGAGACTAATGATCATGTTGACAAGTATTCCATCAAGAATAAAGATGAAGGTCATTATTCTGATCAAATACCTACTATCATAAAGTAATTTGATGATGCTAGTGTCCAAGAAGTTTTAATCATGGAGAATGAAGCCAAGATAGAACAGTTATGTTTCAAGGATATTCAAAAGATATATATGATTTTGAACCACATTAAAGGGTTTTGTATGGTAAAGTATAAGATCTTGATACTCTAAAACATCAATTACATTGTATCTTAAGAGAGAAGAAAGTTGAAAGAACTATCATAAACTCCAATCTACATTTTTTTGGAGAGCATCCAATGGATATGATAGAGATCACAATAGTGTCAACAAAAATAAAGTTTCTGAGAGAAAAATAAATATCATTCATGAAGGTCCAAAATAGTTCATTTTTAGATGTAAGAAGATTTAGAGGTGGTAGGTTTCTTGAACATACACATATGCAAGTGATTCGTGATGAACATGTTCCTCATGCTAAGTTAACTTCATGGAGTGATAAAGATGCAAGGGGAACTATTTTTTATCTTGTTTGAGGTATGATCAAATGTTTTACCTCAAAAGTGAGGTTTTTTAAATAGTAGAATAGGTGTGTGTGTTGTCTTTCAATTGTGTTATGTTCCATAAGTGTTGTCTTTCTCATATGGATAGGTTCATATAATCTAGATGATGGAATTGAATCCATAGGACATGTAAATATTTGTAATGTGTTTATAATGATTATTTTCATGTTTTAATGTGTCTTGATGGGTACAACATCCTAGGTTTGTAAGTTGGTCTCATTTGGGATGATATGCAGGTTTCCACTATTTGTAGAATCTTCATGCCTTTGTAGTGGTTTAAGAATATGATGATAGGTTTATTTTAATTTTTCAAATTTCATCTTGTTCCCATCCCATTTAAATATAATTATAAAAATAAATCTTCCATGGAGTTACAGTCATAATTAACACACAGTCAATTCGTTCTATGACTATAATTATAAAAATTAATCATCCAGTGAGTTATGTTAGGGTATTTAACATATTCATGGGGTTATACCTATTGTATTATGTTTTTAAACACACCTTTTTACATGAATAATAATATCTATTTCTACAAATGGTATATAACCACCTGTGACAACTAGACCTCCTATATAGCCAAGATTCATGTAGAAGGTTCATTCACGGTCATGGTGAGTTACATGTAATGAAGGTCTATATAAAAATCATGGAAAATTAATGAATATATATGAGGTTTCTATCATGATTTTAAAACATGAAAAAATAATATAATCCCCAAATTTCATAAATAACATGAGAAGACAAGTTCCCATATACACATAGTCTTCCACCATCGATGAGCATACACAAGAGCCTCTCAGTAGAATTTCATGTTGTAATAGAAGATTTGACACATGTTTCAAATATTTCAATGTATAAATATTGTATTGAGATACATTAATAAGGTATAAGATTAATCTAAGGTCATTCATAATTATTACTACCCAAACTCTCAGTCATTACCTTGTAATTTGTAGTGACCACCTATGTGCGACACTTACAAAGATTGAACATGGTTATAGCATAGTTTTGAAGCCTCTTTAAGCCCTGATTAGGCTCATAGAATTTTTAGGATTGTCATATTATTAAATTTTAATGAATTTATTTTGAAATCAGAGTTGAGGATTATCTTCAAAGGTGATGACTATGAATTCAAGGATCAAATATCTCAAACACAAAAATACAACACCTAGCACTTTTGGGGTTAATGAATGGTAATGTCATATGGGTTCTTGAACAATGAAAATTAACTCATATTTTAGCCCTATAATATGATTAAAACTTATAAAATTAATATATTAATTTTTTCATTTTGTTTTCTTTATATAAAGGCCCAAAGATGCACTTTTTTCATTGAGTTCAGACAGTGACACCTATAAGCTTTGAACTCTAAATGACCTTAACCTCCAAAATTTTAATATTGAAGAAAATTTACATGTTGGGTGACATTTTTTATTTTTGGAGGAATTTTTTTAATTAATTATTAATCAAAAAAGGATGAATATAATTTTTTTTAACCTCATCTCCAGCTACAGGTGATCTACCCATAAGAGCTTACCTACAACTTACTGTGGGTACTTGCTTGTTAGTGTATAGGTGAAATTGGTAAGAAAATGATAATGATAAAACTTTAAAGTTTAAATAATATTTATTAGGACCTCATAAGGACAATATATCATGTATTATAGTTCTCAATATATTGAAAGACCATCTACAAACTCCTTTTTTCCTTAACATAGTCAACTATAGTTGACTATAATGAACAATGAGAAAATATGGTGGCTATTAGTGTTGGTATTGCATAATAATGATTTATATGGGTCAAAATATATTATAAAAAACATTTTAAATCCTAATAATGTCTTATGGAATTATTTTAAAGCTTAAAATATGCAAAATAACCTATAGGTATGGTATCTTGAAGCAAAACACAATCAGGTAACCTTCAGATTTGACTAGTCAAGTTAAAGAGTAATAGAAGGTTGTATAAGGGGTATTTAGCATTGGAGAAACCTTAAAATTAATTTTATAAACTTAAATATACCATAATATCATTCAAAAAATATCAATAAGTTTCTAATAATGTAACACTCAGTCCATATTCTAAACCTTGCACACAGTCCCATTCATCACAGTCTACCTTAAAGGTTTTAAGGGAGTTAAGGGGTATAATGATGTGATAAAGGGTTAAAAAAATTAAAATACTATATATATCACTTTTAAAATCCTCTCAAGCATATAAATTATCTAATAAAATAGGGGAATTACCCTCTATTTTGTTTGAGATAGAGGGTACTTCCCCAGTAGGATAAACCTTGTAGGTTCTGAGAAAGAAGATGACCAGGTGAACTAGGGGCTGATTAAACTTTAAAATAAGGTTTTCATAAATGTTATAAACATGTATAAACATAATAAATAGTCTATACATTCTTGGAACACAATATAATGGTTTAGAAATTTAAAGATGCAGACAAGCCTATTAGGCATGGTTTAGGCCTAGAGCCCAAATAGGGTGTTATTACTACTTCTACCCTTAGGTGATAATTCCAAAATTTTGGTAAATGTTAATATGGGATTATAATATGTTTATAATCCATTTTTATGCATAAAATTCCATGATAAATCCACATTGGGGCTTAAAACCACATCAATCTTATGTAAATTGAAGACCCAAAATCAAGTAGGCAATTTGGATTGCTCATATCTTCTTAGATACTTTTCATGTATGTTAAAGGAGCTTGTAAAATTTGAAGGGGGTTATTAAAATTTATTTTTTGTAATTTTTATGCAACTCCAATGTCACATATTTATGAACAAAGCCTAAGGGTGAAAAGAGCTTAAAACCCTCCAAAACCCTAATTAAGGACCCAATTGGGAAAACATGGATGGATATATATCCAAATTAGATTTTATTGGAATTAAATAAGTTATAGGTTTCAAAAGACTCTCTAGGTATCCTCACCATCAAATTATGTTCTTCCCTACTTATACAGACAAGAGGAAAACGATGTTTTATTAATTATTTTTAATGTTTTATAGGTTATAGAGAGTTTCAAGATATGAAACCAACTTTAGGAGAATTATTTGGAATTTTTATAACCCATCATGTCAATTTATTATATAAAAAAAACATCTAAACATTTTTGAAAGTAGCTTCATCTCAACCAACTAAAATTGGCAAATTAAGCAAGATAGTGAGAAGGGTGAGAACTTCAAGTGGGAGTCTATTTAAGGTGTACCTATAGAATATAAGGTTATTTTAAGTATTAATATATGTCATTAAATCCCATATATGGAAATTTTTTCAAAATTTAAGATAAATTTGAGGTCAAGTGTGAGGGGTGAGTGAAAGAGGAATTTCTTGGACTACAGGTAGTGATGGCTCACCTCTAGAAGAATCTATATGATTAGGGATGAAACCAATGCATGGTGAAGCATGTATAAAACCCCTACCTCTTATTTAAATCATGATATATATCCCTATTCAATTTTTGGTATGTTCCAAAAGGTCCAAATGAAGAAGTTAGTTTTTTGAATAAGTTGAAGGAGTCCTACACCACATTATAGGAGTTTCATGAATTTGAGAGCCATTTTTCCTATTATAATTTTATTGGTATATCTACTAATTAATTATCCTACATGTTTAACTCATCTTCTCAGCATGATAAGTGTTATTATGATCCTTGGGCTTCTATCTTCTCCCTTATCTCTCAAGTTCTATAAGTAGTGGCCTTTTTTGGCTTTTATATTCTAATACCACACCATGTATGGTGAATCCCTATTGGAATGAAATTATATTTTGCCTTTGAAAAATAATTATTAGTCTATTTTTTAGTTCATTAAACATTTTTATAAGTGTGCAATGTGATGTATGGTAGAGTTAGTGATGATTTTCTATCCTTGTTTGCTTTATCCTTTCACGTTTATGTAAGGGTTCCCATTATAAAAGGTCATAAAGAGTGTATTAAAGTGTGTCAGGATCCTTTCAAGTGAATTATTATTCTTCTCTCTAGTTCATTTATCTTGTGTTTCTTCCATTCACATCACCTCTATATTGAAACACCCATGTTAGAATCCTTTAGGACTTGGATGCTAGTTTGTATGCCATTTTTCATTGTGATAGGAATATGATGGTCATGTGCAAATCATCTTAGTGTATCACCCCATTTTAATATTTTCATTTCATGAAAGTTTCTAAATATTTTCCCCACAATCAATCATTAGATAGGTAATAAACATTTCAAGATACATTCAGAGAGCTAGCCCTTAAACTTAGAGGCTTACTTCCACTATAGGTACACCCACATACCTAGAAGCGTTAAAATGTTTCATAAATATATAAGAGGATTTAACACCCTCTTATATGGTGAAATATTTGGTGAAAATATCTATGGCATTCCCATTATGACCCATTATCTTCAAGACAACTTGTCAACGTGAATGTTGGTCTTGACAACATCAACTATAAACTGGTGTGATACTCAGTATTTGGTGACTCCATCAAGTTAAAATATATTTCAAGGCAATTTTTTTTATCATAAAATTATTATCATGATTCATGTTTCTAACTAGGTCATCATATATAAGAGTTTTAAATCCTATTAATCCACCTATTCAACTTAAACTTCCTCTTAAAGTTCAACATCCTCATCCCAATCTACCCTTTGAAGACCAAGAGGATTTTACTATCCAAGGAAGTGGAGAAGTAGAATAAATTTAAGATATTGAAGAAAAAATGGAGAGGCATCATGCCTTCTTTACCTTCATTAATAAAAATTTAATTCACCTTCAAGCATATGATTCCATTCCTCCTAATGCCACAAAGAGTATACTTACATTTAATGGTGAGAGTCATGTTACACCTAGTAAACACATTAAGGATATCTCCATTTTTTGTAGTTTCCACAATGTCACTCAAGAGAAAATTTCCATTAGAATCCTTTCCATTTACCTTAAAGGGATCTCTCTTGATTGGTATAGGACTTTTCCTGGTAGATGCATCACATCATGGGATGACTTTGGAGTATTGTTGACTGCTAGATTTGAAGATGAAGGTGGCCATTCCTCTCTCATACATGAACTCAATGTGATCAAAAGAGGATCCAAAGAAATAATGTATGAATTAAATGATAGGTTATGAAATAATTGATATATATTTACTTTTTCCACTAGGCCACATGTTAGTTTTATGTTCCCTACCTGCTTGAGATCCATTAGTAGTGAAATTGTTATCTTGCTTCAATCCATGAGGGGTTCCACTATCCCCAAATCATATTAAATTTATATCAAAGATTAAAATGGTATCATAAAATCTATAAAATTACCCCCTAAGGTGTCTATACCTCTATTGTCAAATAATTATACTAATCCTTCATATGTGGTCTAGATTATTAATGTTAACACCTTGTCTAAGGTTACTCCTAAGAAGGTAGATAATGTCATGGATAAATATGAATTAATTCAAATACTAATAGATTATATTAGGAAAGATAACATGAAAAAATATTCCTATCAAAATTCATATCATTATGAACAAAAATTTGGCCAAAAATATGGAAGAGGAAGAGGTCAATGGCAGCCTAACTCTAATATGCATGCTAATGTGTACAATCCCAACTCCACTACCAATGAAATGGATATGGTACTAATGGATAATAACCTATTACAAGGAGAATATTGAAAAAAATTATAATTCATAGATTATAATGAATGTGGAGATCAATCTCTTATTTATCAAGGAGGAGTTACTCCTCTCCTATCAGGTAAAGATGAGGTCATGATGCAAGAAAATGAGGATTGATAGCCTCATGGAGAAAGCTTCACCAACTTCTTGGTGGAAGACACTTTGGTATTCAATCAATGAGCCTCTATTATAGACAATAAAAGGGCAAAGATTAATGTTCTAGGGTATGACAATAACATTCCTACAAGTTCATCCAATACTCCTCTAAGGTAGAAAAGCATGGCTACAAGTGTGATAGTTCCAAAAAACCCTACACCTCCTTTAAGTCAAAATGTGGTAAGGTATGCTCAATGTGTCTCTATTCCTCAAGTTAGAAACAATCCTTTACCTCTGAGGACTACATTAAAGGCGAGTAATAATTACGTAAACATAGTGGATTCCTTGAAAAGTGCACATCAATCTCTTTGTGGGATGTCCTTCATATGCCTAGCCAAAAGAGTTTTTATAAAATCAATTTTATATTATTCCTACTAGACTTTCATTTTCAAGTCAAACTAATAGCCATGTTTTCCTTTCAAATTTACCTGATACTATTATTGAAACATCTACTAGGGATGAAAAACCTCCACCATTCTATCTCACTCTCATAGTGCTATATAAATTTATCCATAATTTCATAATTGATAGTGGAGCTTCTACGTCAATCATGCCCAAAGATGTGGATGATAATCTGGGCCTAAACTATGAACCTCATATAAAAGGATTTCTATAACTAGATGGTAAACCTACTAAAATAATAGGGATAATTAAAAACTTGAAGGTCTTCTTGAATGATTATCCTAGTTTTCCCATCATTCAAGACATAGTTGTTGTAGACCTCCCAACTCACTTTGTAATCTAACTTTCAAGAGAATTTACATCCAATATTGGTGGCTATATATTAGCTTATTTTTACTTATTACCCTTTAGGACAAGGTATGGGACCAAGGTGACCATAATAAATCAGCTTCTTACAAGGTTTCACATTGAGCCTTATATTGAAATAAGCTCTAACTTGAATTGTGTGATCATTGAGAAGGAAGAGTATAATGTGGATGTTTGGGATGACAAACTTGAATGAATTTAAGATTTTTTTTTGGATTATTATGGTGTAGATAAATATGAACATTATCCTTATGCATAATTTAGACAAACTGACTTTGGGACTTATATCATGTATGAAGTTCTATTTAAAGGAGCTAAGGTAAGTGTCAAACATTTTCATGCTACTGAAGGTAACTATATGATTCATGAGTATGAAAATCATAGGTTGATGAATATAATTTAAAAACATAGTGGAAATAATGATGTCTTTATCCCAACTATTGATGAGTATGATTTGGATGTTGACACTCATGAGATAGATGAGAATGACTTATGGCAAAGGTTTGATGTCATATGTCATGATTTTGATTAGCTTAGTAATGTTACTTCTTCTCTCAATAAGTATACATCTAATTTGGTAATGAATCTAAAAAAATGATGTTGAGTATCTCAATAGGCATTGATAAAAGTTTCATGTTGTGAATGAATTGAAACTATGGCAAAGACTCATTGCCATATGCGAAGAATTTGACAATGTGGGTAAGTCTCCCTTTTCTCTAAGAGATTCTATATCTAATGTCAATATTGATAATGAGACTAATGATCATGTTGACAAGTATTCCATCAATCATAAATATGGAGGTCATTTTTTCTGATCAAGAACCTACTATCATGAAGCAATTTCATGATCTAGTGTCCAAGAAGTTGTGAACATGGATAATAATTCCAAAATAGATCTAGTTATGTTTTAATTACAGTAAAAATCTCAATATTATGTTGAACCACCTTCAAGGGTGTTGGTTGGTAAAGGAGAAGATCTTGATACTTGAAAACATCAACTACATTCTATCCTAAGAGAGTACAAAGTTGAAAGGACTATCATACACTCTAATACACAATTTTTTGGAGTGCATCTAATGGATATAATAGAGATCACAATAGTGGAATCCATAATCAATGTGATTAGATAATAATAAATATCATTAATGAAGCTACCAAATGGTTCATTTTTATACCTAAGAAGTTTTACAGGTGGTAGGTTTCTTGACCATACACATATGCAAGTGATTGGTGATGAACATGCTCCTCATGATAAGTTTCCTTCATGGAGTGATAAAGATGCAAGAGGAACTATTTTTTATCCCAATTGAGATATGATCAGATGTTTCATCTTAGGAGTGGGGTTTTGTAAATAATAGAATAGGTGTGTGTGTTGTCTTTCAATTGTGTTGTGTTCTCTAAGTGTTGTAATTAGACATCTATGTATTTTGAGTTTATCTTGTTTTGTGTATTTTTAGCTTGTGTTTGGTGTGTTTTAAAAGAAAATTTTTATGTCAAAATAGTGTATAGGTGACTCCATGACCCAATGGTCAAGATTAGGCAACTAGTCTTGGCATAAGAAGCATACCACCTTTGGGAATTTACAAAGACTGTTAACCCATTTTAACCATAAGTCAAAATGGCTCAACCCCACTATAATCAAAATTTATATAAGGGTCTAATATAGTTTTATAAGGTGTTTAATTATTCATTTGATGTAATTTAATGTCATTTTAGCCTTTGTCATGGTATAATTAAGTCTTGTGTCATTTTGAGTCATTTAGGGGTCATGTATGAAAATGACATGGTTTTAAAGGTGTTTAAGTGTTATATTTTTCCTTAAAATGTCTAATATGTTAGATTCCCTATAATTAATGTTAGTCCCATCTTAAACTTTCAAGTTTTCTAACTAAAAATCAAGAAAATAATTGAAAAAAGACTTTGAAACTTGTATGTCTTATAGAATAGTGTGTCACATGTGAAAACCTTATGAGATGGATCTTAAAATTCCCTATACTCATATTATCATTTGGTCATCTTTGAAATTGATAAAAATGGTCAAAAATCATTATTCTTTTTCATCGTTCTTCTAGACATATAGAACTAGTCAACAAGTTTATGCTTAGTATGGCTAGTTAGAGAAGTTTTAGACAAAATTAATGTAGGAGGTGATATTAAACTTAGTTTAATTAATTTTAATAAAAATATTTTTAGTATTTTTCAATTTTGATTTATGAACCATATTTTACAAGTTGACTATGTTTTTGTACTTGTTAAACATATAGCCTATATGCTTCTTTCTCATATGGATAGGTCCATACAATAAAGATAATGGAATTAAATATAGAGGAAATTTAAATATTAATAACATGTTTCCCATTATTGGTTTCATTTTTTAAGGTGTATTGATGGGTACAACATCTCAAGTTTACAAGTTGGTCTCATTTGGGATGGCATGCACGTATCCACTATCTATAGAATATTCATGCCTTCGTAGTGGTTTCAAAATATTATTATAGTTTGATTATATTTTTTAAAATTTAATATTAGTCACATACCATTTTAATCTCATTATCGAAAGCAATCTTACATGGAGTCGCAGTCATAAGTGACATAGTCAATTTGTTCCATGACTATCATACATCATCAACTAAGTGAGATGCGTTAGGGTATTAAACATGTTCATGGGGTTGTAAATATTATATTAAGGTGTTGAAAACATCCTATTACATTAATAATTAAAATTATTTCTCTAAATGTTATATAACCAACTATGACTACTAGACCTCCTATACAGCCAAGATTCATACAGAAGGTTTATTCATAGTCATGGTGAGTTACATGTAATGAAGGTCTATCTACCACTCATGGAAAAGTATTTAATATCTTTGAGGATTTTAGTATGCTCTTATAACATTAAAAAAAATCTAATCCCCAAATGGCATTGAGAACATGAGAAGATAAGTTCCTATAAACACATAGTCTTCCACTATTGATGAGCATACATAGGAGCCTCTCAAGAGAATTTCATGTTACAATAAAATATTTGACACATGCTTCAAATATTTAAATGTATAAATATTTTATTTAGATAACTTGATAATGTATAATATTCATATAAGGTCATTCATCATGATTATTACCCAAACTCTCAATTATTACCTTGTAACTTACAGTGACCACCTATAGGTGGCACCTACAAAGACTGAGAAAGGTTATAACATAGTTTTAAAGCTTTTTTAAGCCCTATTTAGGGTCATAAAAGGTGAATAAGTTTCCTACCATTCCATTTTGATGCATTTATTTGGCAAGGAGGGTTGAAGATTACCTTCAAAGGTGATGACTATGAATTCAAGGATAAAATCTCTAATACACAAAAATATAGCACCTAACACTTTTAGGGTTAATGAATGGTGATGTCACATGGGATATTGACCAATAAAAATTCACTCATCCAATATCCCTATCATATGATTACAAATTTTGAAAGGAAGATAGTAATTTAGTCATTTGGTTTTCTATCTAGAAAGGCCCAAAGATGTAATGTTTTTCATTGAGTTCAAATAGTGACACCTACAAACTTTGAACTCTAAATGGCCTTAACCTCCATATTTGTAATATGGAAGCAAATTTACATTTTGGGTGAAATTTTTGAGTTTGGGATGACATTTTTTCCTCAATTATGCATCAAAAAATAATAAAGAGAAGTGTTTCGAACCTCATCTCGACGTATTGGTGCTTTGCCCTCAAGGGCTTACCTACAACTAACTATGGGTACTTATTTTTTAGTCTATATGTGAGATTGGTAGGAATATGATAATTATAACAATTTAAATGTTTACTAATATTTACTAGGACATCATAAGATCAATATATGATGTATCATAATTCTTAAGAGATTGAAAGACCATCTATAGGGTCCTTTTTGCCTTAACATAGTTAACTATAGTTGACTGTAATGAATAATGAGCAAGTATGGGAGCTATGATATTTAGTATTTTATAATAATTATGTATATTGGTCCCAATATATGATGAAAAAATCCTTATAAATAATAATAAGGTCTTTGGACATTTTTATTAATATTAAACTATGCAAGACAACCTATATGTATGGTGTCTTGAAGTAAAACACAGTCAGGTAACCTACAAATTTGATTAGTCAAGGTGAGGAGTAATGGAAGGTTATTTAAGAGTTTGTGACCATTTTGAACACCTTAAAATTTATGTTTTAAAATTAAATATATCCTTATATCATGCAAATATGGGAAAGAAGTTTCCAATAATGCAACACACAGTCCATATTCTAAACCCTACATACAGTCTCCATCATAGTCTGCCTTCAAGTTTTTAAAGGAGTTAAAGGGTATAATGATGTGATAAAGGGTTTAAAATGTGTATATAATATATATATATTTTTTATAATACTCTAAAATATCTAACTTATCTTATGGAATAGGTTGATTACCCTTTATTTTGTCTCAAATAGAGGGTACTCCACTAGGAGTCTCATACATTTGAGAGCCAGTTCTCCTATCAAACCTTTCATAGTCTATCTCCTACTTCATTATATTTCATGGGTAACTCATCCTCTAATCATGAAAAGTGATATTATGAACCTTAGGATTCTCTCTTCTCACTTATCTCTTAATTTCTATAAGTAGTAGCCTTATTGGATTTTGTATTCTAATACCACACCATGTATGATGAAGCCCTACTGGAATGACATTGTATTTTTCCTTTGAAAAATCAATATAAGTCTAGTTTTGAGTTAATTAAACATTTATATAAGTGTGAAAAGTGATTTATGGTGGAACTAGTGATAATTTTCTATCCTTTATTTCCTTATCCTTTCACATTTATTTAAGGGTTCTCATTCTACCATGTTTTATAGAGTGTAGTCAAGTGTGTTAGGATCCTTTCAAGTGTATTATTGTCCATAGGGTGTGAATTATTCCCTCTATTTCATTTAACTTATGTTAATTTCATGCAAATAAACTCTATATTTAAACCCTCATGTTATAATATTTTGGGACTTGGAAGCTATTTTGTATTCCTTGTTTCATTGTGATAAGAATATGATGGTCATGTGGAAATAATCTTGGTGTATCACCCCCTTTGAATAGTTCCTTTTCATGAAAGTTTATAACTCATTTCCCCATAATAAATAATTATATAAGTGATAAAATTTAATGATACATTTAGGGAGTTATCCCTTAAACCTAGAGGCTCACTTCCACTATAGGTACACCCACATACCTAAAAGCATCCCATGCTACCCAAATCTATAAGATGATTGAACACCTTCTTATAGGGTACAATATTTGATGACAAAAAGTGAATAAGGGCTTAAAAATATGTTAATAACTTTTTGAGTTAGTATGGGACCTAATATAACCTTTCATAATTATTTGTTACTTCAAAAAATCTCAAAAGTGCCTCGACTAACATCTTCATCTCAACCAGTCCAAATTAGCATAGGGAATAAGGAATGAAAACCAAGTGAGAAGGCAAAAATAAAAGTGGGAGGCCTTTTAATGTCTACCTAATGAATCTAAATTTATGAGGACCCTTGACAAGTGTCATACACTCCTTTGTATGGACTAGTTTTGAAAGCTAAAGACCTATTTGGTGCCAAGTGTGAGGGGTGAGTGAAAGGAGTGTGATTATGACTGCAGGTAGTGATAACTCCTACCTAGAAGAATTTCAATGATTAGGGACACAACTAAATCATGTTCAGTATTTTTTATAACCCCCCCCATTTATATTGAAATCATATAATCTATCCCTAGTCTATTATGGAGCACTCATGGAGGGTCAAATGATGAAGGCAGTTTCTAGTCAAGAAAATGAAGAGTCTTATGCCACATTTTAAGAGTTTCATGCTTTAAGGAAAATTTTTCTAAGTATAACGTGCATGGTCTCTCCCATATTCCTTTCTCATGTAGATGTAAATCCTTATCTCAGCTTGACAAGTGTGTTTTTGACTCTTGGACTTCATTCTCTTCTCTCCTCTCTAAATTTCTATAATGCCCACTTTCTCATAATAAATTATTTAGCATAGATGATAAACATTTCAAGCTAAATTCAAGGAGCTAGCCCTTAAACCTAGAGGTCTACTTCTACCATAGGTATACTTACATACCTAAAAGTATTAGAATTTTGCCAAAATATAGTGGAGGATTGAAAAACCCCCTTTAGGTTTAAACATTTGGTACAAATAGTTTTGACATGCTCTATGGGACACATTATCTTAAAGACAACTTGTCAAGGTGATTGTTGGTCTTGACAACATCATCTACAATTTAGTATACTACTTAACATTGGTTGACTCAATTCAAGGTAAATATGGTTTTAGACCATTATTTTGTCATAAATTTGATCTCATAATTCATGGTTATTAATAGGTAATCTTCTAGTAGATATTTTAATCCCATTAATCCTTATATTCAACCTAAACTTCCTCTTGAAGTTCAATACCCTTAGCCTATTCTATCCTTTGAAGAGAAAGAAGATTTTGCTAGAGAATAAAGTGAAGAGCATGAAGAAATCATTGATAAGCAACATGATTTTCATGCCTTTTAATAATAAAAATATAGTCCATCTTGATGGCTATGATTCCATTCCCCCTAATGCTAGAAACAATGTGCTCACATTCAATGGTGAAGGTCATTAATCACACCTAGTGAACACATCAAGGATATCTTAAATTTGTGTAGTTTCCACAATGTAAATAAGGAGAATATTTCCATTATACTCATTACCATGTTTCTTATAAGGAACTCACTTAACTTGTATAGGAATTTTCCTTGTGGATTCATCACATCATGGGATGACTTTGGAGTGTTGTTAACTTCAATATTTGATGATGAAAGTGGTCATATTTCACTCATACATCATCTCAATATAATCCAAAGACCCCCAAAGGAAAACATGCATGAATTTAATGAGACATTTCAAAATATTTGGTATATATTGTCTCCTCTCATGAGACCACCTACTAGATTTGTCTTCCCTACATACCTACGAGCCATTGGTACTAATATTTCCATCATGCTACAATCCATGGGTGGTTTCACTCTTCTTGAAGCATATTAACTTACCTTAGAGTTAATAATGGTGGCATTAAATAAATAAATTTACCTCCTAAGGTGTATAATCCTCTATTTCCTAATGTTCCTCTTACTACTTCAAACATTTCTCAAATTCCTAATGTTAATGCTAAACCTAAGACTACTCCAAAGAAGGTAGAAGATGATGTTTATTGGAGAGAAAGATTCCTAGACTTAGAGACTCAAATGAGGTAATAAAATAATTAACAAGGTGCCTATAAAAGTAATTATCCTTATTATCAACTATATGGTGAATAATATGGGAGAAGAAGTGGTCAAGGGTAGCCTAAGTTCAATAGGCCTGCCAATGTGTATAATCCCAATTCCACATCAAACACAAGTGAGATGGTATTGGTGAAAAGTAACTTAGTGAAAAGAGAATATTGATACTAAGGATAATTCATGGATGTCAATGAAGGTGGGGATCAAGCTATAGTTTCTCAATGAGGAGTCACTCCTCTCTTATCAGTTGAAGATGAGGTCTTAATGCAAGTAAGTGAAGGTTGATAGCCTCAAGGACAAAGCTTCACCAAATACCTATTTGAGGATACTTTTGTTCTCAACCAAGTAAATTATGTTGAATATAACACTAGAGATAATATGAAGGTTTTATGAGGTTATGGTAATGTGCATACAAGTTCATATAATCCTCCTACAAGGCAACAAGGCATGGATGCAAGCATGGTAATCCCAAACACTCTTTCACCTCATCTAAATCAAAATGTGTTAAGGTCTTTTCCAAATTCTTCGATTCCTTGAGTTATAAAAAATACTTTACCTCTAAGGACTCAATATAAGGTAGACACTTCTTCTCTAAACATAGTGGATTCATTGAAGAATGTTAAGGCATCCATTTCCTTTTGGGATGTCCTTCATATGCCTGGACAAAAAAAAATCTTGTAAAAATAGCTATCCATTATCCCTAATAATCCTTAACCTCTAAGTAATAGTAATAGTAATGTATATCTTAAAAATGAACCTAAAAACATTGTGTAACCATCTACCAAAACTAAAGAGCTTCCACCTTTCTAACTCACTCTCATTGTGGGTGATAAACTAGTACACAATTACATAGTTGATAGTGGTGCCTCTACATTAGTCATGCCCAAAGTTGTATCTAATAATTTGGACCTAAAATATGAACTCCATAACAAAGGAGTTATTCAATTATATGGTACACCTGCTAAGAAAATAGGATTGGTCAACGGGATGAAAATTTTCATTCATGACTATCCTAGTTTCCCCATCCTTCAAGGCATTGTTGTTATTCACCTTGCTACTCATTTTTCATTCTGCCTTTCAAGAGATTTTAAAACTAATATAGGTGGATATGTCTCAAATTATTGGTCCTTATTAACCTATAAGACAATATATGGAACCAAGGTGACCATAATAACATATCCTCTTGTAAGGTTTCACATTGAACCTTATGTTGAAGGAAGCTCTAACTTAAACTATGTTATCAATGAGAAAGAAGAATCTAATGTGGATGAATGTGTTTCTAAACTTGAAGGCATAAATGACATGTTTCTAGATGAGTATGGTTCAAATGCTTATGAGGATGATCCTTATGCATACTTTAAGCAAACTAACCTTGGCACCTAAATCATCCATGAAAAACCATTTGAGAAAGCTGAGGTAAGTGTTAAACATTATTTCTCACAAGTTGATAAGAGTAAATACTTGATTCATGTATACAATGAGGATAAATTAAAGATTTTGATAAATCATCATAATGAGAGGAAGGATGTATTTTTGCCTAAAATATTAAAGCTACCCTTGTAGATGACATTCATGAAGAAGAGGAAGATGACTTATGGTAAGGTTTCAATGCCATTTGTCAAAAATTTGATCATTTGAGTAATGTTACTTCCCCTCCAAATAAGTATATATCTGATGACAAGTTGGCTAATGATCTTAATGAGTAGATTGTTGAGTGTTCCATCAAGCATGAAATTGTATGACAATCTATTATCTAAGAGTTTGTAGTTATAGAGGAGTCTCATGAGTCCAAGGTAGACTTGATTATGCTTAAAGAATAGATAAGATCTCCATCTGGAGTAGAATAATTTTTAAAAGTGTTGGAATATAAATAAGAGGGACTTGATGATCATATACATCAAATATGGTCTACCCAAGGAGAGAAAAGTTGAGATAGTTGCCATACCTTGTAGTCTATAGTTTGAGAAGTTCACATCAGATATGAAAGGGATCAAGAGGATTGTAGCTCCAATAAAGTCTCTTAAAGAGTAGGAAAGAACATTTATGAGGGCACCAAATAGTCCACTTGTAGACATGAAGAGATCCAAATATGGTAATATTATTAACCATCTATGCATTCGAGTGGTTGATGATAAGCATGCTTCACAGGCTAGATTTCCTTCATGGAGTGAGAAAGACAAAAGAGGAACCACCTTTAACACTAGTTGAAGAATGGTAATATGTTTTCACCTCAAGAGTGAGGTATTATAAATAATAGGCTAGATATGTCTTTCTTTCAATTGTTGTGTTATTTCCAAAATGAAAGAATCACACTAATAACATAACATCTCTAGGCCTAAACACTAGGGAGAGCTTAGTTAACCAAAAAAAATGACAAACACAACTAAAAAGTAAGGAATAAAAACACAATAATTCCTTCACCTTTATTGAATGTTCTAAATGCCTTTTTTAGTAGTGGCTTGCTTAGTTTTATGCTCATGAAATCCTTGGCAATGGAAGTTTGGCTACCTTCATCTTTCCTTGGCACCTTTTGGATTGTGGCTTGGCTTGGATTGGCTTGGAATAAATTTGGCATGGTAATACTAGTTTCATGAAGCTTTTATAACCAATCATAAATTATAAATTTGCATTGTCAAGTGTTATAAATGATGTGTTAAGGCCTCCTATTTTAAGATTTTTGCAAATGTCTAGAATCAACTTGAACCATCCATCATGAGATTGAGATGTGTGGTTAAGGATCAATTTAATTTCTAGAATTAAGTTTTTAATTATCTCCATCATGACATTAGAAGAAGGGGAAATTTAGAGACATGGAGGGAATCATGGAAGGCATTGATGAGGCATGGAGCACATGAATCTTGATATTTATGGCATTTACAGCCTACGGATGTCTTCCCAAGAAATTGGGCCATCTAATGATGTAGATATTCAATATTCATTTCCAAACAAATTTTTCAACAAGTTTCCATCGAATTATTGATTAGGCCTTGATTTGGGTTAATTAGTTCTTAAGCATGTTTAAGTACTTTGTGCACAAATTACTCAAATTGATCAGAATGCCTTATTATTGGTCCAAAATTTAACTAGATTGGAATTAGAAGTCACTGTCATATGCATTGGAAGTGTATTCCAATTTATGATGTTTCCAATAAAAAATAATAAAGGCACATGTATCACGTAAGATATTTGATAGGAAAGAGCAATATAGAGCACTTAGGTGCAAAATTGACATTTTGAATCGAAATGATCTGATCAATGTTAGTTGGCCCATAAATTGCATTACCCCATTTAGGGATACCCTGCCCAAAATCAGCACTTGAATATGTTAGTTTCACATCATTTAGCATGTGTTTGTATTTTAAAGCCAAATTATGCATTTTAGGTGGAAATTGGTTAAAATCCTGGTTGGAGGTTATTGTTGGCTGATTTAGGTGTCTATAGTTTCCCCTTATTTGGGAAGGCATTACAAGCTATAAGCATAGTAACATCTTCTCAAAGAATGAAAAGGTCTTGTATGCGTATAACTATAATGATGATAAACTAATTATATGATTCCCCTTTGATGGAATGGTTGGCACAACTAAGTCGGTAA
Source organism: Torreya grandis (assembly GCA_037957365.1). NCBI lineage: Eukaryota > Viridiplantae > Streptophyta > Pinopsida > Cupressales > Taxaceae > Torreya > Torreya grandis. The sequence continues at coordinate 248,841 of JARHVA010004920.1, forward strand.
ATGGTCCCTCAAAGAGAAAGAAGTGAAATGAGGGGACCAAAGAAAGGAAAGATGATGGGGTAAAAACACAATAATATTAAGAAATTAGTCAAAATCATTGAGAATGCAAGTGGGATGGTTTACAATAGTTTTCCCTGAGGTGGTTATAAGCATTGTATCCCAATAGTGGCAATGTGGCATGATAACACAATCATTTACCCAAAGGTAGTTATAATCATTGAGAAGATGGAGTTGACCTAGTTAGGATAGACAAACAAGCTAATAAAATGCCCCTAGATGGGCAAAGAAATTAAAGTGGCAACAACACAATGATTTTACCAAAGGCAATTATAATCATTGAGAAATGCAAGTGGGATAATGTGTAATAATTTTCCCATAAGTAGTTATAATCATTAGACCCCAATTATGGAAAACATGATAAAGTTGGTCAAGGATGATGATAACTTAATAGAAAGGGTAATGATGAATTAGAATAACCTATTAGTAGGGAGATGCTCATCTAAACTCATAGAGGTTGAAATTCTTTTGTGGTTAATTACTCTATTTGGGATATGATTGGGATTGAATTAGGATGTCAGTGTCAAAGAGATGCCACCATTACTAAATAGACTTCTTGAAGCTGAGGTTTGTTGTAGCACTTATCGGTAGGCATCATGGTATAACATCATGAGGACTTGGCTAAAATATGCGTAAGTACTAACTCCCATAATCCAATACTCAATAGAAAATAATACACTAATGATAGAAACTATATTGATAATGTCAACATATGAATATGGATGGATTTGAGTATAAGTGTGGACAAGGAATCACCTAATGAACACACATAAATTGAATCAAGGTAATAGTATTGAAAGAAAACAAATAGGCACATGAACAAAACAATAAAGAAACAAATAAATAAATGCTCAATAGAAACCATATGAACATTGCCCCTAGAAAATAGGCAAAAACTTAACAAATGAACAAAATGGGGGAATAAAAGAAAAGGAAAGAGGTGGCTGAGTTGTCTCCATATGCACTAGGTAATTAGACATTGCCTACACAGTTTCATGGATGTAATATCTAATAAAAAACTTTAGGCTAAATCTATTTCTCCTAGAGAATGGGAAGAATGTGATAACTAAGGAAAACAAATAGAATGGATGTGATATAATAATAGGAATGGTATCTCAAAATGGCAAGTGCATGAGAGAAAATAGCCAAAAAGGATGGAGAAACTAAATGAAGAGTGATTTGTTTGTAACTTAGTATGGGTTCCCAAAATCTTTAAGGAAAATAATTGGTCAATGTTTTTGTTATTTTTTGACAATTTTACAAATGTTTTTGGAATTGTTTTGGAGTGTCTCAAATCAATCAAGAATGATGAGACACTAAATGGTTCAAGCTCAAAAAATGGTGAGAGCGTGGCTTAGGTTACTCAAAAATTGGTGAGAGTGTGGCTTAGGTTGCTCACAAAATGGAGAGAGAATGGTAGAAAGGGTGACTAAGCTGACCTCAACAAGTATTGAGCATTGCCTACATAGTCCTAGAGTAGGACCTTAAGTCATTGTAGTTATGCCCTTATAGTAGAGGAATTCAACTAGTGTAGCAGTCAGTTCAAACAAAATAAACATAGTTGGTAAAAAGGTATAGTATGACATAAGAAGTGGTGAGTTGATATACCAATGCTTAATATTTCCCCTATTTTTCTCATAGGTGGTTATAACCAAGACACAACAACTTAGATCAATGGTACTAATTTTCACAAATAGAGTTATAATTAGTAACAAGACCAGTGGTAAGAAAAGAATAACAAATAAAAGATGAAACTACCAAAACTTCTATCACACTATCCCAAAATATAATCTATATCCAAAGTAATTGAACCAACTGATGAAACTGATCAGATACCTTGATGCTAAAACTACATAATGAATGGAAAAAACCAAGGTTAAATGTGCTAGGCTTTATAACACACTGGGTTGATAGAATGGAAGCAAAAAGTGGATACAGTGAAGAGGATGGATAAGGATGGTATTTGTACAAAGAAGAATAGTGATAAAATGGCATAACTAAAATGGTGCATATAGAAAATAAACCTTATCATTCAAGCATAGTACTACTTAAGATGAATAATATTCATTGGCTTAGGAAGTTCATCTCCATCTAGTGTGGTGAGCTTGTATGCTCCTGATCCATAATTTTTAGTAATGATGAAAGGCCCTATCTAATTTGGTTTCAATTTCCCTTTATGTTTCTTATCAACCATGGTATTATTTTGGTTTTCTTTAAGAACAAGATCACTAAGTGTAAATGTTCTATACTTAACATGCTTATTATAGTGGCCTTTGAGTTGATTCTGATATGCTTGAAGATTATTGAGCATGGATATGTGTTTCTCATCAAGTAGGTCTAGATCTTATAGGTGAGCTACTCGATAGTCATGATCATCCAAAATATGCTTGAAAGAGATGCATAGTGAAGGCAGTTCAACCTCAATGGGAAGGATGGCTTTAGTACTATAACAAGTGAGTATAGAGTGACTCCTGTGGGGGTATGATGATTGGTACAATAAGCCCAAAGGGTAGGGAATATCTGCAAGTGCCAATCATGACTGACATCATTAAAAATATTTTTTAGAATATTGACAATGGTTTTGTTGGATGCCTTAGCTTGGCCATTACCTTGAGGGTAATATGTTTTAGAAAAATGTTGTGTGATGTTATATTCTGTACATAGCTAGTCTACAACCTTGTTCTTGAATGATCCTCCATTATCAGATATAATGTCAGAGGGGATACCATAGTGGCAAATGTGATGGTTGAAAATGAATTTGTAAATTGGCTTTCTAGTCATGTAAGTGAGGGGTGTTTCAGTAAAATTTGTCTATTTCAAGTCTAAAGAAAAATATAGAAGTAGGATAGGGATAAGTGATTAGAATTAACCTAGATTGGTTTGTGTACTATATCAAAACATTTTGAGCACTCTTCTTTGGCTAGGGAGGATCACCTATAAGTAAGAAAGTAATACCACAAAATGTTTGATAGTAGATATTTGAGTGGGCTGCCAAGCTATGCGCTTATTCTAGGAAGTGTCAAATTTCCTTAGAGATTATAGTCCACTTTTTTGAGACAAAAGAGTAATAAATAACTAAAAGAGAGGTAAATAGAGATTAAAAGAGAGATATTGTTACCATTATTCATAATCTAAGTGTAGTAAAAAGTAATAGAGTGAAATTGGTATGTTTTGTTTGTATTTTGGAAGTTATTTGGAAAGTTTTGGAAGAGTTAAGAAATCCATAGTTTCCAATTTTGGTTATGCTACCAAGGTCGGTAAGGGTATGATTGATATCAGTTATGCTACCAAGGTCAGTGGGGGAAGGTAACCGATGTCAGTTAGGCTGTTGAGGTAAATAGGGCCAATAATTGCCTAAGATCTTGCAAAAGACTTTTTCAGGTCTAGGAAATGGTTTTGGTCAGGGTTAGAGAGTTGGGGAAGAGTGAGAGAGAGAGAGAGAGAGAGAGAGAGAGAGAGAGAGAGAGAGAGAGAGAGAGAGAGAGAGAGAGAGAGAGAGAGAGAGAGAGAGAGAGTATTTTTTGGGTGGATCTGGTCAGAGGTTTGGTGTGTTAGAACAAGGAGAAATAAGTAGGGAGGATTTATAAATCCTTCACAGGGGTTAAGTCAAGAATGCATAAAGTAATGAATAGTAAATATAAAATGATTACAATGTAACTGCTTAAAAGACCTAAAAAATAAGTGATATACATAGCTATAGTGGTGACTAAATGATAAGTGTTAGATGGATGGCCCCTATCAGGTAGTCTAAATTGATGCCTCAAATGGAGAAAATAATCAAGTGATACTAGTTCTAAAGAGCTTGGTTCTTTATCTAGGTTGATTTATATAATATAACAGTAAGCCAAGATGTCAAAAGTTGAATGTCAAAAGTTTGGATACAATAATAGTGAATTTTATTGATTTCTGTTGACCTAAACATCACTTTGGAGTTTGGCTTATATAATTGATGTTGGTGATCCCACCAACATCAGCCATGGGTTGACTAATGTTAATGGCCTTAGAATAGGTAAAAATACTATCAACCTAAAGAAAATCAGCCTTTCTACCTTTACATGTCTACAATAGACCATTTTCTAGATGTTATGATTACACATCGAGATGATCAACATCAAGAATAGGGAATTTACTACATAAGCCACACAGTTATTTATTATGAGATTAAATATACCCATACCACAAAAAAATACCTTGCATTGGTCTTTTTCACCTCTAATATTTGTCATTATCTCCTAATTCAAAAAATTGATGTGGTCACCCATACTGATCCCCTCAAATATATGCATTCCAAGCCATATCATAATCAATGTGTCACTGATCTCTCCCACTCTCTAAACTCAAAATACCTTTGAATCTATGGGAACTCCATGATGGTCCTCTCATAATAAGCAATCTCATCAAGGATAGTAGTATATCTTGCTAGAGTTATAGTCTATGGTTGTCCCATCACACTTACTGATGGCCTAGCCTATATTGGTCCTTGTGGTGGAAGAGGAGAAGTAACCTGACTTGCTTCTCTCAAACTATCCCTCTCTATTATCAATGTAGTAACTTGACCCTATAACACCTTGACCTAGGCTTGTAGTGCCCCAACCTAGCCTTATAATTTCACCACCTATCCATGTAAGGATAATACCTATGCTTGAGCTATATCTCTAGCATGTAATACTACATCCCATGCCTATACAACTGCATCTCTCTCCCTCACCACACCCTAAAATTTTTGTGGTGGCCTCTTAACCTCCACTATGGGATGTAAACTTACCCACCAATCCATATATGCCATTGTACATCTTAGATCAAATACATCCAAACCTATTGGTAGCTCCTCAAAATTTGGCCCATCTATCTCTTGAGACAAAGTTAGGGGTGACTTTATATCATCCCTCTTATATCAAGGGAAGGCAAGTGGTACATCTTATAGTAGGCCAAACTACCTCCTGACTTATTCCATAGGTACCATCTCTAGCTCATTAACTCATCTCCCCCTAACCCATAATGAGCTCTATAATCTAAGCAACTAGTCAGCCTATCGTATGAAGGAAGGGTATGTCAGGTAGGGTCTCCATAAAATATATGTAAGGATCAACCCCTCAATCATGTGACTATAATAAGCAATATCATTCACTGCACTATCTACTCAGGTCTATGCCATACCATCCCTCGACCATCTAAAACCCACCGTGAAGCCATCTAGAATTGTAGTAGGTAAATCCAATGGTCATGTCACCATGATATGCTCATATGCCCAATAGTGCAATAAATGGCTGACACATAAACTATATCACCATCATAATCTCAAACCCTATATCTCTCTATATAATTGAGCCAAAAAAACTAGTCCCCATGTAAAAATAGTCCACTACTCAACTATCTATGCTAGCACACCCATCAATGCAATTGGAAATCTCCCACCATTTACATCTAATAGTGCATACATTGTGATCCCTATCATCATCAAGATGCTTAGCTTATGTTGTTCCTCATCAACACTATATAGTTTCTCATAGGCAAAACTCACTAAATGATAAGTCACCTCACTCACATGCTTTCCAAATAATGCCACCATGTACATATCATGCTCCTCCCTTGAGCATGAAAATAGCTCCTCACCCTAGAGTGGCAATTATATATCATCTTGGGTCACTGTCAACTCTCCAGTCGATAGATGGAAGGTGTTGGTGGTGTGATCCCACCTCTCAATCAACGATATCATCATGCTCACATCTTGGGCAAATATTCAATGTCATCACACTCATCCTAACCCCACAACTACCATATGTTCCCACTCATATAGGGTAACATCCCTCCTAATCTATATTATTAGCCTTAGTAGGTGATCCTATAGTGTTATCTCTAGCCTCACTTGCATCTATACACACATAACTCAAGTCACATAATTTATAATATAACCTATCACCACCCTTTTCCCTACTCTTTAAGATAACTACATTGATTTAAGACCCTCCACCAACCTATGTAGGTGACACTCAATTGACATGGAGTCTTTTGAGGTTAGCTTGGCCATATACCCACCTAACTATCTAACCTGTTCTTCCCTCTCTACCTTGGGCTTCACTACCTCTCTCTCTACCATAGGCTTCACTACCTTTTTTCTCTCTACCCTAGGCTTCACTACCTCTTCAATATCTACACTAGGCTTTACTACTTCTCTCTCTGAGCTCTATGCCTAACTACCTATCACAACTCTAGGCCTCATGGCCTATATCCTTGAACCTCGATCTTATGCCCTATCTTTTAAGCCCTAGGTCTCTTGACATATCTCAACCTAGCCCTTTTTACCCATTTCCCATAAAACACTTTTAACCATAGCTTAGATCTTTTTCCATAGGCTTTGGGAGAACTACATTGGCCTAAGGCCCTCAATTGGGCTATATAGGCAGCACTCAGTTGACTTGCGGTCTTCTAAGGCTAGCTCAATCATTAGGTTAGTTGACTACTTCAATTAGGGATCAAAATTGACCTTTTTCCTATTTTTGGGTCCTTCACAATCACCGACATCATTCTTTAATGCTGACATCTGTGTTTGGTGTCGATCAATGTTAGTAAAAACTTACTAATATTGGTGTCATGTTGATTGACATCAGTGGACCCCACTAATTTTAGTGACTAGTTTGGCCCTAGGGTTAAATGACCCATCCCCTAAAATTCTAATTTTCACCTAAAACCTACACTAAACTCCTCCCAACTTAACCTAAACCTACCATACCCATTTTTTTTCCCCTCTACTAACATTTTCTTGTCCTCCCACCTTTAAATTTAGCCTATAAAATCAAACTAACCAATCCAAATTCAAAATTAAATCACAGAGGATCTTACCTCATCTCTCTATCTCCTTTGAGCATTACAACTAGCTCTTGTGGTGGCACATCTCCCATTGGGTCCCCTCTTAGCTTTGCCATCTTCATTATAGTTAAATCTATATTTATCTCTAATGAAATTTTGTAAATGAGTTTAGTGGGCCATCAAACCCCTTTTTGTCAGGTTTGGTTACCCATCGACGTCAGCATACTTGACCTAATCTATCGATGTAAACACTTAAGCCTACTAACATCAGTAACATTACCTTAATCCACTAATGTCAACACTATTTACTATCAACATCAGTGATGTTACCAAAATTAACACTATTAAATTAATGTTTCCACCAACAACCCCAACTTTTTAGACTTTACCCTTACTTTGGGGCAATTTGGGGATCACGTATATCTCCCTAACCATGACCACCAACCTGGGGATCACATATATCTCCCCAACCATGACAACCACCCTTAGAAATCACTTAAATATCCACCCATGATGAATTTTCTTGGAGATCATGAATATATCCTCACTCATTGACCCTTTTATACCAACCTTGTATTGCTTGTCTTGATTGCTTATGTTATTCTGATATAGTTGGTTATTATACACACACATGTATATTAGGTATTTAGGATGGTGACCAAGCTTGTCCTATCACCTATAACCTTTTTTTATTTCCAAAGGTCACTTCTTACCTTAGATACTTGGGACACATAGACCATTAGAGCTACAACTTTGATTATTTTGACCTTCTTAGCTATCACTTACAAACTATGCTTTGGTTATTTCTATCTGATTCCTCCTCAACCTTACCTATTCTTGACTTTTTAAACTATAGCTCATAGTAGTAGATGCACATGTAGTGATATCACATTCTCCTCCATTCACACAATTCACTTCTTATCAAATTGGTACCTAATTCTATTTTCTCCTCCATCATTTCCCATTTTGAGGGGGGGGGATACCTCATCCAATACTTGGAGCATCTAACTCCTATTTTTGTCTTGCAACTTATTAGTGAAAATTACATGACAAAAAGGGGAAAATGTAGACACTAAAATTGAGTCACACACATGCATAACTCCCTATGTTAAAACCCCCTTGAGCCCTATTTCAATAATAATAATTAGCCTCCTTAACCCATGCTTTTACCCCTCACATATTTAAATAATTTGAAATATATAATTAAGTTAATTGAAAACCCCTTTTATCACCTTATCGATCCACCTCATCCTAAGACTGATTCTCACTTGATGAGTCACCTCAAGACTTAGTCCCCTTATCCTAACTACCCAAGACTTATTCTCTACTCAAAACTAAATTCCTAACCAATTACATCCTTATTAACCTCTTATTTTTATTGTTTTGTAATGGGTTCCACACTTAACATGACGAGTAATAGAAAATAGTCTAAATATATTAGTTTTACCTATTCTAAGGCCATTGATTTTGGTCAACCCACAACTGAGGTCGATGGGATGTTTCACTAAAATTTGTCTATTTCAAGTCTAAATAAAAATAGAGAAGTAGGATAGGGATAAGTGATTAGAATGAACTTGGATTGGTTTGCACACCATATCCAAACATTATGAGCACTCCTCTTTGGCTAGGGAGGATTACCTACAAGTAAGAAACTACTACCATAAAATGTTCATTAGTAGATATTTGAATGGGATACCAAGCTACGTGATTGTTATAGGAAGTGTCAAACTTCCTTAGAGATGATAGTCCACTTTTGAGAGACAAAAGAGTAATAAAAAACTAAAAGAGAGATAAAGAGAGAGTAAAAGAGAGATAATGCTACCGTTATTCACAACCCAATTATAGTAAAAAGTAATATAGTACATATGGTATGTTTTATTTATATTTTAGATGTTATTTATACATGTTTTGAAAGAGTTAGGAAATCCACAATTGCTGATGTCAGTTATGTTATCAAGGTTCATAAGGGTGTGATCGATATTAGTTATGCTATTGAGTTCAGTGGGGGAAGGTAACTGATGTTAATTAGGATACCAAGATTAGTAGGGATAATAATTGCCTAGGAGCTTATAGAAGACTTTTTTAGGTTTGGGAAATGGTTTTGGTCAAGTCTAAAGGGTCTGGGGAGAGTGAGAGAGAGAGTATTATTTGGGTGGATCTGGTTAGAGGTTTGGTGTGTTAGAATAAGGAAAAATAAGTAGGGAGGCTTTATGACTCCATTACGAGGGTTCAGTCAAGAATGTGTAAAGTAATGAATAGCAAATATAAAGTGATTGCAATGTAACTACTTAAAATACCTTCAGAATAAGTGATATACTTAGTTGTAGTGGTGACTAAATGATAATTGTTGGATGGATGGCCCCTATCAGGTAGTCTAAATTGATGCCTCAAATGGAGAAAAAAAGTAGGTGCTATTGGTTCTCAAGAGCTTGGTTCCTAATTTGGGTTGACTTATACAAGATAATAGTAAGCCAAGATACCAAAAGTTGAATTTTGAAATATTGGTTGCAAATAAGAGTGAATTTTATTAATTTCTACTAATTTGAACATCAATTTGGAGTTTGGCTTATATAACTGACATCGATGATCCCATTAACATCGACCATGAATTGATCGACATCAGTGACCTTAAAATAGGTAAAACTCTTATCTTTAGCTTATTTTATATTTCTCCTCATGCCAAGTACGGCATCCATTAAAAATAATAAAAATAAAAGGCTAATAAGGATGTAGCTGTTTAGGAAATCAATTTTGAGGTGAGAATAAGTCTTGGGTAGTTAGGATAAGGGGACTAAGTCATCAAGTGAGAATCAGTCTTAGGATGAGGTAGCTCAGTAAAGTGGAAAAAGGGGTTTTTAATTAACTTAATTATATATTTTAAATTAATTAAATACATGAGGGGTAAAATCATGGGCTAAGGAGGCTAATTATTATTATTGAAATAGGGCTCAAGGGGGGTTTTGACACAAGGAGTTACACATGTGTGTGACTCAATTTTAGTGTCTAAAAGTGGTATAGTTTCAACCCACTTAGTCAAATATTTAATGGTGGTAAGGATATGTTTATTTCCATCAGATGAAGTGGGGTTAATCTTCCCAATGAGGTCAAGTCTCAATGTATGAAATGGCCATGGTGTCAACATTGGTTTCAAATTTTTTACCAAGGCATGAATCAAATTATCATACCATTGACATTTGTCACACTTTTTTAAATATGCAATGACATTTGTGTCCATTATAGGCCAATAATAACCAATACGTAATAGTTTTTTGGATAAGACTACCCTATTATAATGAGCACCACATACTCCTTCATGAACTTCTCTTAACACTAGTGTGGACTCTATCAAAGTTAAATAATGAAGCAGAGTTCTATCAAAACTATTGATGGTAAAGGGTGGATCCCAGTAGAGCACAATGAGTGGAATGATTAATGAAGTATTTGGTTTGTTTTTGAGATAGGTTGGGTGTTAGAACCTGGTCATGAATGTAGTTGTAAAGGTCTGAGTACTAGATAGAATTAGGACCAATAATATCACAAATCATGGCAATAATTAAAGGTTCACGAGCTGGTGTTGACAAATTCTTGATGAGGAATTTATACTCTATAACTTTATCTAATTTTTAGCCATGGCATCTATAGTTTTATTATTAGCTCTTGGTATGTACTCAAATTGAATATTGGCAATTTGTCACTTAAGAGTGTTGACCATGGATTTATATGGAACCATATTGTCATCTTTGGTCTAAAAATGATCTGTTACCTGATTGATGATTAATTGAAAATCACCATAAACTTAGAGATGAGATAAATTCTAATGCACTACTTGTCAAAGTCTTGTAATAAGTGCTTCATACTCAACCATGTTATTTGTATAAGGAAAGATGATTCTAAATGATTTAGGGATTAGATCCCCTCGTGGTGTAATAAATAATATGCCTACCCCTAATCCATGTGTAATAAATGAACCATCAAAATATAACTTCCAAGGTTACGCTTCAATGGGTTTTTTAAGGATGATCATTATGGATTCATCAAGAAATTGAAATGTGAGTGGTTATGTGTTTATGAGAGGCGCTTCAACAAGTTGATCCACAAGAAATTATCCTTTGATTACCTTTTGGTTGACATAATCTATGTCAAACTCACTAAGAATCATGATCCATTTAGCCATTACACTTTTGAAATGACCATGGTCTTATTATTCAATATGTAATAGCATAGTTTTTGAGCTATAAAGACCATGGATAGATAATCTTTTACAATAAGTGCATAGTTATGTTTATATGTAACCAAGGTATGACTTAGGTAGTATATGGCATGATCTTTTCCATTATCATCATGATGAACCAAGAGTGCCCCTAGAGCATGGTCAGTAGCTGATAGGTATAACAAGTATGGCTTTCCTGACATAGAAGGTATTAGAATAGGTGGATTAACAAAATAGTCTTTGAGTTGTTGAAAATCTATTTGGTAGTGATCATCCTAGTGAAATGCAACTCCCTTATTCAAAATGTGCATACATAGATGGAAATTATTTGTTAACTGAGAGATTAAGTGTTGGATTGACTCGATCTTATGATACAAACTATAGAGTTGATTTAAATTGGTTGGTGGTGGTATCTTAGTTATAGCATGGACTTTAGCTGGATCAACTTCAATACCTCTACAAGACATGATGAAGCCAAGTAATTTTCTTGAAGTTACACTGAACACACATTTATCTAGATTGAGTTTGACTTTGTACTCTCATAATCTTTCAAATATCTTATGTACAACTATTAGATGGTTAGCCCTAGTTTTGGATTTTCCTAATATGTCATCAACAGAATCTTTAATAATATTATGCATCATACCATATAATATGAAAGGCATGGCCCTTTAATATGTATCTCCAACATTATTAAGGCCAAATGGCATTACTTGATAACAAAATGTTCCCATGGAGTAGTGAATGTTGTTTTATATTGGTCTTTTGGTGCTATTCTAGTCTCATTGTATCATAAAAAGCCATCCATGAATGAAAGAATTTCATAAACTACCATGGATTTTATGATCATGTCTATATTAGGAAAGGTAAAATCATCTTTAGGATAATATTTGTTGATGTCTCAAAAATCAGTACAAATTTTGATCCCTTCAAGCTTTTTAATAATAGGTACCACATTAGAGATCCATTCTGAGTAGTCAATAGATTAGATACATCCTTCTTCTAAGAGTTTTTCTAACTCTTTCTTTACTAATATAGCAATGTGAGGATGCATCTTACATAGTTTTTATTTTACCATTTTGGCATCATGATTAACCACAAGGTGGTGTAAAACTAGGTAATGTCTAAACTTGGCATGTCAAAATAGGCCCATGCAAAGATATCTACAAATTATCTTAATAGAGTTGTAAATATGTCATGTTCCTCTTTAGTGAGGGACATGCCTAATTTTACCTATTTTAAGTCTAATGGAGTCCTGATATTTAGCTCTATTGTATCTTTGACTAGAAGGGTTGAACCATCTTATAGGATAGTAGGAAATGACTTGAACTATTGGATTATGTCAGGGTCCTCCATTAGGACTTAATTTTCAACTTATCCTAAGTATGATGAATTTGATCCCCTAATGGGAGATCTAGCCATCTGACAAAAACATTCAAAAATTCTTGAAGAATTTGATCAAATACTTGTTACTCAAAGCTGAACTTGATCTACAAGCGAGTTCATCATTGGTGGTCTCCTAGTCTAAATTCAAAGAAGAATGAACACCCTCATCTAATGGCACCTAAAATAGGTTTTCACCACTAGACTAGACTTTATGTTTACTTTTTCCTTGGTTATAAAGTGCCTCAAAGAGGTTTTCACTTTGGGACCTCAATGTTTTACTTATTTGTTTTTGGGTAAGGGTGTTCATTTGCTCTCTAAAATAGGCTGTAGGATCCAATGTAATTGAGAATCCTTATTTATGATCTCCCAATAGAATGTTGTCTCTAAGGCCTAAAAAGTCACATAATGCCTCATCATTTTAGAACTCATCAATTGGTAGATTGGATTCTTGTTGGTCCCAATCTATTAGTTGGGGATAATATAATGGTAATGGGTTTTGATGAATGGTCAGGGTAAGGATATAAATGGCATTATTATCAAATAGGTTGGTTTTATCTAGGTCATCAAAGGTGGGATAATGATCACACTTTGCTTCACTATCGGCATCATCATCACTAGTCATTGATGATGGAGTTTGAATAATATATGTGGGGTCACCCCTAAGTAGTTTAAATCTAAGTCCATAAGGTATTTCATACTTAGTAATGGAAATTGGCTTGATGGTTCCTTTTTGATTTAGTCTAAGGTCTCTTCTTTCATAATTATGATTCTCCATGATCCTATTGGGAATAGAAGAGTTTGTATTTTTATATCAATTAGCTTGATTGTCATTATATAACCATGATTCATCCCCTTCAAGAGGGTCAGGTCCTAGGATAGATGCTAGTACAAATGTGATAGGTCCTTTGTCTTTGTTATTTTGTTTCTAATGCATATGTGGGGTGAATTTATGTCATTCAAAGGTTTTTGGATTCTAAGGAATATTATAAATTTCAAATGTATGATAGGTCACATACTCTTCTAGTCCTTATCTAAAATGGTAAAATGATTAAAAGATTCAAGAGGTGGCATGTGGGAAAGGGAATCCAAAGTATTAAGATCTATGCAATTATATGGTGAAGGATCAATAAGTATAGCCTTTCCTTTATCTTGCTTGGAACTTGGATTCATGTCATACTGATAATTATAGCTTTGAAATTCAACATCAAGATGTTTGTAGTGCTCATATGGGTGTAAATCTCTTAGAATATTCACTTCCATCCCTGAGTGGGAAAACTTGATATATTGGTGCAGTATTGATGGGACTACATGAATCTCATGTAAACAAGGCCTGCCTAGAAGCATATTGTATGATAACTCATGATCAAGCACATGGTAAAGTGTATCATGGGTTAAAGTCCCAATGATAACAGATAAAATTATGGTGCCTTGTGATTCCCTTTCCTAATTATTATAGGTCTTGATAGTTATTGTTTATGGCTAGAGATCTACCATTGTGTACCCAAGAAGCTTGATGAGCTTTAGAGATACTATGTTGAGGCTAGATCCATTGTCTATAAGGACACATTTCACTTTATGTCATCTTATGTAAACTTCTATGTATAATGGATTATTATAGAGTGGGCTTGGAAAAGTCATATCACTTTGGTTGAATGTGACTTGTTGCGTTAGAGCTAGGTGTCCAACCAAAGCTTGAAATTTATTAGGGGATATGTCACTATCAATAGTGGATTGGGTTAAGAACTCATTCAAGATGTTCTTATGGATTATCGTCATTTGTTTCAAATATAAAATAGAAATTTGTGATGGTGTCTTTCGCAATTGTTCCACAATATCAAATTTCTTATCTTGGTCAGTAGTGAATGGTTTATTCTGAGGCTAAATGATTGGTTAGTTAATAGGAAAAGTGGTAGATATTTTTGGGCATGGGATAGGAATATTTAAACTTTTAGTTGTGATTGCAAAATTAGGATTAAATACAGACCATTATTACTAATCAATTTTGGGAATGGTGTGAGACTAGATATGACAAGTCTCAGTTGTCAATGCACTTGCATGTGGTCACGTGGCAAGGATAAGTTGTTGATATAAGGTCTAAAAGGGGAAGTCCTAGTGTTTTGGTTTGTTTTTATACATTCCCAGGTCAAAGAAGGATTATCCATGTAATTTGACTAAATAGTTTTGTTTAACAATGGTCTAGGTTGATTAGTGCTTGATTTAGGAGCAATGGAGATGGTATTAATGTTACCCCCTACAAAATGGCCTACAACCCTATTGTAGTCATATACAACTACTTGGTAGGTTTGCTGGTTGTTACCATTATGACCTTAGTTTTTTCCATTACTCTATTGTTATGGGTTTTGTTTCTGATTTTGTTGATTCTATAGGTTTAGCCTTTGATTTTGATACTATTGATTTTACTATTGCACTGGTTGTTATTATTATTGCTAATTATTTTTATACTACTAATTGTTATGTCAGGGAAAGGGGTTTTGATAAATTCCAAGAGTTTGATTAGAAGTGGAATTACCTTTATCCAATCTTATCTCCCAATTCTCTAGCATATTCTTAATTAGATGCTTGATTTGGACACATCTTCATAGATTATGCCCATTAACCCAATGATAGTCATAAAATTTATTTTCATAGTATTAATTAGGATAAGGAATGCCTTATAGATAATGCTTTGGTATAGGCCAAATAATTAGATTAGTGGTAGTAAGCTTGAAAAATATAGATTCAATAGGTTCTCCTAGGTCACTAAATACATGACATGCAGGCATAGTTCCCCTAGGAAGAGGGGTTTGTAATGGTAAAGGCTACTATATTTATTGTGCAAGTCTTTATTTTTGTGTTTACGACATTGGTTGGAGAGGTTTTTGGGTCAGAATAAGCTAAATAGGTGGTGCATCACCATTTGGACATTATGAGATTCAATTACTCCATTTCCCATAATATTCGTATTATAGTTGAATTTCTTCAGTCTTTCATGGTTATTGGCTTGTGCCAGTTGTGATGTTAGTTCTTGAATGGGATGTTGTTCATTTACCTAATTGGTACCTTGATTTTTATTAGCTAAATTAATCTTGATAACTCCTTAAAAGTATGCACACATTGTAGTTCTAAATGGTAAGCTATCTCACTATGCAAATTTTTGGTAAACATAGTGGCTAATTATTTATCCTAAACTTGAAAGGGCTATCCATCAATATAAATAAATTGAAAAACTCTCACCATATTTTTTGCTTAAGTCCACTAATGAAATCTCATGCTTGAGATTATAAGAAAAGTGTTACACAAAATTATCAAAAAGATCATCAAAATCTGTTACTAAATTTTTGGCCAACTTTAAAAACCACTCCAAGGATTGTCCAACCAAGCTCCTTGGAAACAAAAACAAAATTCATATGTCGCTATATTCCACTGGTTGACATGCGATAAAGAATTCAGTCTAATGAGCCTTAGGGTCACCTTTCCCTTTGTATTTGTCAAATTTTGGTGGTTTGTATCCTAGATAAAATGGTATCTATAAATAATCCAATTTGAATGGGTAGGAACATACATCATCTAGTTTGAAAATTTTAATTTGTTTACTAGTTTGAATGGTAGCAATTGCATCCTTCATTTGTTACAATTTTTGGGATAAGAAACTAGAAAGAACATTAATTTGATGGAGAATATTGGTTTGGGTGGTGGTTGGGAGGTGACAAGTGGGACACTTTGACTAGGGTACAATGGAGATACATGTTTGGGTACATTGGTTTAGTTGGGGAATGGACTAGGAATACACATATATGGACTAGGATGTATTTGAAATTGCATACTTGGTTGTGTGATGTTCTAGTTTGGGTTGGAAATAAAGGTTTGAATTGGAGGATTTTTTAGTTGAGATGAAGGTTTACAACTATATTGTCTACTGTGGTTGAAAAGGTACATGCTACCAACTAATCAAACCTTGTTGTTGAGTGGGAACTTGTGGTTCAAGACCCTATCTCTAAATTTGTGGCATATTTTGAACAAATGGTTGTCTTGTAGGTACTTGAGAAATATGAGGACCTCCTTATTTTATGAATCCCTATGAGGAAGTGAAAGAAAGTTGTAGATTCAACATCTATCATTGACCCATATTTGCACATTATTGACTAGTCATTTCTTAGATTTGGATTGGCATATTAGTCTGTGACAGAAGAGGTATGTTTGTCATTACCTGATGAGGTGGAACATTTGTTGCCCCTGATTGAGGTGGCAATATATTTGTCCTTTATTATGTTGATATACTAGATTATGTTTGCTATTGTAGCATACTACTCATTACTTGTTGAGGAGTAGGGTTCATCACATTCTATCATTGAGGTGTGACATTAGCTATTGTTTGATTACCTAATCCCATAGGTTATACACTTGAAGAAGTAGCTGATTAAGGTTGGGGTGTAGAAACTTCCATTCCTTGGTATGATGATCTACTCATGAGATTAACTATAGGCACATGTTGTTGGCTAGTTGTTTGTGCATTAGTACCACTTTGATTAGGATTAGACATTGTTTGTATATTGTCTACTACATTTGGCTCATTATTCTATGTAGAGGCTGAAGACACTTCTCTAATAATTGGCATACACATCAAGTTATTTATCCAAGTAGTTTATATGAATGGGTTAGAACTTAGATTATTCAACTAGTTAACTCTGTAAACACTCCTTTTAATGGAATTAGGTCAATAAGAGGTTTACTCACCATGTTCATCTGATTGAAATTATGTGCTAGATTTAGGTAGGTTTGATATGTTATCTGCATTTGGCTAAAGTGATCTTATATGATGTTTTTGCCTTGATTAGATATATTAGGGTCTTGATATGTTGTTTGGACTAGAGCCATAAGATTTATAGAAGAAGCATGTTTATCACAAATGATATTGTGGGGCAGTCTTACTAAACTTGGTAAATTTTCATGGGGGAAGTCTACTAGAAACTTGGCCCCTACCTCTATGGCTCTAACCAAAATCTCATCTTTATTCTCTAAAAAATAATCTCAAACAAAAATGGATCATACGTAGAAATTATATTAGTAGGATATGATAGTTGAAGTACTGGCTCATCTATTGTGGGTATTATAGCTAGGTATTATGCAATTTGTTTTTGGTCTTGTTCTGAATAAGGTGGTGTGTTAACTAGATAGTTAGCTAATGGATCTTGGCTTTGTGCCCCTAATTTAGGATAAGAATCCATCTCATAATAAATATTATCTACATAGGGGTCTTTCACTATTTCTTCTTGTGTATCTATATTACTGATCCCTAGATTGTACATGAGTCCACTACGAGTGTAGGAATACATGTTGGGATCCATAGTCAATGTTTTGTGATAAAAGGTCAAAGTGTTATACAAAATATAAAAATGAAAATGTGTAAAATATATGATGTTCCAATTTGGTCTAAATTCATCAAAAAATATCAAAAGGTTTATGCAAATATTTGTGAGGAAACAAGCTAGTGTGAAGTATCTAATGTTTTACTATTCACACAAAGATAAGCAAGTAAATGGACCAAAAATCAAAATGCCAAACTCTAAGATTGAAGTGTTTCAAATCAGTCTAATCTAGGAATTTAAAAGTTGTTAGGTATTTTGGCCAAATGCAACATCAAAATCTAGGTTCAAACAAAGCATGCACTAGGACTCTTGGCCAAACAATGTCAAAATCTAGACTTTTAAATAGATGAAAGTTTTAATCTAATGGATTTGAAAAACTTATAATAAACACTAGGTATTTGATACTTGGACATGAACTTGATTAATCAGGTATAAGGTATGAAATAAAAGGAACTTTAGAAATAGTTATTTTCTCACAAAAAAATGGTATAAAACTTGGTTATTTTGACAAATAAGCTAGACAAAAGTGAAAAGTATAACTATTTTAGACAAAAGATCACAAAAGTACACTTGGATTGGTCTAAAAATATAGGAAAAAATTTGGAAGTCTAAGCAAGAGGGTTTATGAGACAATATTTGAAACATTTTGGGTAGCATAACAACACTATACTACCCAAATGGTGTGACAAAAAGGTTTGTTTCAAAAACTCTCTAAGGCAAAGACATTTTTGTACAATGTTGATAGCATAAAACTAATTTTCTTGACTCAAAATGTTGTGGTGTATAAACTCAAAGTGTAAGTGTTTAGCACAAAATGGCTTAAGTCTATCAACCCAAATTGGAAATTGAACCTAAGTTCCCTCAAGTTTAGTGTAAATGGTGAACCCACTTAACACATGAACCCTATAAACTTATAAAGGTGTAATTTTAAATTTAGATTATAATTGAAGGACTTAAACAACTTTGGTAAAGGTCTAGACTCAATTGGGTAGTATAACTATGCCAAAGTGGATGATATGACTCTCAAGCTTTTGATGAAATTTTGAACAAGGAAAATTGATGATCTCATGTGAGCAACATAATGCCTCTTTGTTCAAAGCAAAATTTGGACTATGTGTTTGGTTTGGATTGTTTATTTACACCAGTTTTGACTTCAAACAAGACTTTGATCTAGGACAAGACCAACTAATTAATTGCTCTTAGATCCTAAATTGATAAGGTTGCTTGGTATTTTTGGAATCCATCAATATACATCATTTGAGAGGTTTTTAAGTATTCGTCAAAAAGTAAATGTGCACTATATAGTAGGGTTTTTACACCCCCGCTTTTCTCAAATGATAGTATTACGACATAGACCTTGAAGCATACCTTTCACGAACAATACTTCTACAACAAGTGGGGATTTTTTAAATATCTAACAAGTTTTCAAATGATCTAGGAGAATCAATTGCATAATGACTCTCACACCAAATAATATAGAATAAAATCATATATTTTGGGTCTGTATCACTTGGCTTGTTACAAAAAGGTCTAGTACTTTTTACAACCACTACATCCTATTGTTCACTTAGTGTAATGTGATGTCAAAAGTACCACTACATCCCATATTGAACTCCAAGTAGGATATAAATGAAATCAATGCCAGGAAGTGAAACCCTAGGTTAAAGTTTCCATAAAGAACTCATGAAAGGTGATGAAGTCCCCCTCGCAATCCAAGTTTACATAAAACTAAAGAAAGCATGAAAGTGGAAAGACCTTAGGGCCATTTTCAAGGTCACCAAAACTTTGATGAGTTTTTAAGAAGTGCTTTAGATGACTTTATTTCTAATCCTTGGACTAGGTTACTTGCAATAGGAATGGAACTTTTGATTCCAAGGGTTCCCTAAAGGGGACAAATGGAAGAGAATACATGCAACATCCCACTTTTTCCAAACAAAATTTAATCTAAACAAATAAGTAAATAAAAAAATCTTTAGAAAAGGTGTGTTCATTTTTAAGCCCAAAGGAAAAGTGAGGTAGTATTCATTTGACCCCTTGGTCTTAGTTGTAACTCTGAAAAACATTGACCGTAAACATCTAAATTCTTTTGTTAAACACCAAAACAAGGTTCTTAATTAATTTTTAAGCATGTAAAAAGTGATCTAAAACTTGTTTTTAGAAAATGTCAAGCTTGGTCCTGTAGCAAAAATATTAGCATGTCCTTTAGCCTTGAATCTCTTTTTAGTTTAAAATAATGAACTTTAGGAAAAAAAATCTCATGTCTATGTTTTAAAAAAAACATAGTGATCGATGTCAGTTTAAATAAATGATGATGGTTACATTTTCTAAATGATGATATTTATCCAACTAACATTGGATATACCAATGTGATCGATGGTAACTATACAACTAATGTCAGTTTGCTCAGTAATGTTGGTTAAGCTATGTAACTAATGTCAGTTTTACTAGTTGATGTTGGTTACTATGTAAACAAGCAGTAAACAAAAACAACAAAATAAAGTTAGAAAATCAATTTGCAAGAGTTTTAAGCATCCAAATGAATATTTTAAAGTTGAAAAATGATCTTCTTTAGGTGTGAGATATGTCTAGTCCCACTAGGCATGCCATAATGTGATCTAGGAATTTGACTCAAGAGAGTATGGTTAGTATGGTATTAGTTCCAAAATGAAAACAAAATGAAAGAAACATACTAATAGCATAACATCTCTAGGCCTAGACACTAGCGAGAGCATAATTAATATAAATAAATGACAAACACAACTAAAAATTAAGGAATAAAAACACAAGAATTCCTTCACTTTCCTTGGATGCTCCAAATGCCTTTGTAGTAGTGGTTTGCTCAGTTTTATGCTCATGAAGTCCTTTACAATAGAAGCTTGGCTACCTCCATCTCTCCTTGGCACCTTTTGGTTTATAGTTTGGCTTCACTTGGAATAAATTTGGCATGGTAACATTAGTTTCATGAAGATTTTAGAACCAATCCTGCACTATAAATTTTCATTCTCAAGTCTTAGAAATGATGTGGTAAGGCCTCATATTTATAGATTTTTGCAAATGTCTAGAATCAACCTGAACCATCCATCCTAAGATTGAGATGTGTGGTTGAGGATTAATTCAATTTTTGGAATTAAGTTTGGAATTATCCTCATCATGACATTGGAATAAGGGGCAATTAAGAGTCATAGAAGGCATTGATGAGGCATGGAGGGCATGAATCCTGATATTTATGGTATTTATGGCCTAGGGATATCTTCCCAAGAAATGAGGTCACCTGATGATGTAGATATTCAATATTCATTTCCAAAAAAAAAATTCAACAATTTTCCATGGAATTATTGATTGGGAATTGATTTGGGTTAATTATCTCTTAAGCATGTTTAAGCACTTTGTGCACAAATTATTCAAATTGATCAGAATGCCTTGTTGTTGGTCCAAAATTTGATTAGATTGAAATTTAAAGTCACTATTAGATGCATTGGAATCATATTCTCATTTAGGATGTTACCAATAGAAAATAACAAAGGCACATGTATTGTTCAAGATATTTAATAGGAAAGAGAAATCCAGAGCACCCAGGTGCAAAATTGGCATTTTGACTTGAAATGAGCTGATCAAAGTTAGCTAGCCCATAAATTGCATTACCCCATTTAGGGATACCCTGACCAAAATTAGCACTTGAATATGTCATTTTCACATCATTTAGCATTTTTTTGTGTTTCTAGGCTAAATTGTGCATTTTTGGTGGAAATTGGTCAAAAACTTGGTTGGAGGTTATTAGTGGCTAGATTTAGGTGTCTACATGTCCTAATTGAACACATGTTTATTTCTCTTAAGTTTGATTGTTTTGTGTCATGTCCCCTTTTCAGTTGACATGTTCTGAGTTCATGGTTAGCCTATTATGCAACCCTCGTAGGCTGATAGGATGGTTAGAGGGTCTTGATGGAGATTGGTGTGGCTTCGTTTAGTAGAATTTTTCTAGTTGGCTTTCGTTTGGGCTCGATTGGACATGTATTGAGGGAGATATTAATATTTGATTTATTTAATCAAATATTAATTATTTGGTCTAATTTTAAATTAGAAACCCTAATTCTAATTTAAGAAAACCCTAATTAGGGCAAGCATATCTTTTAAGGGTATTAGGGTTTCTCATGGAGGCCATTGTTTATTAGCCATTGATTATTGATTATTGATTTTGAAGAATTTCTTCTGTGAAGACTGAGCCTAGGCTTCTAGGATTCCATTTGCATTGGAAAACATTCCCTCTTCAGTGTGTGTGATTCAGAGGCTGTGAAATATCAGTTGATCTATTGCCAAATTGAGAGATAGCTTCATCCAGAAGTTATCACAAAATTTACAGGGTTGAGAGATAACTTCACATAGAAGTTATTACAGATATTCCAGGTATTTATTTCTTAATGTTTTTATTTAATAAATTATACAGATAGATATCTTCTATATTAGAGCTACATATCTTTAGATCCAGGGTTGAAAATAGGCAGGTTGTGCTTAATTGGCAGCCATACGAAGATCATACAGGTATGTACAGATCCACATAGACACTGACCTCGGTAGATAGAGATCCCCAGTGACTGACATCGGCCGACTGAAGACTGACGTCGGTAGAGAAGGACCTACAGAGACCGATGTCGGCAGTATATAGACTGATGCTGGTGACTGTGTATTTGACATAGCAGGCCGAGACAATACAGAATTCAGGTTTCATTCCCAGATTTGCAAAAAGCCAAGGTTTTAAGACATAATATTTCATAATATTTTATTTGTATGACAGAGACTCAATTGTAATTATCTGAATAAGTGAAAGATATTTGATTGGCAGATAAGAGATTTACTGTGATTTATTTACTTATTTGTAATTATTTTGCAAAATCGTATTCTTGGTTCAGTGCTTTTGTGTTTCTATATTCCCTATTTGAAGGGGATATTACAATGGTATTAGAGCTAAATCCTGCCATCCTGAGGGTGTGACAATCTTATGCAGCCACAAGAGTTGGGACCGCATAGGTATAACACACGCAGTAGAGCCTTGCTTGAAGGTATCCAATTGTTAGAACAGTAATGGATTATCATGAATGACAGACGTGAGGGTAGCCCACCCAGGGGCCATAGGTATGATGCTGACTAGGACACCATAGAATTTCATCGTGCTATGATGACAAACCAATAGCAGATGAATCAGATACTACAGGCACTTATGAATATGATAAGGGGGATATAGATTTAGTCTTGGGTATGAAGTGGCTTCATTCATTTGAGGAAGTTACTTTTTGTCTCAATGACATGGAGGTTCTCTTTGATGTTGATGGGAAGACACACATTCTTAAGGCAATACGGGGCAGCAACTTCAGATATATGTTTTTTCATCGGATGGAGAGGCTCATATGACATGACATGATAGAGTGCGATGACGAGTGCACATTGGCACCAACACATGAGAGATAGGTGGAGGAGCTTGGTCTTGAGGTGAGTGCAGTTCAGGATTTATCACATGTGGTAGGGACTCAGCTTGATGTTACAGTCGGGTCATAGGTTGATATGACTCTTTCTAGCCTTCACAACCCAGATTTAGATATTATTTAGGTACGGAGTTTGCTTGAGTTGCTTGCTGATTTTCATTTATGGATTGGATGTTGGGGTGCTTATCTTAGTACTAGGGATGGACATGGCATGGAGTTTACATTGATTGACAGCAGGGCAGATCATGACTACATTTGGGATCCAGGTGGATTGATGGGTGTATCATGCAGCAATTGCTTGAGGGCAAGCAATTTTAGGAGGGGCAGATTGTCATGTCCCCTTTTTAGTTGACATGTTCTGAGTTCATGGTTAGCGTATTATGTGACCCTCGTAGGCTGATAGGATGGTTAGAGGGTCTTGATGGAGACTGGCGTGGCTTCGTTTAGCAAAATTTTTCTAGTTGGCTTTCGTTTGGGCTCGATTGGACATGTATTGAGGGAGATATTAATATTTGATTTATTTAATCAAATATTAATTATTTGGTATAATTTTAAATTAGAAACTCTAATTCTAATTTAAGAAAACCCTAATTAGGGCAAGCATATCTTTTGAGGGTATAAGGGTTTCTCATGGAGGCCATTGTTTATTAGCCATTGATTATTGATTATTGATTTTGAAGAATTTCTTCTGTGAAGACTGAGCTTAGGGTTCCAGGATTCCATTTGCATTGGAGAACGTTCCCTCTTCAGTGTGTGTGATTTAGAGGCTATGAAATATCAGCTGATCTATTGCCAAATTGAGAGATAGCTTCATCCAGAAGTTATCACAAAATTTACAGGGTTGAGAGATAACTTCACACAAAAGTTATTACAGATATTCCAGGTATTTATTTCTTAATGTTTTGATTTAATAAATTATACAGATAGATATCTTTTGTATTAGAGCTACATATCTTTAGATCCAGGGTTGAAAACAGACAGGTTGTGCTTAATTGGCGGTCGTACAAAGATCGTACAGGTCTGTACAGATCCACACAGACACCGACCTCGGTAGACAGAGATCCCCAGTGAGCGACATCAGCCCACTGAAGACCGATGTCAGCAGAGAAGGACCTACAAAGACCGATGTCGGCAGTATATAGACTGACACCGGCGACTGTGTGTTTGACACAACAGACCGAGATGAGATAGAATTCAGGTTTCATTCCCAGATTTGCAAAAAGCCAGGGTTTTAAGACAGAATATTTCATAATATTTTATTTGTATGACAGAGACTCAATTGTAATTATCTAAATAAGTGAAAGATATTTGATTGGCAGATAAGAGATTTACTGTGATTTATTTACTTATTTGTAATTATCTTGCAAAATCGTATTCTTGGTTCAGTGCTTTTGTGTTTCTATATTCCCTATTTGAAGGGGATATTACATTTTGTGTGCCCTTTCCTTTGTGTTTAGTGTGGTTTCAAATGAAAATTAAAAATATATTAACCACCTATAGTCCAAAAATTGATGTATGGGCATATTATCATGATTTTGGTTGTGGCATGTTTAATTTGATGTCTTTTAATATGTTTCTAGCTTTGTCATAGTCTAATTTAGTATTTGTGTCATTTATGTCACTTAGGGGTCAATTTTTCATCATAAATGAAGGTGGTATGTTTTTACAAGGTGTACAAGTGTTCTAAACTTTCTTCCAATGTCCAATATGTTAGATTCCTTTTCAACAATGTCATTTCAAACTGAAACTTGTAGGTTCTTAACTAAAAATCAAGAAAACAAGTGAAAATAAGTTTTGGTAGTTATACAACCTATAAAATAGAGTGGCACACATGAAAATATTATTCAATTTTCTTCAAATACCTTGATTTTGTTTCCATTCTTAATTATCTTTATAATGCTAAAAAATGGTTGAAAACTATTCTGCTCTTCCATCACTCTACTAGGCTTATAAAATAGGTCAATAGTTCTTCTAATAGTATGACCAGTAGGAGAAGTTTCAATTGAAATTATATTTTGGGGTGATATTAAACTTATTACACTTCCATTTCAAGGTAGGATTCCTAGGATTGGTTACATGTGTTTTATGAACCATGCTTAAGAAGTTGAATATCAATTTCTCCATGTTATTTTCCACACCCTATAGGTTTTCTTCTTATATTATTTTTTTTGTAAAATCCAATTTATTAAATTGATTATACAAGAGGTATACATCCTTATCTCATAATTTCCATATTTGGTTTCATGTTTGAAAGATATTTGATGGGCCAAACATATTAAGTTGTAGTTGGATCTCATATGGAGTGATAGGCAAGTTTTCGCCATTTATAGAAGTTTCATTTCCTTTTGGTGGTTCCATATTAGGGTAATATTTTATTGTTAGTTTATTCCATTTCTTGTTTCACCTCATTCTTTCCAATCTTAGTTCTAAAATTCTCACATGGAGTTACAGTCAAGAAACACACAACATAGTCAACTTCATGCATGACTATCATGCATAGTCAGTTGAGTAAGGTGTGTAATGTCTTGAAAAAATTAATGGAGGTGTAATGAGATGTTTTAATGTGATGAAAAAATTCTTATCACATGATCAATCAATTAAATCTCTTAAAATTATATATCACTACCTGTGAGAACTAGTTCTGGAACACATACAATCCTGCACCATTGATTTTCACTTACATGTACCCTCCATAAGAGATAACCACATTGGAATATAGGAATTATAGCTGGTTTAAATTTCATTAATGCTCTAAAATATCCATGTGATAATTTTTAGAGGATATAGGACTAATTGGAGGGCCATACACCATAGATATTATTCATATTCCAATTCATTGCCTTGTCTGCTACTATAAGTGCATCTACAAGTGTCTCACAAGAGAATAAACACATTAAATAGAAGCATTATGATTGGTTTAAACTCATTCATGGGGTAAAGGATAAATTTGGAAATGTTGAAAAGGTCTAAGACTGGTTACAAGCCCATACATCATGCATACTACCCATATTCATAGTCACTACACAGTATATTGAAATGTTCACCTAAAGGTGGATCCACAAAAACTTGAAAATGTTGCACAGAGATGTTTGAACATGTTTTGAGATATTCCTTGAGGTATTATGATGTTTAGGGTGACATTAGATCCATTTTTGATTCCAAAAAGTGGAAGATAGACTTTAGAGTCATGTACATTTGTAGAGAATGAGTTTTAGGGATCCTATTCCTTAAAAACTCCAAAAATAGAGACCTAGTCACTTTTGATGCTACCATATGATGAGGAAAAATGGAACCTAGATGATTTTTAATGCATGGTACTGACCTATATAAACACCTACAAGTGTACCCTTACCTTTAAAAGGTTAACCTACAACTTGACTATAGGTACCTACATCATTTTAACTCAAACCTTGGTGATTGGACATGAAAGCATGAAACACATACATATGGAGTTGGTTAAATGATATCAAAATTGTCATAGGTGTGAAACATAGGTTTCCAAGAGATGAAATCACCTACAAGACCCTTATTACCCCAATAATGGTCAACTACAGTTGACTACAGTTGATAGTGAGCTAGAACATGGTGTTCTTGGTGTTGATATAGCATGGGCATGGTATAAAATAATATAAATGACTATAGGATGGGATTGATTAATTCAAAGAGATGATGGAAAAATTAAAAAAAATTCTAAAATACAAAGTTCACCTAAAGGCGTCAATTCTTAAGCAAGACAACATAGTCACAACTGACTATAACTGAGCATATCAAATGCAAGGTGTATGTTGAAGAGATTTGATAAGAGTTTGATGATAAACATGATTGTAATGCCTCCATATTGGTGATATTATATATGCCTATAGAATAGAAACAAATTAGGGAGGGTTTCTACATGCAACCTATAGCTAAACATAGTAACCATGCATAGTCATCATGATAGAAGTCTCCCTTTGGTTTTATGAGATTTAGAGAGGTAATTGATGTAATAAAATCATGAAATAAGTACATAACATCATAAAAAATTGAATATAATCAAGTAGGTTTTAGTAATAAAATCAATATATAAGTATCCCACACCTATATGAGGTAATTGATGTAATAAAATCAATTAGTAATAAAATAAGTATATAGGTATCCCACACCTATATGAGGTAATTGATGTAATAAAATCAAGTAGGTTTTAATAAACTAAGAAAAGTTGATATATTTAGAGGAGGTAGGATCATAATGTAGAGTTTTGGTATAAGTATAGGTATCCCACACCTATATACCAATCCAATGTTAGTCCAGGTTTGAAGGAGATCTGAGCAATCTACTTCAATAGGGTTCAACTTAGGTTGCTAATAGTTTTAGCATGCCTAGTGGGACATAAATTCAACCATTTGAGTAGTCATTTATAGCATATTGGTCTTCAAAATTAGTTTCAAGTACTCATATGGTCATATTCTCTGAGGTAAAGGGTAGATCTTGTTCACAGTTATTTTTTTTCATGTGTTTTCTAGTAGGTTATGGTAGCCTACACAACATATTCCTATCAGCCATCTCATTACCAACAACCCCATGATCCATATCCATCATTTTTGATGTCATTTTTATGCACACAACATCATAACAAGGTATCCACTATCATTTTATGATCTCAATAGAGGTGAACTCCACTCTAGGGCATGATTTTTAGGTATGTAGTCTTAACAACCAAGTTATGGAATGGTAATCAAGGCATGCAAGTTATTAACAATGATTATGAATAGAGGGGTGGTCTATAAAAGAAATTAAAATCTAGATGATTTGGTGGCTAGATGGTTGCTAATATATAGTGGGCAAGTCTTAAAAAGGAAGGAAGGGTAGCGTATCAAATAGAGACTCTATAGCTTCAAGAATCATTAGTCAGGCTAGTTTATAAGTGGACAATTTCTTTCAAAACCAATGTCTATTGATAGTTATTTTTGCACACACACATTCAAACATGGTCAAGTAATCTAAGATAATCTTGATATAGGAAACTCAAATTCCTTAGTCAAATTTTACTCTTTTTAGATTAGTTCTTACACACTCTTAATAAGGGGATTATGACTTGGATCAATGAGGCATCTGAGATAGCTATTGCACATACACATAAAACTACATCAATGAAAGCACCTTTACACACTCAAAAATATGAATTAATCAACTTAATTACCAAAAATCAATATAACTTTTAATTATTCAATATCTATTGCACATCTAAAACTAGCATATCAATCATGACAAGAAATAATTCTTCACATATTATTCACACTAAGAATTATTGAATCATACAATCAAAAGAAGATAAGCCTAATTACACAAAGATTGGAAAGGAAAAACACAATCACATTTGATAACAAATAAAATTGATTCTACTCCTATATATTAAAATCTTCTGACCCTTTATAATTGTGGTTTACATGTGTTTAAATATGCTTTAGGAGGATTCACCTCATCCTCCAATTACATGAAAAATTTGGTTACATAGCATAGTTGCAACTTCATTTCTAAATGTAGCTAAAAGACTGTATAAAGTTATCTTACATTTATCAATAGTTAAAGTCAACCTTTATAAAATCATATAATGTGTAGATGTTCAATATAAGTAGGTAGTTTTTAAAATAAATTCAAATCATAAAATAACTATAATTAAAAAATTGATGATATTATTTAAATGTACATGCACAAAACTAGCCCTTAAGGATGAGTAGACATCTGCATGGATGCATTAACTTTAGTGGGAGTAATGACTATAGACATTGTTGTTGAACATGATGTAGGAACTTTAGATTGCTTCTTCTTTGCTTCTAACTTGAGAAAATATTTTTTCACCATAACATGCTATTTTGTATAATATCTAAGTTTAATAGGGAGGGTCCATGTACCCTACCAACTTTTCATAACAGCTTTTCATGTTCTATCTTTGTCATTTTAAAGTTAATTTTGAAAATTTTAACTTTAGTTACCTCTTTCCTTACAAATCTTAGTTCCACTTCAATATCTTCTAGTGGTAGCCCTTATAAAATATGATTGAAATTGTCACAAGCTTCTAAAATAAGTTGATTAAATTTTATTCTTCTTATCAACTTTCCTTTAGTATCCTTTGCCTTTGACAACTTCAAGTCATTTAAAATATATAAAATGAGTGCTTCATGCTCTTGGTACTTGGGAACCAATGCCCAAACTAAGGTTACCCACTCTTTAGCTTCTTATGTATGGTCTCATTAGATCTAAATAGCTATAATCCTTATTGGTTGTATACAAAATTAATATCTTCAATTTATTCTCATCTCCTTTCAAAGAATTAAATAATTGGTGTTTGAGAAATATGAGGGGATAATTCTTCCTACATTCCTTCCAATATCTTCTATTGACTATTTATTTTTATCTTTCTTGAGTATTGTGTCAAGAAGGGAGGGCCAAAGGATCTTAGACTATTCCACACCTCCATATTATGGGAGTGGATGGACCATGATGACTTTCTTTCCCCTTTTTCCTTTGACTAAAGAGATAATAGTGGCTTATTGGGATAGATAGGTGGATAACATGGGCAAAGTTATTTGTGTAGAAGACACATGAATTCAAAAAGTTTTTAAGGTTGTTTCAGCTTTATTGGTGTCCATTTTCTTCTTCATGGTCTTGACTATGGTAGTTCTAGAAGGAATACTAATAGTATAGGGAACAATGGATGTGGATAACACTATGGGGAGAGATGGAATAATGGTAGTGGTATAATACTTCTCTACCTTAGGAGTAAGTAGAGGAATACACAAGAGAGGAGAGGATAACAATGAAACATTAGGGGTAGAGGTGACAAATTCCACCCTAGGAGTCTTCAAAACATAACTTATTTGAACTAAATCAAAAATAGGAATAGATGAATAAAATAGGGAAATGGGGTTTGAAGGTTGAGCTTTCTTACCTATTGTCTACTCCATGATTATTTCCTTTCCTTTATCATTCATAATTCTTAACTCATTGTCTCTTTATATCTCCTCTTCTTCATGAAGTTCTTATTCTTCTTCCCCCTATTATTGAGGAATTAAAGTTAGGGTTAATGATTGATTCACCTTGGACTCACTGCTGTGGGATCCCTTGGTTTTATTTTATAGAATATGGTGGTATATGTCTCTAAGGAGGATCTATTTTGACTTGAGGTAAAAACTTCCTCTATATCTACCCCTAACACTATAGATTCTTATAATTGGGGGGTAGTTTTGGTTATTTGTAATGCAACTATATCTATGTGCTCTATGTATTATCAATTAGAGGAATCTAGATCAATGGGATCCCCTAGAGATCCTATGGGACCTATCTCTATCAAACATGTCTCTTTCTTCATATATTTCAACATAAAATTACTTATGAAGGCTCCCCTTATACCTATATCTTCTTTAGGGGCTAGTTATTCCAAAAATCTAAAGTTGTCCACCCTATAACAAGTGGTAACCTAGAGTGCATTTCCTTCATTAAAATTAAGGGATCTTATTGAATAATATTAAGATGATCCTCCTTTAGGATTTCAACTTGTGTCCTTTCTAATACTTGATAATCATCTTTTGTATTCAAAAATATAAAGCCATGGTTGAAAGGGACATGTTGGTATGGGATACCAAAACCCTAAATGTGCCTTTGTATGTGACCATGGGGATCCCAGTCCTTGTGTGTCATGGTGGATAAGTGATAGGTCTTTATTTTGTTTCCTACCTCTCTAAAATACTTCCTCTACATGTAACACATTCTATTAATTATCATATGTGAGCCATAAAATGTGTTCTTATTTTCAATCAAGTCCTCTTTGACACTCCACTAGAGTTGATAAGTAATTTATTGCTTTATTAACTTGTTTGGTACATATCTAGGGAGGCATAGGGGGTGGAAATTATGACCTATAATAATACTTACCACATAATTAGGTTATAACTAGTAGTCACCCCTTCCATTTAGTGTTTTAGCTATGCTTTCTCTAATTTTTGGTAGTGGAGTCCCATGAGTTGCCTGTCATACTTGAGGATAAACATCCTCAACAATTCAAACCATATTTTTGGTGTATGTATAAATATGCACAACTTTGTAGTAGTCACAAGTGTGATTCTTGACACAATCTATGACTAGGCTCTAAATCTCACTAGGAACCTTATATACCATACCTAGTATGGCATATAAAAGATAAGACGTCATTGAGAAGTGGCCAGTTGGAGTGGGCCACTTACTCTTATGTAAAATTTATTGTCTCAATTGGAAGCTAATAATTTCACCTAGGGAAAGAGTTACATCATTGGTCATCATCAAATTTAGTAATGGCATCCAATACAAATTAATAAAATGGATGCTAGGCATGCCATACATCCTATTCAGTAACACCATCCCAATATGCACCCCCATTCTAAGTTTTTTAATAGGGGTGGGATTATTTATTTTATAAGTAATTATTTTTGTATGTAAAATCCATGATATTGGTACCTTATCCATAAAATTTTGTTGCTTCCATAAAACTAGACTATGCTTGTCAAAAATTACATATAGAACTAGTAGTGATAGATACCTTTGGAAGTCATCTCTAGTGATGCAAGCCATGACTGTTTAGTTGTCCATGTGGTGAACAAATTTATCTTGTGTAATTTTCTTATAAAATAATAAATCTTTTAGAATTTTAATTTAGGTCATCACCTCAATCTTATCCACCACTGAGTGTAGTGCTCATCTCTTGAGGGAGAGAAAGTATATAATAAATTAACATTCTATGCTAAATAGATTTCCATCTAGTGAAAACACATCGATAGAATCCATAATATCCCATAATTTTGAATAGTTTCCATATCTATTTTCAAATATAATTGCATCATATATTATGTCTATGAATTCAATTGAATCCTTGATAGAAAAGGTGATGGTGGAAGTGATCCTATGAAACTCTTAGATGATGACACCATTGTAATTATGCATAGTTCTCAAAGTCTATTTATATGCTCTATGGAAAAAATCCTCTCTATTAGTCATTTTTTTACTTGTAATAGATTTATAAGTATCTAGGGATTTCTATCACTAGATAGTAGTCAAGTTTAAATTAATTTATTATCAATGAATACATCGATAGCTACACATAATGTATACAAATTCAAAATTCAATTCTAGTTCATGTGTTATAAATGTTCAACATCCAAATATTTCTTGTTACCTACATATTTCAAATCTCATTAGTTTAGTTCACATGTATCCTTGGAAAGTATTGGGAAGTATTATTTTTTGTTATTGGCTATGTCTAGTGGGATTTTGGCAGTTGGGAATTAAAAGTTGGGTTTTGTGTTGGGACTAGGATAACAAAACATCTGAACAAAAATCTTAAGGACCAAAATATGTTAGAATAAATTTTTGAAAAAAATGTCTAAACAAAATCTCCAAGTAAAAATCTTGAATTGCATAAAGCTAATGATGATTGTTTCAAACAATTTATCCAATTAAAAATCACAAACACAATCTCCAATAAAAGGGTTCAAATAAAAAGTTTGATGAAATGTATTATAAAAGATAAGTCATTCAAAATAATTCTTCAAATAAAATGTCTAATATGGAAAATCTGAACAAAATTATTGATACAAAGATCCTATTGAATAATATTAGATGAATAAGACCCAAAATAAGTTCTAAAGAAAAAAAAATCTTGGAAATAAGGCCCAAGCAAAATGTCCAAACATCACACCTTGAATAATTTCCCCAAATACAACTATGTCCCAAAATACCTGTATAGTTCAAAAATATCCCAAAAGTCATTAATAAAGTTAGTCCATAAAATGGATAATAGCATGCTTTGTTATTCTAAGTGTAAAGACTAGTGATCAATTTCATATAACTTACACAATTTGTAGAAGAAGGGCTAAACAAACAAGGCCAAAATCTTAAAAAAAAAGTGGGTCCCCTTTCTTCAAAAATAAAAGGGGAATGTTTGGTCAAAAAATGGTAACTTATAGGTGGAATACTTCTAAGTATTTGAGAACCCAAAAATTTGGTTAGTAATTTTAAATAAAACATGAACTGTGCAACACAAAAATATTAGAATTAGAGATATGTAATAGAATCTTAAGTATAATCACACAACATACATGCCTTGTCATCCATGGATTTATGTGTGCTAAAATTGAATTTCATTTAACACTTGTTGTAATGAGCTTTTCAAAGGCTTGATGAAGATATAGGTTTCATTCTAGTTTCTTATTAAATTAGGGGACTCAGGCATTGCTCTGTTTCAAGCCAGGCATCTATATCCTTAACAAAGACACCTTGGGTAATTTATCATCCCTTTCCTTCATTTTCTTGATCATGATGAATATTACATTGACCTTTTTTCATCATGTGAGATTTTGATCTTTTTAGATGTTTTTTGGATTTATCGATTGCTCTTTTGAACTCATACTAGCTCTTTTTATTATTTTATTTTTAATTTATTTGAATGGAATGAGGAGAGATAAAACCCCAATGATATGGTATGGTTATAAAACATATGATTTACCAAAATGTCCCTATCAGCTACATTTTCACTAATAATTATCACTTCCAATAATTATTAATATGATAAACATGCTTGGTCTAATGGAATAAGAAAACTTTTAAAATTCATATGAAGTACTTGAGATCAAATTTCACATACCAAACAGAAATATTAATTTGTGACACAACCCAAAATAATTATGATTACATACCTAAATCCTAAAGACTCTCAACATATAAGTATACCTAGTTTATGAATAGGCCCCAAGTTTTGAATCTCTTTGAAATTTTCCCTTTTTATTATATGTCTATCTAAGCATAAAATAAGGGTCCAAATGGTTGGATATTAGCTTGGTTA
The DNA here is from genome assembly GCA_037957365.1 of Torreya grandis. Taxonomy (NCBI): domain Eukaryota; kingdom Viridiplantae; phylum Streptophyta; class Pinopsida; order Cupressales; family Taxaceae; genus Torreya; species Torreya grandis. Next base: position 282,990 of record JARHVA010004920.1, read on the forward strand.
GCCATAATAAATTCAGATTATCATAGGAAATAATAAAATGCCTAATCTAGAAAGCTAGAAAACTAAACTAAGAAAGAAGTACACTACACTAGGAAAGCAATAAACCAAATTAGAAATCAGGAAACTATACTAGGAAAGTAATAAAATAAAATAGAAAGTAAGAAAATACACTAAGAAAGTAAAAAAATACACTAGGAAAGCAACAAACTAACCTAATCCTACCTCTACCAAGATCTTTCATCAATCAGGGGTGTCTTTAGATGCTACAATCATGAATTAATGCTTTAAAAACTATTTGTTGAATGGATATGTGAGTTCATTGCCATATAGGTCCTTTAGATAGAATTCATTATTTCCTAGGATTTATAAAATATGATATGGTCCAATCTATAGTGGGGAAATTTTTTTATGTTGTCCTTTCTTTTCATGGGCTTTATCCTAAAGAAGCACTAAATCTAAGATCCTAAATGCTTTAACCTTTGCTCTTTTATCAAACCATCTCTTAAATACATCTTTGTATTTGATGAAAGTCTATAGGGCCTTAGTCTTTGAATATTCCATTTCTATTATATCTAGTAGTCAAGATTCTACTTTGTCATATGGTTCCATGTATTCCTATATGATTTTATAAGTCAGTAATTTCAGCAATGATTACAAATACTAGCTTGCATCCATACACCAATAAATAGGGTGAGGCTTTGAGGTCCTATTTATATATTATGCAATCTACCCAAAAGACATACTTTAGTAGATTGTTCTAGTACTTAAGCCTATCCCTAGCTGATTTCTTAATTATATATATCAGGCTCTTATTCATTAATTTAACCAATCCATTTCCCTGAGGGTAATGTTTAGAAGATGTCATGATAGTGATCTAGTTGTCATGAGCCCATTTAGTGAATTAATATAATATGAATGATATCCCATTATCACAAAGTAGAGAAATAGGACTCAAAAATCTAGTTATGATGTGTTCCTCCAATAAGTAAATTATATCTTGTGTTGTGGAATTTTTTGTGGCCACTACCTCAATCTATCAAGTGCAATAGTCTATGGCAGTGATTATAAACTCATGACCTACTATGGAGTTTAGGCTAATGACATCAATAAAGTCTGAAATATATTGTGAAAATGGCCTTCCCTAAACAATAGGTTACAAGGGCATTATTTCATGTAATTTTCTCTTTGGTAAAGCCTAGCATTCATAGCATTTCCTTACATGAGCATGAACATATTTGAAATTTATTGGATAGTGGTATCCCATTATTAATATCTCATGAGTTATGGTATTCCTAGATAGATGACCTCTACCTATCTTCTAGTACAAGTTTTACAAAATCTCTTTAGTTTCTTTTGTAGAAGATACACATATAAGATATATACCTTCATAGTTTATCCTATATAAAACTCCCTTCTTGATCATATAGTGAGCAAATTCGAGCCTTAAATCTCTCCTTAATTCTCTATTGAGTTATGTAGAATAAGTACTGATAAGAAGATATTTTATTATGTTAGTTTACTCTTCCCCTCTAGATACTTGGGCTTCACATACCTCTTTAATAGTAATATGTGGATTAGGTTCAGTCATTAGTTAGACAATGCCTTGACCCTAAATGATCTTATCATGCTTGATTTCTATGTCAAATTCATATGTATTTTCCATTAATTTGAATCTACATTCTCCTAATTCATTATGTGACAAGGTAAGCTTGACAACAGGATCAAGTTCGATGGTAATATTTTTTTTCCTTAAGTTATAGTGTCAAAATTTATTCACTATTTTGACAAGAGATAATATATGTTTATAAATCATGGAGTACTTGAGTTCTACATCCTTTAGATTCATTCTCATAAATGTAATTGGATGGTTAGTTTCATCTTTCATTTTTGTTATGATAGCAACAATTATATGCTTTGAAGCAAATGAGTACAAGTAGAAATACTTCATAAAATCTAGATTGATCAGTACTAGGGCCTGAGATATTGAATCTTTAATGTCTTAAAAATACTTCTTGGCCTTAGTTATCCATTTTATTTTATCATCTTTCTTAATAATTGCATTCATATGTTTAAAAAAATTGTCAAATACTGAGATAAAATTCCTTACAAAATAAATCTTCCCAAAGAATGACTTGAGCTCCTTATTGTTTGGTGGTGAAATTTTTAAAATTCCATAGATTCTATCTAAATCAATGATGTGTCTAAATAGTTTACCCTTAGTGACTCCAAATATTCTCTTCTTTAGGTTTAATGAGATGCCAAACCTTCTATATCTTTCAAAGATCAACTATAGATGGCCTACATGATCATTCCTATTATTGGACATTATAGTAAGATCATCTATATATATGATTATACATTTTCCTATTAATCCTTTAAATACATTATCCATGGCTTTTTAAAAGGTATCTCTTAAATTTATTAGGCCAAAAGGAATCCCTTATATGCATAAGTACCCCACTTTGTAGTAAACATAGTCTTCATCCTATCCTCTAATTGTACCAGTACTTGATTATAGTTTGAAAATCCATCTAAGAAGGGTGTCATTTTAGATCCACTTATTATTTGTATCACCTCATCCAAGGAAGATAGTGGATATTTATATTTCTCAAAAACTTTATTTAATTTTCTAAAATAAAGATATAACCTGATCTCCCCACTCTTCTTTCCTATTGGGACTGAATTAGTCAACCATGTAGAATGTCTAATTAGCAAGACTATATTTTCACTTAGTATCTTTTCCACTTCTCTTCGAATGAGAGGCTCTAGGATAGGATTTACTAGTGTATATGTTTGTCTGAATGGCTTGTGGTCTGGTTTCAATAGAATTGTATGAGTGATGACCTTTTGGTCATAAAACTTCAAGTCTTCATATGTCCATGCAATCACATCTTTATATCAAGTGATTAAGTCTTTCACCTATTGTATTTCCTCTAGAGTGCAACTAAGGCCAATGTTAACATAGTGTGGCTATATTTATTGCCTAAATTCTCCCTTTTGAAGTTAGACTCATAAAATTTGTGTTGCCATTGCTAATGAGCTTGGGGATATATATCAATTGGTATTTCTAAGGAGACCAAACTAGTTGGGAGATGATTCTCTTTGAGTTGGAGTATACTTTCCTTATCTGACTCCTCTTGGCAAAGATGACTAACTTCCTTATCATCAATCATTTAGGACTTGAATTGTTCAAAATTGATAAGAAAATGAATGATATACTAGTCATCATTGAAGACATATAAAATTTATACATTATCAAGAATAGAAGGATAAGGTACTATCCCAATGGAAAATATCTTTACCTTAGATTCTTAGAGAGGATCCAAACTGGTAACATCAATAGGTAATAAATCCATATTTATATTTTTCTCTCAAGGAACTATGGCTATGTTGAAAGCCTCAAATCTCTTGATCAAATTCCATACTCTATTATTATATATTTTAAAATAATATATCTTACATTGGTATTTGTTTCTAACTTAATTGACTACCAACTCTAAATCCCCAAATACTAGTAAGTACTTGACATTATTCTTCATTCAAAATTGTAATCCTAGAATTAAGGCTTCATATTTTACCCTATTATTAGTGTAAGGGAACTATAACCTATATGTTACCCATAACTTCTTCCCCTATGGATAAACTAGTTTAATTCCTATGTCTGATCCTTGCTTGTATTTGGTGTCATCAAAGTGGAGATTCCATAGCTAATGGGGATCCTCATATTCTAGCTATTGCATTTGATTTTACACATTAAAATTATAAATACCAAGGCTAGGGGATTCATACTTTTCTTCTTCATTATTGAAAGTATACTTTATGATAGGATACTTCTCTTTGGTTCCCTATCAATCCATATTTGATTTGCAATGCCTCTCCATGGTAGCTAGATGTGAGATAAATCCTTTAAGAGATATGCATTGAACATTTTAGATGAGTCCCTACTTAGTAACAATTCATATCCTTTAGGAATGTCTAATACAAGATGTCAATAGTCATCTCAACTCATGTCTTATAATCCACCTAAATACATACATTAGTTAGTTCTCCCACCACTGGTACCACCATTTTATCCAACTGTGAAACTATTCTCTTTGAAGGACTTTGATTTAGGCCAATATTTTGACATATAAAAGTAGACATCATAGTTTTTAAATCTCTAAAATCAACTAAATAACTATGAATATTCTTACTAATGCCCTGATAGTTAGCAAAAAGGGTAGAACCTCTAACTTTGTCTTATAGATGACACTGGTGTCATCAACCTTTATTTCATATATAGATGCTTTTATCCTTTCCATAGGGGCCTTTCCCATGATATATTTTTGTATTAGTTCTTTCTATTCCGTGATCTAATCTAACTCATAAAGGGTAGTATTTGTTTTGACTTTTTTAATGTTCTTACATAACTCCTTTGCTTTATTCCTCCTTACTTTTAGGCTAATCATTCCCTTTCAAAGGAGGTGGATTATTGTCAACTTTGAGATTTGGTTAAATGGTTATGGTGTTTCGAGGAATATAATTTGTGAAGGGTTATCTATCCCTTAGGTTGTAACCACCTTTCTAGAATTTTTGGAAAGTATGAATCTCATCATTGTTGCCCTCTAGTACATTATCATCTTCACTTGAAAAAAGAAACTCACAAGACTCAAAGAACATGGTAGTGATTGAAAGGCTAGAGTCCTTGTGGAATTCTAGTGTATTATGCATATGATCCTACCTTACTACTTCTCTTTGAAATATTTCAAATGCTTCACAAAATTCAACACAATCAAGCTCACCATGCTGAGAAGTATTATAGATTCTACAATAATTAGGTAGAGTTTTCTCTACCATGTTGATCTATAGAATCTTTTTGGACTATTATATCTTGTTTATAGGCCTATTAAATGGTCTATTATACCTTTGAAATATATAATTTTGATTACCACTTGGGCCATTAGCATTACCCATTTTTCTTTGCATGTTGAGGAAGTCATTACTTAACTCCACCATTTTTTGAATAACATTTAGATATGCCTTTATAGAGTCAGTGCCTTGGAGAATAATAGTAGAAGATGTAACCAGCTATTGATTCTACTGGTAACCATTGCCTTGTGTATGGTTGTTAAAAAAAATACAATTTTGAGGTGTTTCCTGTGTCAAATGAGGTAACATGTATAATTGATTTTGATTAAATGAAAGAACATTTTGCTTCACATGTGGGATTGGATTAAATGTTGGGAAGTCATTATTAATGTTAGGTGTGGCAAGAACCTAGGGTTTAAGCTTCTTATCAATTTTGAAGGCCTCTTCATAGGTCAATGTCAAAGTGGTGACAATATCTGCCTTCTAAACAAAAATGATAGTGATTATATCCAAATAAATTTTATACATTTCTAATGGCAAGACTTATTTTGGTTTATACCTTGGACTTAACTATGTATACATCTTTTGAAATCTAGCATTGAAAGTGTGGATTTTTTTGTTAGGACTTTTCATGTTGGTGAAGTGCTAGTATATCAAACTGGGGCTGGTGACCTATCAAAATTATGCAATAAAAACATCTTGACATGCATTCCAAGAAGTGATAAATTTATCTATCATATTAAGATACCAATCATAAACAACATCCATTAGTGTAAAAGGGAAAATCATACATGAAACATCCTCATTAATTACATTTATTAACCTAAAAGTATCTTTTTAAGACTTAATGTGTTCTTCTTCTATTCTTCTTCCAAAAGGAAAAAAGGATGGTAGATACTTTTTAGGATTCTTGGGTTAGTCATGCACATCCCCTGGGATGGTAATAGTAGATCCAACTAACTATGGTGGTTATGTTATGGGATGATTAGCATGGGAAGTGTTCCTTACTTAGAAAGGTGTCCTCACTCTATTATGGATAGGGGAAGTTATTATAAATCTAGGACTTCTATAATTTGACAAGGGTGAGACTAGAAGACCAACCTTAGAACTAGATTTGGTCACTTTCCTAGGTGACTCTAGTGTAAATCTATGTATAAACTAACATATTTTATTATAGGTGATCAAGGCCCTCCTTCCAGTGCTAAAAAGAGATGTTGATTTATTTTTTATGCACACCATCTCATACTAAGGTAGCCTCTAACATTTTAGGATCTTAATGGAGGTGAAATCCATTGTAAGGAATAATTTGTAGGTATGCAATCTTAACAACTAGGTGATGGAATAGAAAGTAGGGCATGTAGGTTGTTAACAAGAATTATGGATGGAGGGGTGGTCTCTAAAATAAAGTAAAGTATAGATGAGTTAGTGGCTAGATGGTTATTAATTTAGAGTGATCAGGTCTCAAAAATAAACTCAAAAAGGAAGGAAGGGAAGATAAGGAAACAAAGACTCTATGGATTCATGAATCACCTCTCAAGCTAGTCTATAAATGGACAAGTGATTTCAAAACCAATGTCTATTTCTAGAAAATATTTAACACACATAGTCAGGTATGGTCAAGCAAACTAGGATAATCTTGATATAGGAAACTCAAAGACCTAAGTCAAAGGTTGATACTTTTAGAGTGGCTATTGCATAATATTAATTAAGAGATTATGACTCAGACCAGTGAGGCATATGAGATATCTATTACAAATACATATAAAACTACATCATTGAAATAACATCTACATACTCAAATATATGAATCAATCCACTTACCAACAATCAATCTAATTACTAATCATTCAATAGATATTGCACATTTAAAACTAGCATATCAATCATGACAAGAAATAATTCCTCATACATTTTTCACACTAAGAATTATTAAATTATAAAACTAAAAGAAGATAATCCTAATTACACAAAGATCAAAAATAAAATACACAAACACATTCACTGACAATTAAAATTTATTCTACTACTATGTATTTAAATCTTTTAACCCTTTACAATTGTGTGCTACATGTGTTTAAATATAATCTATGAGGTGTCACCTCATCTTCCAAGTACATGTAAAACTTGGTTACATGGCATAGTTATAACTTCAGTTCTAACTGTAGTTACAAGATTGTATAAAGTTATCTTATATTTATCAATAGTTAAAATCATCCTTTATAAAAAAATATAATGTGTACATGTACAGAATAATTAGGCAACTTATATAATAAGTTATAATCATTAAATAACTATAAATACAAAATTGACACCACTATTAGAATGTACATGCACAAAACTAGCCCTTAAGACTGAGTGTATGCCTACACAGATGCATTAACTTTAGTGGGAGTGGTAACTATAAACTTTAGTGTTGAACTAGATGTTGGCATTTAAGTTTTCTTATTATTTACTTCTAACTTGAGTAAATATTTGTGTGCCACATCATTTTTTTACCGTATAATATCTAAGTTTAATAGTGAGGGTCTATGTACCTTTCTAACTTTCCTTAATTTCTTTGCTTATTCTATCTTTATCATCTAAAAGTTAATTTTCAAAATTTCAAATTCAATTACCTTCCTCCTTGTAAAGCTTAGTTACACTTCAATATATTCTAGTGGCATCCCTTGTAAACTCTACTTAAAATTATAAAAAGCTTCTTAAATACATTGACCAAAGTTTATTCTGCTTATCAACTTTCCTATAGTGTCTTTTGCCTTTGACAACTTCAATTCATTCAAAATCTTTAAAATGAGAGCTTCAAGCTCTTGGTACTTGGGAATTAATACCCCAACTATGATTACCCACTCTCTATATTATTGTGTCCTAAACAAACACCAATTTGATGGCATTAGATGCCTCTAATGGTGTTATTAGATCTAAATGGATATATGACTTATTGGATGTATACATTATCAATAGCTTTAATTTATTTCACATCCTTTCAAAGAATTAAATAATCAGTGTGTTTGGGTAATATGAGGGGTTAATTTATCCCATATTTAGTCCAATACCTCTAAATAATTATATCATTTTAAGGTAGCCCCCTTTACTTCAGCTTTAATACCTATTATAATGTGAACTATTTGTTGTTTCTCTTTGATATGTTATAGTTATACTTCAAGCTATTGTATTTCCAATTTTTTCCCTTCATGTGGTGCCACCATGACATATTTATGAGCTTCAACTAGGGACATGAAATATTCATTGTAGGGGGACTACCCCATGTGTCTATTCTACCTTTTAGATAAGGCATATACTTCCTATCTTTATTCTATAACTATTTCCCTACCAACTTCATCCTCCAACTTCTTATTTTTGACCATTTGAATGCTCTTAGATCACTTATCAAACATGGCTTTTAGTGATGGGAGCTCTATAATACTGAAATTGGGCATTTGGGAATTCATAGATCTTAGATAAATTACCCATGGAGGAATCACTAATTGGTTAGGGTCTATTTCTTATGTGTCTTTATGCATATCCTTCTCCTCAAGATATTTTGCTAATTATTTGTTTTTCAATTCCTTGAGGACTATGTCAGGAAGGGAGGGCCAAATGATCTTGGACTAGTCCACACCTACATATTAGGGAGTGGATGGAATATAATGATTTTTTTCCCTTGTTGCCTTTTACTAAGGAGAAAATAATGGTTTATTGGGATGGAATTATGGATGACATGGGCAAAGTGATTTGTGTACAAGACACACGAAGTTTGAAAGTACCTAAGGCTATTTAAAATTTCTTGGTGGCACTTTTTTTCTTCATGGTCCTGACTGTGGTAGTTCTAGAGGGAATACTAGGAGTATAGGGAACAATAGATGTGGATGGACCTATGGGGAGAGATAGAGTAATGCTGTATACCTTAAGAGTGAGTAGAGGAGTGTGTAAAAGAGGACAGGAATACAATGAAACATTAGGGGTGGAGGTGAAAAAATAAAACTTATTAGAATTAAACTAAAAATAGGAATAGATGAAGAAATTATGTAAATGGGGTTTAAAGGCTAAGCCTTCTTATCTGTTGTCCCCTCTATGATTGGTACCTTCCCTTTATCATCCATAAGTCTTAATGCCTTGGCTCTCTCTAACTCCCCTTATTCATCAAGTTCCTACTATTTTTTCTTTTGATGTTGAGGAATTGAAGGAAAGATTTATGATTGATCCACCTTGGGACTCATTGGTAGGGAATCCCTTTATTTCCTTGTATATTAAATGGTGGCCTTTACCTCTAAGGAGGAGCCTTGTTGACTTCAGGTAGGACCTTCCTTTGTATCTACCCTTAGTACTTTAGATTATTATAATTTGGGTTTAGTTATGAGAATTTATAATGAAATTATTATTGGGTGCTCTGTGTCTTCTTCATCAAAGGAATATAGATCAATGAAATCCCTTGGAAATCCCCTAGGATATAGCTCTATCAAACATATCTCTTTCTTAAAGTATTTCAACATAAAAGGAAGTTCATGTGAAGGCTCCACTTATACTTTTATCTACTTTGGGGGCTAGTTATTCTAAAAATATGAAGTTATCCACCCTATAGCAAGTGGTATCCTAGTGTGCATTTACTTCACTTAAATTTAAGGCTAATATTAAATTGTCCTAAGATGATCCTCCTTTCAACCTAAAACTTATGTCCTTTTCAATACCTAAGCATCATTTTTTTCATTCAAAAATAGAAAGTCATGGTTTTAAGGGACATGTTGATATGGGATACCAAAACCCTAAATATGTCTTTGTATGTGACCATGAGGATCCCAGTCCCTATGTGGCATGGTGGTCAAATGATATCTATTTATTTTATTGCCTACTTCTCCAAAATTCTTCCTCTACATGTAACACATTCTTCTAATGATCATATGTGACCTATAAAATGTGCTCTTATTGTTTTTAATCATGTCTTCTTCAATACTCCATGAAAGTAGATAAGTAATTTATCACTCTCCTAACTTATCTGGTATATATTTGGGGAAGTGCATGGAGTGGACCTTATGACTAATAATCATAATTAACATATAATCAAGGTAAAACTAGTAGTCACCCCTTCTAGATAGTGTTTTATCTATGGTTTATCCAATACTAGGAAGTGGCATCCCATGAATTACCTACCATACTTGAGGATAAACATCCTCAATAATTCAAACCATGTTCTTGGTGTATGCATAAATATGCATGAACTGATAGTAGTCATAAATTTGATGCTTGACATAATATTTGGATGGGCTCCAAAGCTCACCAAGGTCCTTATACATCATGCCCATTATGACATCTAGAAGATAAGACATCATGTAAAAGTGCCCAAATGGAGTGGGCCACTTATTTTTATATATAATTTGTTCTCTTAGTTAGAAGTTTATAATTTTACCTAGGGGAAAATTTCCATCATTTATCGTCATCAAATGTAGTAATGACACCTAATCTAAATTAAGAAAATAGATGCTATGTATTCCATACATCATGTTCAATAACACCATCCCTTTTCACACCCCCATTCTAAATTTATTAATATGAGTGGGATTCTTTCCTTTATAATTCATTGTTTCCCTATTGAAAATCCATGAGCTTATTACCTTATTTAATTTTTCTAGTTTCATGAAACTAGCCTATGCTTGTCAAAAATTTCATTTAGAATTGGTAGCAATAAATAACTTTAGAAGTCATCTCTAGTGATGCAAGCCATGACTATTTGGTTATCCATGTGGTGAGGAAATGCATCCTATGTAATTTTCCAAACAAAGAATAAATCTTGTAGAAGGTCGATGTAGGGTATCACCTTGGGCTTAGTTGTCATCTAGTCTAACGATTTTCTCTTGAGGGAGATCAAGTCTATAATAAATTTATTTTCTATGGTAGATAGATTTACATCCAATCAAAACACATTGATAAAATCCATAATATCCCATAATTCTAAAGATTATATATATATATATATAATCTAATATGGTTACATCATATATTATGTCTATGAATTTGGTTTAATCCTTGATAGAAAATAGGGATGGTGGAAGTGATCCTCTAAAACTCTTAGATGATGATGCCATTATAATTATGCATAGTGCTCTAAGTTTGTTTACATGCTCTATGGAAACAAATCCTCTCTGTTAGTTTCTTGTTTACTTGCAATTGATTCAAAAGTATCTAGGTATTTTATTTATAGTATAGAAGTTGAGTTTTAATTAATTTATAAGTAATTAATACATCAATAGCTACACATCATGTATATCACATTAGAATTCAATTCCAGTTTGTGTGTTATAAATTTCCAAAATTCATATATATATATATATATATATATATATATATATATATATATATATATATATATATATATATATATATATAGTGCATAATTTAAATCTCATTAGTGTAGTTGGTGTGCATCCATAGCAAGTATTTGGAAGTATTATTTTGATTTATTGGCTAATTCTAGTAGGATTTTAGTAGTCAAGAATCGGTAGTTAGGTTTTTTGTTGGGAATGTGACAACAAAATGTCTAAACAAAAAGTTCGAATAAAAATCTTGAGGACCAAAATCTATCAAAATAAATGTTCAAAAAAATATATCTAAACAAAAGCTATAAGAAAATAAAATGAATTTCATAAAGCTAATGAATATTTTGGACAATTTTTCCAATCAAAAATATTGAACACAATCTTTGATAAAAGGGTCTAAGCAAAAAGTCTAATGAAATGTCTGATAAAAGACAAGTCATTTGAAACAATTGTTTAGACAAAATGTCTAATGTGGAAAATTTGAACAAAAAGTCTAATACAAATATCTCAATGAATAAGAGCTGAACATATGTTTTGAAGAACAAAATTCTCAAAAAGAAGTCCTGAGAAAAATTTTCAAACATCACATCCCAAATAATTTCAACGAATAAAACTAAGTCTTCAAAAACTTGCATAGTTAAAAAATCATTATAAGGTTAGTCTATAAAATGTATAATACCATGCTTTGTTATTATAAGTGTAAAGAGTATGGATAAATTCAATATAACTTGAATAATTCATAGAATAAGGGCTTAACAAACAAGGCCAAAATCCAAAAAAGGTGGGTCCCCTTTTCTTCAAGAGTAAAAGGGGAATTTTAGGTAAAATAATATCATTATGACCCCTATCAACCTAAAATCATCCATATCAAGTTTTTGATTAGTATTATGGTGGCTTATACCAACCCTATAATACTCCTTATAAACCTTGTTTCCCTCAATATGAACCACATCAATTTCAAGATCAACCCCCTTACCAAAATTACTCTCCCTCTTTCCCTCCCTAACCACCCTTCTAAAAAACACAAATTTTTTATGATGAGTTGTAGTAGATGAAGAGGATAAACTAGATTATTACTGAAGAAATTTTAGAATTAAGACAAGAATAATCATGTAAACAATCTCAATAGTCACTACCTCCTACTTCCCCATACCACTATACATGAATTGCAATTCCATCTCAGCAGGAAGTTTTTCCAATCATTCCCCAAGCTATAATATCTTTAATTCAAGAGGATCCTAGACCCAATTTTCCAACTTGGAAGTAATTGTAATAGTCAAGCATAAGCCCATATGTTGAAGTCAAGGACAATCTTGAAATCATGTATCCTTGACCCTCCCTCCTCAAGAGCCCAATCCCTTCCCTTCATGGAAAGTTATTCAAGAAAACTTCCATCAGAGAGAGGAAGTAATGGTTGTTGAGGATGAAAAACTAAGTACAAAAAAAAAGTATCCATGGAATCACCATTAGATATATATCATATTCTTGAGTATTTTTAGGGATCCACTATTCCACTTTTTGAGAAAGATCCTCTTCTTTGTGAGGTAAGTGAAAAATATTTAGGTGAAGTGATAAATGATGATATTGACTAGAGTGATCAAGAAGTATAAATCACCATTGGGAAACCCCTTGGAAAGGATAGGCATGACTCAATCTTTTAGAGTGCAAAAGAGGATTATTTGGAAGAGGTTTCACATAAATAAGATGAAAATGTTTCTCAAGAACTTGTAGTAGTTACTAAAGATTAGATACAATAAACTCCTTCTCTAGGAACCATCCATTAAAAAAAATCACACGGAATCATTACTGAGATTGAGAACATTCCTTAAGTTTATGACCAATGTGTTAGAGGTAAAATCATTGAGGGGGGGTGGGGGGCAGGGTGAATCAGTGAGCCTAGATATTTCAAATTTAGTTCTAATCCTTTCAAACTCTTAATCAATCAATACATACATCTATGAGGCATACACATCATTCATAGAAATGAATAAGAATACAATTCAAGATCAAATATATAACACATGACATACATGGGAAACCCTCTTTGGGAAGAAAATCCACTAGAACTTGCAATTGGAATATTCTCTTACAATAACAAGAACTAATTTAAACTAGATGCAACTAATCAAGGAACTACAATCCTTATTTATTGAGACTATAATTCCATAAGGTTATATAACACCTGTTTAGCTAAGCTACAACAACAACCAAAATTTTAGTGAGTTTCACCTTGTAAGGAAGTTATAACTGCCTTAGATGTTGAGCTTCCACAATAACATCTATGAACACATCCACCTATGAATTGATTTCTTTGACACCTAATGATGGACCTCTAATTATCACTCTTCACCTTCGCTGATACTCAAATAAGATCACTATTCTACCATCAAAATTATGACCTATATATCATAAAAATAGTCCTCAATCTATTTTAATATTTAATTCATCCATAAGGGACTCTACCCCTCATTTTCTCTATAATTCACACACACAAGCCTCTCTTAAATCTCTCCTAAGTCACTTCCTCCAAATATAAAAACCAACACATTTGGTTTCACTATTTATAGAGCATACTTTGATAATTACTACCTTGGTTAGCCATTATGCATGACTTAATCCTTAAGGCATCTCTCACATCAAAACATGGCTCAAAAAAGTATTCATAGGTTAGCCATATCATCTATGGGTTACCCTTAAGGAACTACACATTTTAATAAGGCCTTTGTAGCCTTTATAGGTCTTCTATGAACCCATACACTCCTTTATCACTTCATCAAAAAAAAATAACATAGAATCACTATCAAAATCATGGACCCATTCCATATGATCTGTAGTTTCCCCTTAACTGCCAACAACTGACATATTTTTTTTTGCTTAAGCACAATTCACTCACACAACATTATGTACATATAGTCACCTTGTAAACCATTGTTCATACTAAATATGAAGTTTCAATCCTTGATAATGCACATAAAGGATACTCATAAAGTCCACAATATTCCCCAATATCTAATTCACCATGAAACATCAAAACATTATCTATATAAGCTTAATTACTCTTCTTGGGTCACTTGCAGAACAAGTACAAGCACACATTCAACTTTAAACCTTAATATATTTGACTATACACACTTTTAGATCTTCAAATATATAATTTTATAAGTTCCTTAGAGTCCTCTACAACTTTACTTTTTAAATAATTAGCAAATTTTACCTAGATCAAAAGATATAGCCAAAATATAGAGAACTAGTATTTCTTTTGCAAATTCAAATATTCAAATACAAATGGTCATAGTTAAAATTCTAACACAATGCTCACATCTCATGTCCTTGTTTCTCTATATCAATCATGTACTGGTAATCTTGTTCGATCTTTAACACATAGTCTATCATTACCAAACATTAAACTTTGAACATATTGACCTCATCTCATGTAATCTGGAAACTTTGACCTCATGCACTTCATTGATCTCCTATACATATCTTGGTCTTTAAAAATGCTAAATAATTATTACTTTGGCCTCTTGAATTTAAAATGCACCATGATCTCTATCTGTATGATCACCCACTCACATTTCATCCTTAGAAGAAGCTTGATCTTTATCTCTCCTTAGTATTAAACATTGAAGACTTGGCACCATATCATTACTTTTTGACATCTTGGAGCAATGTTATCCATCAATGTTACTCAAAATTTAACTTGTGTAAAAGTGACTAAGTTTGGCAACCTTGTTTATCTACTTGGAAGGCCTACTTTGCATAGTTATATATTTTACCTCGCTCACTCTCATGATCTCAAATTTAGACCATATGATCTCCTCACATAGGATAATCTAACCATGTATCAAATTGATCCTAGAACCCTCACACATGTGAGATATATTTCCATTAAAATGCCTTCTTAAAATCTTTTGTCATAGAGCCAACTATACTTTGAACTTACCTATGAGGCCAACTTTGATCTTACATAACCTTTGCCACACTTTGGTGCTTGACCTAAAAATTAATGAAAATCAACTAGGTATAAAATTTAACAAACCTATATGATCACCTTCTCCTAAGACATCAACATGTGTGAGATATGATGCCATCAAAATGTTTACTTAGTTATTTCTTACCTCATGCAAATTTGGCTAAGTATGGAAAAACACTATCAAAATTCTTGGGTACCCAACTTTGCAATTACATATCTTTCAACATGCTTAGGTGCATGACCTAAGATTTTGTACATAAAAACTAGGCACAATACTTAATAAACCCATGTGACCATTTCCTCTTGCCTCATCCACATGTGGTAATGGTGATGTCATCAAACTACCTACTCATATTTTCTACCACTAGACCCAAACTCTTTAGATGAAAACTATAGAGTACTAGATGACTTTCACTTATAAACACAAGATTTCCAATCATCTTTAACCATTTATATGACCCTTTGCACATGCTCAAATCACCATACTCATCCTTGAACATCTATAATCACATCAAAATTGAAGATCAACCAATCCAACTTTAAGCACATTAGGATAAGCACATTGTACACTTTTTCATTGTTACTTAGGCTATTAAATAACTTCATCCACTCACTAGGACACCTCCATGACATCATTTATAGTTCTCCAATAATCTCCCCATTTTTCATTGATGTCAACAATCATCATATAGTAATATACAACTCACCTTTTTCCTCTCTTTTTAAGTACTCTCATAATAGTCAACTAATATTGAGGACCTAAAAATAATGCCAATAGGAGAGGGCCATCTTGAAAATATGATACAAACTCCCCCTTACCTTGATCCTATCTCTTCTTGTCTTGACAACATCTTTCTTACTACATGCCAACAATCTCTTCAACTAGACATTACAGTCAGAGAAGAAACAACACACAAAATACTAAAAATTGATGGATCTTTACCAAAAAACATCTCATAGGGACTCTTAATATATCTAAGACATTTCAAATTTTAATCATCTTTAGATATCCACATACCAAGAAGGACCAACATACATGCTTACTAACCTTCTCTACCAATCTAATTTATTATTTTTGGGAAATTAGATGTTTAATTCCTAAATAACAAATAGGTCTGAGTAGATAAAATCAATAAATAATATATTATAATTAGGATACTAATTTATGAAATTTGATTACAGTTAGGGATTTTCTAAAAATAGTATTGAGAGAGAGGAAATCAAACTTATTTGATTTTAACCTATTTCAACTGAGACAAGGTCTAGAAATATGTGCATAGGCTTGGGAGACTATCATAAACAAGAATATAGAGTTTGTTTCTTGATTAGATAGGACTGTTGAAAATAAGACACCCTACTATCTATGTTATAGTCCTAGTCTTTCCTCTATTATCCAAATTACTCATAGAGATCTAATTTTTTTGGGTTTTGTTTGAAGCATCTATGTGAGACTATGTACAAAATTTTAGATCTTTGTTATCAATAAAACACCCCATAGAGTTGATTATTCACATTATTATGTCTTATATGCAATTAAATAAAACTTTGGAAAATAGGGAAAATGGGTTAGTGTGTAAAGGATACATTGGACACACTTCACATCTCATGTGTGGGCATGCTACCTACATACCAATACTCCAAGAAGGGATCAAACTATATGTAGTTATCAAATTAAAGTGATTGGTGTAATGGTGTGATGAAAATGTAAGTAAATTCAAAATTAGGTGTAATTAGAATGACCAGGGATAGGTATAAAGGTTTGAATAAGCTTGAAATACTATTGGATGGCTATATGCAGAGAATAATGAAGATGTGCTTGAGAATTTTTATTTGTATTCTTACTTATCTCTTGAAAATGAGTGTCAGCCCTTCTAAATGGACTTTGAATGGCCTTTTATAGGATATTTAATGATCATAGGTTAAATTAATTCATGTTAGGCCAACAAAAATTAGGATAAGGATTCAAAAAAATATGATCATTAGAAGCCAAAATATACTTAGACAACAACACCAAAAAAAAGACACCCTAAGTTTCAGTGTTATAGTCCAAGTTTGGCCACTATTGTCCTAGGAGTATGAGACCTAGGGGGGATGGATTTGTCATGTAAAGATAAATTTAGGTCTATAAGGGTTCAATCTTGGAGGATATAGATGATTTGGAATTAGTGATATGAGGGTCATGAGAGAAAGCAAGATGGACTTATAGATTAGGAATTAGTGAAAACATTTGGCCCCCATTTATTCTAGTGATGCAACAAAGTGAAATACTAGGATAAAGGAGAAATATAAAACATACCTTAACATACCTATAAAGGTGAAGCTTATGAACCTATGTGATGTTGGATGTGCATAGAGAGAGCACAGTGTGAAGTGTGAATATGCAATGAAAAACATAGAGTAGATCAGTCCTTACTAGATATGTTATATTTAAAATAAGAATGTATAAAATCTAGGTAAGAGAGATAAAGAGGAATTAATGAATAAAACTCACCAGGTATGTGAACCAATACAAAACCTGTTGTGATGCTAGATTGTGTTGGGTGTGTGTTGTACTAAAAGTAATATCACAAACAAAGTTGATTGCTCAATTCCCTAAAAGTGGATCAAGAATGCAAAGGCAAGCCCTTTGGCTCCATATTTGCCTACTAAGTGAATATAACTAATCATGTGTGTGTCAATTGATGTTTGGACTATGTGTCCAATCCCTCAAAATAGGTGGCTCAAGAATGCAAAGGCTGGCTAGTCCTTTGGCTCCATCATTACCCCATGAAGTGAAGCTATGAAGTAATACTAGTATGGAATAGATCTCATATGATATGGATCATAAATCACATGAATGTACTATGATCTAATAATGTTTTCATGGATAGTTGAATGTATGATGAAAACTAGGCCACTCTTGGCCATTTTTAAACATGGATATTAAGCTTGTGTGAAATCCACTCTAAAACTAGTGGAATAGGCTTATGTGGAAGCCAACTTGGGAACTTATAAAGTTAAGCTTGTATGAAAGCAAAACTTTAAAAATGATGCCAACCACCTGTAGATGGATTAAGGCATGCAACTACTGAGAAATGCTTAGAAAATAAATTAAACATGGAAAAAGGGGAGGATCAATGTGTCATGCACATTACCCGCAATCACTAGTTTTTAAAACATGGATTCTGATGTAGAATTTATATCAACTACCTAATTTGAAATTATAAGTGAGAGATATAATTCCATGCATGATGCCCCCTATATCTAGATCCTTTATTCAAAAAATTGTACTGCAACATGCTAAATCTAGACTGTACTGAGTTGACAAACCTATGACTAAAATCACTCTTCTCTCTATTTTTATAAAAACTATTTTTTTCTATCTAGATAGGAACACCAAAAATAGGATACCCTAATATCCAATGTTGTAGTCTAACTTTGGTGCTATTATCTATGGCCAAATCTAGTAACTATTCTTGATTATCTACTATCTATCTTGTCTGCTCTACCTAGTCTCATGTCTGGATTCTATTTTGAGTGTTTTATAAATTGATTTTTTAATTATTCAGAGCTTTTAATCTACGTGACAAAACCCTTGTTTTTTACCCCTCTTTTGAGGGTAGGAATGAATATGTTTTAATGATTTAACTTAGAGGAAAGAGCCCTAAAAGTGTGTTAAGCTAGAAATATACATGATATAACAATGATAATCAATAAGATATCTCAAGATATAACATGGTTTATATTGAGATTTTTTAGATCAATAGGGGTATGCCTAGATAGATATAACAATGTAATAACATGTGCAATATACTAAATTAGAATTGAAAGTGTTAGTTATTAGTTTCTATCAAGGAGGGATGGAGCATGATGCCCATCATGGCATCTAAAAAATCAAAGAAATGCATGAGATGGATCATGGCATTACAAATATGAGAAGTAATTAGGCAACAAGCATACAAAATAAGAATCAAGAATCATACAATAATGGCCAAGGGGCTAAGAAATCAAGGGAGATGGGAACATGTCACTCAAATTGGAAAGAAAGCATACAAGGCATGTTTAAATTCCACATATAATTAAAATAAACAAAGTTGGCACAAGGCCCATAAGCACATAGAAGAGTACAAACAAATGATATTGGAAAATGTCATAAGGCACACACATGAATAGAAGTAAAAAACATTTAGAAATATCCTAAAACACATACAATGCATGGAATAATAACTGATAAAATGCAAACTCATCAAGCTATGTTAATCAAGAAAGGAAAGAATGTATATACTAGAAATATATAATCACATCTAACTAATCAAATCAAGATTGAAAGTATGCAAGACATGTTAGTACAATACTAGGTATATACTAGGAAATACACAAGTACAAGATACTAGTGAAATGTCAATATAGTACTATGTATGATCTAATAAGTAATGTAGATCAGCATGATAACTTGGAGTGTGTAGTGTAGAAATGATATAACGTGGATGGGGTAGTCATGTATAAGATGCCCCTAATGGGTATGCATATCTATGTTTATTTTGCATGTAGAAGTAGGATTCCCCCTAAATGGGTAGAGTGAATAAAACAAGGATTTGTATGTCACTATACAAACTCAAAGAAGATCAAGTGAAGCATGGTAATTTATATAGATCAACAAACAATAGCATAGAATAACAAATGTAAGTCTAGCATAGTAGTAGTGCTGTAAAGCATGGATGATGCATACAATCAAAATGTTTTTGTGTTTTGAATATATTTGAATGTTTTTGGTATTTTTGATATTTTATATTATTTTTATATTTTTGAAATAATTTATATACAAGAGAGACTTAAAAGAAAATGATACTAACCGATGATTCTTAGATGAGACTACCTGTCATGGTGTCCTATATCAAATAAAGGTATTGTGTATGATCATGAAGCATGATGGAAAGGTTGAGACTGTGATTTCGAAATCTATGTGTGTTGTAAATGTTTTGAAATATTTGAATTACAAACTAACTATCAGGTCCCTCTATAAATTTTACAAGTGGATGTAACTATAGGGATCTTAAGGACCCATCTGGAATTAGGAGAAGCTCTCTAAACATGTGTTCTATGTGTAGACACATGAGATCTCAATAAAACTTATATGGGTGTGAATATTGTAGCTAGAAGTTATCTATAATCTAAAATATATGGAGGTGTATGAACCCTTTATATTTTCAATGATGGCCTCAACTATTTTTACATCTATACCTAATGAAGAACTGTAACTGGTGGAGAAACTAAAACTGGTGGAGAAGCTGGAACTAGTGATTGGAAAGGAAATGGCTCTAAAGTGGGTGCTGGTAACTCATTTGGAACTCCACTAACTATAATAACTTTATTAACATGAATGAATTTCATGCATCTATGAATTGTAGATGGTACTACTCAAATTTTTTGAATCCATGGTTGACTAAGTAATATATCAAAAACTCTTGCACTAGAAACTATGGTGAAATGTGTGGTCACATGTGTTGGACCAGTCTATAAAGTAAAATCTCACCTAATGAACTTTGTATGTGCCCACTAAATCTACTAATAATTGTATTTGTCTTAGTGATATCCTACTCTAAATAGCCTAAATGCTACAATAATGTAATGGTGCACATGTTGACATTAAAATCATTATTGATGAGAAAACTATGAATGGGTTGATTATGAATATGTAATCTAATAAAGATTACATTATAATATAAACTATAAACAATAATATTTTGATCTAAGAAGGATGTCAAAGGTCTAATTGGAACCCTAGAATCATAAACACCTGAATACCACTCAAAATATGTGACTCAACTGAAGGTGCTTTGTATGTAACTGGTGGAGGATGTGCATGGTATGTGTGGTGAACACTTGATGTGTCACCTTTTTCTTTCTTAGAATGATATGGAAATGTATCCAAGAATATTTTCAAAGATTTATCCTATGTTTTCTTAGAATATCGAGGCTCAAATAAAGTTCCAAGATTAATTAGGTTGTCATCTATCAAGTCCTATATCTTATGTCTCAAACTGATGAATTTATTTGTAGTGTGGATTGGTGCCTATGAAAATCACAAAATGCATGTTGATCATATCCCTATGGAAGAGGCTTTATTGGGTTAACTTCCTAAATATGAGGGAGAGTGATGATGTTACATTTCAATAACTACTATAAAACTCTAGCTGGACAAATAGGTAGATTGGTAAATGCATGTCGAGGAGGTATGATAAAACCACATGTTGAGGGGGATCTAAAGCTGCATTGACTATTGGTTGATTTTGATTCTTGTTATCATTGAATTTGACCTTGTATATGAATTTGTTATTACTCTTATTTTTTGTGTCTAGGATGCTTGTATACTTGAGTTTACCCATTGAAATGAGTTTTACTTCTCTTTTATTTAATGTATGACACAATTCAGTGAAGGAAGATAATATTTTGAACATAATATATTCATGCAATGCTATTAGAAGGCTCTATTTGAAGAGATCTTATAAATCCTAATCTACCATGGGGCTAGTCATCTTAGCCAAGATAGTCTTATATTAAAGCACATAGTATGTGAGATGCTCATTTGATTTATATTTATATTGTGTAATGTGCATAATAGACATTATCACCAATGTTGATACTAAAATTTGCTAGGAACATGTCAGCTAAAGGATTGAATGCATTGACCAATTGATTTGGTGGACTATAGAACCATTATAAATCATAATCCTTTAGACTCCATGGAAATATCTTGGTAAGTAGCTACTCATTTGGTATATAATCCAAGCATGATGTGTGAAAATATCTCAAATGTGTCTCTAGATCACCCTTTCCATCATAAAGAGTAATCTTAGGTTGAACAAAACCTTATGACAAGGGTGTAGAAGTAATGTGACGTGATAGTTGTATATGTAGAAGGGAAAAAGAATCCAAAACATGTGTAGGTATAGTGGCACCTTGCTCAAGATGTAGCACCTTATATTGAAGAGATATTATCTCTTGCACTAGGGCTGCCACTTCAAGAGATAGGGATGTACTAGTTGTAACTAGTGGCATAGAGGTAGGTTGGGCTGCTATAGAGGGTTGTTGAGACATAGTTTCCCCTGTAGTGTCATTTTCAATTGGTTACTCTATGGTTTGAGAATATTTACCATTGTTTGTTATTTATTTTTCTTCTTTTAATATTTTAATCATGTCATCTTGAATGTCAGGGTGTTTGGTTAAGATTTCTTAAAGTTCTCTTTTATCAGTTTCATCAAAACCAATGTATTGGGACATTATTAAAGTAGGAAAACAATTTGAGAAGTGTTTGAATTTTTGTAATAATTTTTTATAGGCCAAGTTATAGAAAATGATAATATGGAATATAGGAAATATAAAATCCTAAAAATAGTTAACTGGAAATTGCATGAAAAGGATACAAAGTGCATAAACATGCAAGGTAATACCTCAAAAAGTAAAATAGAAGTTAGTATATGCAACTAGGGATTTTTAAAAATATTTTTTCAAAACACTATGAGTTTTTGAAATTTAAATTGAATTTTTGAGCTAAGTATGTAAGGTAAAATTCAAAAATTTATGTGAAAGTGCTTGATTTAATGGGACCTAGTAGATGTAACTAGGGTTTAAAATTTTTTTTTTAAAAAATATACTATAAAAATTTAAAATTTGAGAGGAATTTTTTATTTTAATATTCAATAAAAAATTATAAATTAATGTGAAAATATAGGTAGGGATTTACCCTAGGGTTTTTAAGGTTTTTATGTGAAATTTGAAGTAAGTCAGGTTCACCAAATGATTTATTATTTTTGGGAAATTAAATGTTTAATTCATAAATAAAAAATGGGTCTGAGTAGACAAAAATAGTAAATAATATAATATAATTAGGCTAATTATTTATGAAATTATACTATAGTTAGGACTTTTCTAAAAATAGTATTGAGAGAGAGAGAGGAAATAAAACTTATCTGATTCTGTGTTGTTTTGATTGAGATAGGGTCTAGAAATCTATGTGCAGGCTTGGGAAACTATCAAAAATAAGAATTTGGAGTTCATTTATTTATTATATGTTGATGTCTTAAAATGGCACAAGATCTTAATCAGCAACAATGGGAAGTTTCAAGCTGTGGGACAATGCGGCTTGAAAACAACCTCCAAATTTTAAAGAAGTTGGTCTCTTCTTTTGTATTGGGTGTTGGGGAAAAGGGATAGGAGACTAAACACAAATGCAAAATGTAGGAATTGAAACCTAACTATGTTGATGCGCTTGAGATTAATCCTAATCCTAACCTGAGCACAGTGAAACTATTATGTGATTCTATTACATTTAAGAGCAGACAAGTGCATGATCAATGTAAAAGATTGGAATAATAGAAATAGAGGCTAACAACAAGGGAGTTTTTTGCTGAGATACAGGAATGTCAACAAAGGCATAGTGTTCAATATTTTTAATAGAATCTTCCAATCACATTAGAGGCACAGAAGTCACGCATATTTATGTAGAACTTCAGACTTCAAAAAATAGGACATAAGCAAATAACATTTCCAATCACAACACTAGAAAATCTATAGCATAGACTACTTTGCAAATGACAGAAATAACATCAACAAGGGCATAGTGTTCAATTTTCTTATTGAATCTTCCATTCATACAAAAGATGTAGAAACACACATAGTCATATAAACCTTTCAACTTAGGGAAATGTAACAAAATCAAATGATATTATTGGTCAAAAACTCTGAAAGTCTAAAACTATGAGAATTCCCCCCTCCTTAGATTTTACAATTCATCTTCTTATATCCTTGGATGTCTCCATATACTTTCTATCCCGTGCAATATTCTCCATCCTCTGCTCATAAGAGAAAAATAGAGGGTGCCTTCAATGCTGTGGGTGGCTCCAAAAATCTACCTGATGAACTATTTCATCTACTCAAATTAACTCCAGCCGATTTTCCCTCCATTTCACTTTTGGCAACCAATACACGAAACACTCTGCTATGTTTGAAATAGGAGAGGACACTTAGTCAATTTTCTAAAAATCCCCTTGATCACCTAGAATACACCAAAAAATGACACTTGGCACCTTCCACTTGATTCATCGAAGACACGCAGATCTTTTTGCTCCCCTTTGGCTATGTCGTAGTATCATTAGGGGCATATATCAGACTTCTATAGATGGTGACATTTGGTAGATTTCGTAGACTCTTGAAGTAACACCTGAGACCCATCATTGTTTCATATTTTTTAATAGAGCTTGGTGATGATTCTCCTAGGTGTTGACATGTGGAGACTTCTATGGCTTCGAGGAAGATAAGTGGCATCTTTCGCTTCTTCTATGGATGGAGTAGAGGGGGACCTAGAGAGTGACACTTGGCAGCATCCATTGCTTTGTGGCACTTAAGCAAAATAGAATGATGCCTTTGTGTTGAATGGAAGGCATTAGACTCATGGCTTCCCGAATGCTGACACGTGGTGGTTTGCAATTTTTCTCCAAAAAGGTCTTTTAGGGCCTCCACAACTGCCACTTGGCACTTTCCATCTTCTCTGTTGCCTTATGGTGAAAGTCTCTGATTGAGGTGTGAATGCTGATATGAGATGTAGATGCTAACACGTGGTGTGTTTCGCTTAACTGCTACTGGGTATGTGGTACGATCCACCGTTCTTGAAGGTTACAAAAAGGTGACTCGAGGGATGCCAACTGTCAACTTTTTCTCTTGGAAAGTGATGTTTGGCAGCATCTACTTGAACTAATACTCGGGTAAAAATGAGATGAAGGAAACAAGAAGGGTAAAAAGACCTATTTAGAGGGTGACACTTGGTAGCTTTTGCTGCATCTCAACACTTGGGCAAAAAATGAACCAGCCCTCTGCTTCAAAATTTTGTCGCTTCACCCGAAGAACCAAAATTGTAGTGCTCGAATCAAAAATAATTAAATACAACATAGAGTAGGAAATTACTCTATAGTTATTAGCAACCATCAGGGATTTTGAGCCTACTCAAAAAGAACCCGACTCCCGCTCGATCAAAATTTCAAAATTTACAGCTTCAAAAGAGCTATCTGAAAGATAGACCACTCATGGTCAGATAATCCTTGCTTTCTCTACAACTCGTCAAAATCCAAATCCAAGCTAATGAGATCCTTGTGTGAAAAGGTTTACAGGATCTAGGCAGTGGCTTTTAGCTTGGATTCTAGCCAAAAAATAGGGATTAGAATATTTTTGACCTCAGAGGTTAGAGAATCATCCCGCAAGCTCTTAAAAACTATTTGAGACCTTTGTCTAGCCAGCATCAATGGTTGGATTTGATCCACTAGTATCATCATCCTTGCATCTGGAAATGGGGAAAGAAGGCCCAATTGCACCAGATCTTCAATGTGTTGCCTCATTTCACCGATGCCTTCTTTGATGACATCAAGATAGCTTCTGCAGTTGTTGGCTGCGATGTTACAACTGAGCTCCTTATTGACGCATTTCGCAATGCCCATTCTATCAGGAATCCCTATGACTACCAATGTTGCATCCCTTGAGTTATAGAGCTTCTCCAATAAATAATGAGAGTCTGTGACTCTCTGGGAGATCATGGCTAAAGCAATCTATACCATATTCTTGACCATCTCGCACACTGCTGCATGTGGCATAAGAAGGTGAAAAGTGGCATAAGCTAGAGAATCTCCAAAGAGATTATCTCCCATGCTGACTTGTAGAGTTCCTTCACCAGCTGCACCATTTAGATACCTCTTGGCTTATTGGCCAGCTCAATTGCTAGTTGTGCAGTCTGCTGCTGCTCTGCCTAGAGCTGGGCTTGAAAAGCTGCACCTTTGTTCTGTTCTTCTAGCAACCCTTACTGTGATTGGGTAACTTGCAGTTGGATTCCTTTAATTCTTCCCTATAATGTTGTGTTTTCCTTTCTTAGAGCTGTTGTTGCAGCCTTGGCAAGTACAAGCTCTTCTTTCAAAGAATCATTTTGGGCCTGAATTGCCCATTGAGTCTGGAGGGAAACAGTATGTTACAACTATTTCTGTAGACTAGTTATCTCATTATCCTTTTGGTTTATTTATTTAGCCAAACTATTGCAGTTTGCCTTTTCTGTGGCTAGGTCGGCCTCCATTTTCTGTAGTCTCCTTGATATCCTCAAATAATCTTTTGTGACCATAAAAGTGGATTCGGTCATGAGCTCGACTCTGTCTTGAAGCCTGAATAGGGACATGTCAATGGCCACTGTGTTCATGGTGTAGTCTTTCAGCCGCATTTGTTTGCTCAGCTTGGCAATGTTGGGCTACAAATGGGTCACCGTCAGCTGCTGTTGAATGGGGTCAAATTGTGACCTCAAATGTGCCATTGTCGGTGCTTTATTCACTTTACTCCTCTTCTTCTCTAATCCGGCTTCTCTTGCCTTCCTTGCGGCATCATCCTGCATCTAGAAAGTGGAAGGGGATGCAATATATCCCCCTACGAAGGGAAATCCTTGTGGCAGGCTGTATTAGAGAACCATTGGCTGGCTGGGGGTGAGTTGAAGGGGCATTTTTCTAGGAATGAAGGGGGAGAAATAGGGTAACATTAAGGCTTGAGGCATCAAGGATGAAGTGAATTGTGAAATGGGAATGGCAGCAATGGTGGGAGGTGTCGTTTGGCTAGGTGGAGGCATGGATTGAGAGGGAGGAGGGGGAGTAATTCCTACCTGAGGAGAAGTTAAAGTGCTCTACACTAGGTGCTGTGAAGGCTATTCTTCCTCTTCTAGGTCCAATTGGGATTGCACCCTTCCTCTCTTCTTGGGTGTTTTTGATGTTCCCACCATCTCTAAATCTCTTGTATAATAACCTGGTATGAACCTTTCACAAGATAAAAACATGCTTACTGCAACAAATATCACTAGGTGCCACAATCACAATGAGCAAGATAATTTTGTAGGAATGCTTTAGAGTTTGTAAAATTTAAAATTTGCTAAGGGATTTTTATGGTCCTATCAAGTCCCAAATAACATTAAATTAAGGCGACTGTTAGCAAATCCGACTCAATCTTCAGGAAACAGTGAGGCAGACACATTATGCGACGCAAAGTACCTTGGAGATTTCAAAAGATTTACGGAAGCATTTATTGTGGCAAAAAATAAAGAATTAAAGAATTTATAAGATGTTGACTCTGCATTTAAAATGCTTATTTTAAAGGAAAAGTGGGAAAGCAAAAACAAAATAAAGCAATGCTGGAATGGAAACTACCTAACTACATTGATTACAAATCCTTATTTTCCTCTGGGATCAAAAATGAACTTTCCCACATCCTCTTTATGACAAGCCAACTTGTGTTGCCATACCAGTGATTGCAATAGATATGTTGTTGATGGAATGTTCTCTACACCAGCCACATAGGTCTGCCTGCACTCGAACGAGTCTGAGCAAAACGTGTATTCGACACCTATGAACTCTTCTTGTCTTTGAATGCCCATCAAATACTGGTTCTTCATGTTGTTAGGTGTCATCAAGAAATCATGGGCTATTGGTTCTTCATGCTGTGCCTTTTGATATCCATTATATTTTGGCACATCTTCTTCATATTCCAGCTT
Organism: Torreya grandis; assembly: GCA_037957365.1. Classification (NCBI taxonomy): domain Eukaryota; kingdom Viridiplantae; phylum Streptophyta; class Pinopsida; order Cupressales; family Taxaceae; genus Torreya; species Torreya grandis. Next base: position 310,660 of record JARHVA010004920.1, read on the forward strand.
TATTTCATCATCATGCTCTTTGATGACTTCATCCTCTTGGAAGGATGAATTAAAAGGCTGCCATCTCTTTTGCATACTCATTTGAATCTCAGGGATTTCTTCTTCATCTGAAACCAGCTCAGTGCCTCCTATCTTAATGACTTGGTCGAGGGAGTGTCCATGTTCCTCCATATCCTCTTGCAGAGTGAGGAAAAAATCAAAAATGATCTCCTCCTCATCAGAATTAAAGAAAAAGCTTGTGGCTTATCCTCTTTCTCATCAAAAGGATAGTCTATGGTGATCTCCTCCTCCTCTATACTAATGAAATCCTTTTGACTAGCCATGAATTGAACGCACTCCTCTACAAAGTTTTTAGCTGCTTCATCATCCTCTTCGGTCCAACTTAGAGACTCATCATCATGCTAAAAGATCTGGGGAGTGGTATAAGAAGTTTCTTCTGAAGCGATCTCATAGGAATTTTCATGGAAGCGAGGAGCCTTTTGAGGAATGGTGGGGGAGATTTGAGGGTTCGGGGTCATCCTGACTTGCTGCTAACATGGGCTCTACATTATTGGGGAATTAATCTTAACAATTTTGACCTTGCCAATGAATAAGGGTGGCATATGCCTGATCTAGAATTTGTGGTGGTGGCTATGAAGTTTGGTAGATTTGATAAGGTTGGTTCTCATGAACGCCTAGCCTATCTTCTATAAATGCAATCAATCCACACACATCTAACATTTCGTATGTAAGCTCTTGCCAATATGCCCTTTCAATGGGATCCCACTCACTTTTGATCAGGTCTATGGCCTCCCTCACTTGATACATGACCTGACAAGGAATTTCTTGACCACATCCCCTTCTATTATCAAGCTCTAACACATATTTTTTAAATCCCAGCAATGTTTTTTTGAAAGTGAAAATAAGGTTAGGTTCAACATGGGATGAGACATATTGGGGGGACTGGGCATAAGACTGATGTGGCTCATAACAATATGCAATCCTCATTACTTGACATGATTATAGGAGAAGCTTGTTTTTGATAAAACATATTTGAAGGAGAATAGGACTCATAGCTATGAGTTACAGAGTTATACATACCAAAGGGATTTCTTGATGATACTACTTGATTGGCTGGTGATGTAGAGTCATTATTGGTGTTGATAAAAACATCCAAAGGCAGATTGGCTAAAGAATATAGCAAAATTCTTTAACTCCTTGAAAGATTGGTCCCACCAGGCGTGCCAAAAATTGTTGATGTCTTAAAATGGCGCTAGATCTTAATCAACAACAATGGGAAGTTTCAAGCTATGGGACAATGTGGCTTGAAAACAACCTCCATATTTTAAAGAAGTTGGTCTCTTCTTTTGTATTGGGTGTTGGGGAAAAGGGATAGGAGACTAAATAGAAACGCAAAATGCAGGAATTGAAACCTAACTATGGTGATGCACCTGAGAGTAATCCTAATCCTAACTTGAGCACAGTGAAACTATTATGTGATTATATTACATTTAAGAGTAGACAAGTGCATGATCAATGCAAAAGATTGGAATAATAGAAACAGAGGCTCACAACAGGGGAGTTTTTTGCTGAGATACAGGAATTGTCAACAAAGGCATAGTGTTAAATCTTCTTAATAGAATCTTCCAATCACATTAGAGGCACAGAAGTCACGCACAGTTATGTATAACTTCAGACTCCAAAAAATGGGACAGAAGCAAATAACATTTCCAATCACAACACTAGAAAATCTACACCATAGACTACTTTCCAAATGACACAGATAACATCAACAAGGGCATAGTGTTCAATTTTCTTATTGAATCTTCCAGTCATACAAAAGATGCAAAAATACACACAGTCATATAAACCTTTCAAATCAGGGAAATGTAACAAAAGCAAATGATATTATTGGTCAAAAGCTCTGAAAGTCTAAAACTATGAGAATTCCCCCCTTAGATTTTATAATTCTTCTTCTTATATCCTCAGATGTCTCCCTATACTTTCTTTTCTGCATAATCTTCTCCATCCTTTGCTCATAATAGACAAACAGATGGCACCTTCAATGTTGTGGGTGGCTCAAAAAATCTACCCGATGAACTTTTTCATCTACTCAAATTAACTCCAGCTGATTTTCCCTCCATTTCACTTTTGGCAATCGATACACGAAACACTCTACTATGTTTGAAATAGGAGAGGACACTTAGTCAATTTTCTAAAAATCCCCTTGATCACCTAGAATACACTAAAAAATGATGCTTGGCACCTTCCGCCTGATTCATCGAAGACACACGGCTCTTTCCGCTCCCCTTTGGCTGTGCCATAGTATCATTAGGGGCATATATCAAACTCCTATGGATGGTGGCATTTGGCAGCTTCCATAGACTTTTGAAGTAACACCTAGGACCCACCACCATTTCATATTTGTTAATAGAGCTTGGCAATGATTCGCTCAGGCATTGACATGTGGAGACTTTCGTGGCTTCGAGGAAGATAAGTGGCATCTTCCACTTCTTATATGGATGGAGTAGAGGGGGACCTAGAGAGTGACACTTGGCAGCATCTACTGCTTTGTGGCACTTAAGCAAAATAAAATGATGCCTTTGCGTTGAATGGAAAGCATTGGAGTCATGGCTTCCCGAATGCTGACACATGGTGGCTTGCAATTTTTCTCCAAAAAGGTCTTTTAGGGCCTCTACAACTGCCACTTGGCACTTTTCATCTTCTCTATTACCTTATGGTGAAAGTCTCTAATTAAAGTGTGGATGCTGATATGAGACACGGATGCTGACACGTGGTGTATTCCGCTTAATTGCTACTAGGTATGTGGCATGATCTGCCATTCTCAAAGGTTACAAAAAAGGTGACTCAGGGGATGCCAACTGTTAGCTTTGTCTCTCAAAAAGTGACACTTGGTAGCATCCGCTTGAACTAATACTTGGGCAAAAATGAGATGAAGGAAAAAATAAGGGGAAAAAGACCTACTCAGAGGGTGACACTTGGTAGCTTCTACTACATCTCAACACTTGGGAAAAAAATGAACCAACCCTCTGCTTCAAAATTCTACCGCTTTGCCCGAAGAACCAAAATTGCAGTGCTCGAATCAAAAATAATTAAATATGATGTAGAGTAGGAAATTACTCTATAGTTATTAGTGACCATCAGGGCTTTTGAGCATGCTCAAAAAGAACCTGACTCTCGCTCAATCAAAATTTCAAAATTTACAGCTTTCAAAGAGCTGTCTGGAAGATAGACCACTCATGGTCGAATAATCCTTCCTTTCTCTACAACTGGTCAAAAGCCAAATCCAAGCTAATGAGATCCTTCTTGTAAAAGCTTTGTAGGATCTAAGCAGTGGCTTTCAGCTTGGATTCTAGCCAAAAAATAGGGATTAGAACATTTTTGACCTTAGAGGTTGGAGAATCATCCCACAAGCTCTGAAAAACTGTTTGATCCCTTTGCCTGGACAACATCAATGGTTGGATTTGATCCACCAGTAACACCATCCTTACATCCAAAAATAGGGAAGGAAGGCCCAGTTACACTAGATCTTCAATGTGTTGCCTCATTTCACCAATGCCTTCTTTGACGACATCGAGATAGCTTCTACAGTTGTTGGCTGCGACGTTACGATTGAGCTCCTCATTGACCTGTGTCATGGCAACCATTCTATCGAGAATCCCCATGGCTGCCAATGTTGCATCCCTTGAGCTATAGAGCTTCTCCAGTAAAGAATGAGAGTCTATGACTCTCTTATAGATCATGGCCAAAGTGCTCTGTACCAGATTCTTGACCATCTCACACAGCTACTGTGCATGGCATAGGAAGGTGAAAAGTGGCCTAAGCTAGAGAATCTCCAAAGAGATTCTCTCCTATGCTAACTTGTAGAGTTCCTTCACCAATTGCACCATTTTGATACCTCTTGGCCTATTGGATAGCTCAATTTCTAGTTGCATGGTCTACTACTGCTTTGCTTGGAGCTGGGCTTGAAAAGCCGCACCCTTGTTCTGTTCTTCTAGCAACCCTTGCTGTGATTGGGTAACCTAAAGTTGGAATCCTTCGATTCTTCCCTACAATGTTGCATTTTCCTTTCTTAGAGCTATTGCTACACCCTTGGCAAGTACAAGCTCTACTTTCAAAGAATCATTCTGGGCCTAAATTGCCCATTGAGTCTGGAGGGAAACAGTATGTTGCAACTATTTATATAGACTAGCTATCTCATTGTCCTTCTAGTTTATTTGTTCAGCTGAACTATTGTAGTTTGCCTTTTTCATGGCCAGGTTGGCCTCCATCTTCTGCAGTCTCCTTGATATCCTCAAATAATCTTCTGTGAGCATAGAAGTGGATTCGGTCATGAGCTCGATTCTGTCTTGAGGCCTAAACAGGGACATGTCGATGGCCACTGCATTCATGGTGTAGTCTTTAAACCACATTTGTTCACTCGACTTGGCAATGTTGGGTGACAAATGGGTCACCATTAGCTGCTATTGAATGGGGTGAAATTGTGACCTCAAATGTGGCACCGCCAGTGCTTTATTCACTTTACTCCTCTTCTTCTCTAATCGGGCTTCTCTTTCCTTCCTTGCGGCATCATCCTACATCTGGAAAGTGGAAGGGGATGCAATATATCCCCCTATAAAGGGAAATCCTTATGACAAGCTGTATTGGAGAACCATTGGCTCGCTGGGGGTGAGTTGAAGGGGTGTTTTTTTGGGAACAGAGGGGGAGAAATAGGGTAACATTAAGGCTTGAGGCATCAAGGATGAAGTGAATTGTGAAATGGGAATGGAAGCAGTGGTGGGAGGTGTCATTTGGCTAGGTGGAGGCATGGATTGAGAGGGACGAGGGGGAGTAATTCCTACCTGAGGAGAAGTTGCAGTGCTCTACACTGGGTGCTGTGAAGGTTGTTCTTCCTCTTCTGGGTCTAATTGGGACTGCACCCTTCCTCTCTTCCTGGGTGTTTTTGATGTTCCTGCCATCTCTAAATCTCTTGTATAATAACTTGGTATGAACCTTTCACAAGATAAAAACATGCTTGCTATAACAAATTTCACTAGGTGCCACAATCACAATAAGCAAGATAATTTTGTAGGAACTCTTTAGAGTTTGTAAGATTTAAAATTTGCTAAGGGATTTTTATGGGCCTATCAAGTCCCAAATAACATTAAATTAAGGTGACTGTTAGCAAATCCTACTCAATCTTCGAGAAACAGTGAGGCAGACACATTATGCAACACAAGGTACCTTGGAGATTTCAAAAGATTTGGGGAAGCATTTATTGCAACAAAAAATAAATAATTAAAGAATTTATAAGATGTCGACTCTGTGTTTTAAACACTTATTTTAAAGGAAAAGCGGGAAAGCAAAAACAAAACAAAGCAATGTGGGAATGGAAACTACCTAACTACATTGATTACAAATCCTTATTTTCCTCTGGGATCAAAAATGAACTTTCCCATGTCTTCTTTATGACAAGCCAACTTGGGTTGCCATACCAGTGATTACAACAGATATGTCATTGATGGAATGTTCTCTACAATAGCCACACAGGTCTACCTACACTTGAACGAGTCTAAGAAAAATGTAAATTCGACACCTATGAAATCTTCTTGTCCTTAAATGCCTATTGAATACTAGTTCTTCATGTTGTCGGGTGTCATCAATAAATCATGGGCTATTGGTTCTTCATGATGTACGTTTTGATATCTATTATCTTTTGGCACATCTTCTTCATATTCTAGCTCTACTTCATCATCATGCTCTTTGATGACTTCATCCTCTTGCAAGGATGAATTAAAAGGCTGTCATCTCTTTTGCATACTCTTTTGAATCTTAGGGCTTTCTTCTTCATCTGAAACTAGCTCAACACCTCCTATCTCAATGACTTGGTTGAGGGAGTGTCCATGTTCCTCCATATCCTCTTGCAGAGTGAGGAAAAAATTAGAAATGATCTCCTCCTCATCAGAAGTTAAAGAAAAGGCTTGTGGCTTATCCTCTTACTCATCAAAAGGAGAGTCTATGGTGATCTCCTCATCCTCTGTACTGATGAAATCCTTTTGACTAGCCATGAATTGAACGCACTCCTCTACAAAGTTTTCAGCTGCTTCATCATCCTCTTCGGTCCAACTTAGAGACTCATCATCATGCTAAAAGATCTGGGGAATGGTATAAGAAGTTTCTTCTGAAGTGGGCTCATAGGAATTTTCATGGAAGTGAGGAGCCTTTTGAGGAATGGTGGGGGAGAGTTGAGGAAGAAGTGAGGGTCCGGGGTCATCCTGACTTGCTGCTAACATGGGCTCTGCATTATTGGGGAATTGACCTTGAAAAAAATGAACTAATACTCAGGCAAAAATGAGATGAAGGAAATAAGAAGGGGAAAAAGACTTGCTCGGAGGGTGACACTTGGCAGCTTCCGCTGCATCTCAACACTTGGCCAAAAAATGAACTGGCCGTCTGCTTCAAAATTCTGCTGCTTCACTTGAAGAACCAAAATTACAGTGCTCAAATCAAAAATAATTAAATACGACATAGAGTAGGAAATTACTCTACATTATATAGGACCATTAAAAATAGTATACCTTAATATCTAGTGTTATAGTCCTGGTCTTGCTGCTATTGTCTAAACTACTCATAGAGATCTAATTTTTCTAGGTTTTGTTCGTAGTGTCTATGTGAGTTCATGTACCAAATTTTAGATCTTCATTGTCAACATAAATCCTTTTAGATTTGATTATTAATGTTTTTATGTCTTGTATAAAATTAAATTTAACTTTAAAAAATAGGTAAAAGGGGTTAGTGTGTAAAGGATACATTGAATGCACTTCACATCTTATATGTGGGCATGCTACCTATATACCAATACTCTGAAGAGGGATCAAGCTATATTATTTCTTCCATTAAATTTTTTGGTGCAATAGTGTGATGAAAATGAAAGTAAATGTAAAATTAGGTGTACTTACAATGACTAGGGACTGGTATAAAGGTTTGAATAAGCTTTAAATACTAGTATATGGCTATATGTAGAGAATCGGGAATATGTGCTTGAGTAGTTTTGCTTGTATTCTTACTTCTCTCTTGAAAATGAGTGCCAATGCTTCTAAATGGAATTTTAATGTCATTTTATAGAGTATTTAATTATCATTTATTAAATTAATTCATTTTAGGTTGACATGAATTATGATAAGGATTCAGAGAGATATAATCATTAGAATCTAAAATACACTTGGATAATAGTGCTAAAAATAAGACACCCTATGTTTCAACACTATATTCCATGTTTTGGCACCATTTCCTTGAGGGTAGGAGACCTATGGGGATGGATTTGTCATGAAAATATCAATTTAGGTCTATAAGGGTTTAGTCTAGAAGGTTATGTATGACTGGGAATCAATGAAAACATGCCTATGTTGGTCATGAGAGTAAATAGGATAGACCTATAGATTGGGTGTTATTATCCACACTCAAGTTATAAATTTCACATTTAATATGAATACATAAGCTAACACAAGAAACACCAACAAAAATTCATGCCACTCATCAAATAGGAAATTAACTTTAGAACTCTCCTTGAAACAAACATACCTTGATCTTTTGAAGAAATTAAGCAAAAAACACTCTTCTTCAAACTAGGCCTATCTAGCCTCTTTGGAGCCCTACCTAGAAGTTATAGAGCCCAAAAATTTTAGTAGACACATATTCAAGACCTAAAACTTCATATATGGAGCACTCTCATATTCCCCCTCAATCACACCAATTTGCATCACCAAGTTCATCCTCTGCAACATACTTCCTTCACAAATTTATTAGCCAATTAACCATCAATATTGATAAAAACTTGAATAAATTGAGAACCAAAAACATTAAAATCTATATGAATATTTTTTAGAAAACCCATTTGGTTAATACAACTTATTAAGAATAATCAAACCTTAACTCATAAGGTAAACTACTTTTCTAGTTTAACCCAAAACCCTAGAATCTCAAAACAAATAAAGTCAACCATCCTCCTTCTATTCAAAACACACCTCTAAAACTTATTTCACACATATAGACACCCATAACACACTTATGGATCAAAAAATTGAGCCACCATACCTTTGTAAACATAGACTTCCTATAACCCATTTTAGGCATGTTTGCCCTTAAGCCAAAAATTGGGAAAACTGAGAGCACTAAAAAAATCTTCAATTGGTACAAACATACCTTCAAAACTCAAAAAAACTTAGAGAAAATCTCAAAGAAATGCATAGACCTTTATGATCACCAAACACTTATTGACATTATACCATCTAGAAACACCAATTATGATCCTACACAATATCTCCTTCACAAACTTCTGGAGCAAGCTGATGAACTTGTTGCTCCCTCTTAACCAAAGAGCTTTTATAATTGGAATCATCATCTTGAGTAGAAAACTTGATTTTTCATAGTAAAAATGTCTACTAAGAAGCATAGGTAGAGATAGAATATGCACCATAATGCTCTACCATGGTGTGAAACTAGGAGTTACCCACAAATCCTCATATTCCTTCTCCTCCTTGGACATCTAATACTTGTATTTATTCTTCTTCTTCTTAGTATTAAGATAAGAAACATGCTAAACCAATACAACATTCTACTTTTCTTATAGGATTAGATTGATAATACATGGAGATAATAAAGATTCATGGCATACATTTTCATTTGAAGAATCCACCTTATAGTTTGAAACATCATCACTAGGTATAGACCATTGATGTTATTTGAATTAAAATTACTCATTAATAACAAAATGTTCATTTGGATCCATATAGACCTTAGGACTATCTTCAACTAGCACCTTGGTCTTCTCTTTGAGCCTTGTCTCTTTGCTCTCAACATGAATAGACAATGATACCTCTTGGAAATATTTAACTTTTGAATCATTCTCTACCATAGAAAATAGATTACTTGGACCTACAATCACATCAAGACTCACACTTGTCACCTTTGGCTTCCATGTGTTACCTTTCCTTCTTCCTTGCACTCTAGGATCCTTATTAAACTCATTTTGACTTGATGGCCTTTGTTTGTATAATCTATAAATGTGACCTCTCTATTTAAAATTATATCACACCATACTTCTTGATGGAAACATAGTTTGTCTTATAGTATTTGGAAAAAAAATTGCAATATATCCTTTGTCATGACAAACAAAGCAACCTCCCTTTTTTTAAGATGACTCATCTTGTCCAACCTTATGTGGATTATGGCTTGCAAAGTGTCCCAAAATAAGAAAGTTAAAGCACTTAATTTTTTCATACCTTTTGACTGATGACCCCATCATAGTGCCATGAAAACTTATTTTTAATATGTCTCTTTCACTCTCTATCCCTATGACCAAATTGATAACATGTGAAATAGTAACCATTGAAACTTGCATACCTCATGGAATTTGGCTATCTAATTTGATTTATCTTTACCTACCATCACCTTCATTCCTTGTTTGATGATTTGTCTTCAAAGTATGATTGTCCTAGTTCACATTATTCTTCATCTTATCTTGAGTTACACTCTTTTATTATTCTTCATATCTAAGACCAATTTTATCACTAGCATTATTTTGACCACTTAGAATATTGTCTAGATCAGATGAGCTCTTTTAAAATCACACAAATGTCTTCACCTTACTAGCTATCTTTTCTAGCTCAAATTTTAAAGACTCATTCTCATAAACATACCTTAAACATTCATCTTCTTTAGCTTTTAATATTGTATACATAATTTACAAATGAAAATTAAGATGATTGATCATATCTTCATGATATTTGTTGTCTTCATTCAATCTTGCCTCATACATACTAAATTTCTCCTCATAGTCCTTAAGTTTATTTTTCATCTTCTTATTGATCTTCTTCTTAATATTCATTTCTTCAAGAGCATTCATCAATATAGTCCCATAGTCCACCTCATCTTCATCATCATCTGAATCACTCCAAGTAGACACCTTCTAATGTGAAAAACTTCCTTCCCTAGCCACGAACAGAGCTTCATCTTTAAAAAGACCATCATCTTCATTATCATATTATGAGTCACTATCTTCACTCTCATCTGATGAGCTATAATCTTCTTTGGTGTAGAGACTCTTCTTATTCTTTAAGGACTTCTTCTTCTTGGTAAATTTTTTGAATCCTTTATTCCTATATGTATTTTTTTCATCATCTTGGTCTTCACTATGCTCTTCATCATCTTTATTCTCATTCTTATGAGGTAACTTATGAGCAATATGTCCTATCTCTCCATAATTGAAATATTTGAAGGGTATTTTACCCTTATACTTCTCTGAGCTTGTGTTTAATTTCCTAGTAATCAAAGCAATTAGTTTATCCTCATCAATGTTTGATATGTCATCCTCTTTGGATTTCTTACCTTGGAACTTATTCTTAGGCTTCATATCTGTCTTGAATGTAGCTTTCTTCTTTAGATGTATATCATAATTTACTCTCATCTCATATGTAGTAAGGGTGTCATGTAATTGATCCATCTTTAAATGAGTAACATCATGACTTTATTATATAACAAATAATTTTATATCAAACTTGAGAGATAAAGACCTTAATACATTTTAAACTATAGTAGCCTCTTCAAGATTATCTCCAAGACCTCTGATGATGTTCACAATCTTATCAAATCTCTACAAAAAGGATGCCATATAATCTTCTTCCCTCATATTGAGACTTTCAAATTACCTTTTGTGAGTCTTCAACTTAGCAAGCTTGAATTTTAAATCTCCTTAAAAAATGATAAACATTTTATCCCATATATCTTTAGTAGATTTGTAATGGATTACTTTAGTGTATTTAGTCTCTAAAATACCATAGTGATGGAATTCATTACCTTAGAATTATTCTCAAATAGCTTCTTATTTGCATCACTAGATGAAGGAGTAGTAAGAGTAACATAACCATCCAAAATAGATTTCCATACATCAAACCCTATGGACATAATGTATGTCCTCATCCTTGCACTCTAAAAAGAATAATTGGATCCATTGAACATTGGTGCTTGTTTATTAGAGAGACCTCTTTGATGACTACCCATATTATACCTTGGATCACCTTTAAGTTGTTAATCTTTTACCAAAGGACCTACTCTGATACCAATTGTTAGAGGTATAATATTTGAGAGGGGGTCAATTAGTGAGCTTAGATATTTCAACTTTAGTTCTAATCATTTCAAACTCTTAATCAATAAATACATATATTTTTGAGGCATAAACATCATTCATAGAAATGAACAAGAAAGACAATGCAATATCAAGCATATATCACATGACATACGTGGGAAACCCTCTTGGGAGATAAAACCCATTAGAACCTACAATTGGAATATTAGCCTTTAATAAAAATAATTAATTTAGACCAAATTCAACTAATCAAGGAAATATAATCCCTAATTAGTGAGATTACAATACCATAAGGTACTATAGCACTTGTCTAGCTGAGATGCAACAACAACCAAACTTTTAGCAATTTTCACCTTCAAAGGAGGCTGAAACCCCCTTAGATGTTGAGTTTCCACAAAAACACATATGAAAACATCTACATAAGAACTGATGTCTTCAACACCTAATGATGGTCTTATGATTATCACTCTTCACCTTCACTCATACTCAAATAGAAAGAGCATTATTCTACAATTAGAATTATGACCTATAGGTCATACAAATAGTCCTCAATCTATTCTACTCTTCAAATCATTCACAATTCATTATACCTATCCTTCACTCTAAAATTCACACACACACAAGCCTCTCTCAAATCTCTCCCAAGTCACTTCCTCTAAATCTAGAAACCAACACATTTGGTTTCACTATTTATAGAGGATACTTTGATAATCACCACCTTGGTTGGCCATTAAGCATGACTTAATCCTTAAGGAATCTCTCACATCAAGACATGGATATAAAAAAATCTTCATAGGTTGGCCATGGCATCTATGGGTCACCGTTAAGGAACTACATCTTTTAATAAGGCCCTTATAGCCTTTATAGGTCTCATGTGAACCCATTCACTCTTTTATCACTTCATCAAACAAAAAAAGAATATAAAACCATTATAAAAAGCATTAACTCATTTAATATGATTTATAATTCCCCCTTAAGTTCCAACAACAAACATAGTACCCTTTTGCCTAAGCACAATTCACTCAAATAACATATTGTGCACATAATAATTATGAATGAACATATATTCACCTTCTAAACCATTATTCATACTACATACAAAAGGTAAAACCTTCATCATTCACATAAATCATCGTCATGGAGTATATAATGTTTCCCAATAGCTAATTCACCATGAAACATTAAAAACATCTACATAAGCTCAATTAATCTTCTCAAGTCACTTAAAAAATAAGCATAAACACACAATCAAAATTGAACCTTAATATATTTGACTATACACACTTTTATATCTTCAAATATATAATTATGGAAGTTTCTTAGATTCCTCTACAAGTTCAATTTTTACACCATGAGAAAATCCTATCTGGATCAAAAGTTATAGCCAAAATATAGAGCACTAGTTTTTCCTTTGCAAATTCAAATATTCAAATGCAAATGGTTATAGTTAAAATTTGAACACCATGCTCACATCTCATGTCATTTATGATTTAAATCAATCATGCATCATTGATCTTGTTTGATATTTAACACATAGTATGTAAATGCCAAACGTTCAACCTTGAACATTTTGACCTCATCTCATGCAGTTCGATAACTTTGACCTCATGCACTCCATCGATTTCCTATATGTAGTTCAGTATTTAACAATGATAAATATATATCACTTTGACCTCTTGAATTTAAAATAAACCATTTATATCTATTTGTATTATCACCTACTCAACATTGATCATTGGAAGAATCTTGATATTTATTTCTTCTCAGTATTAAACATTAAATACTTGACACTATCTCATTGCTTCTAGACTTCTTGGATCAAAGAACTACATTTATATTTCTCAAACTTTAACTTGTGAAAAAATGACTATGGAGACCTTGCTTATCTTCTTGGAAGGCCAACTTTGCACTATCATATCTTTTACCTAGCTCACTTGCATCTTCTCAAATTTGGACCATATGATCTCCTCACATAAGAGAATCCAACCATGTATCAAACTAATTTTGGAATCCTAACATGTGTGAGATATATTTACATCAAAATTCCTTATCAAAATATTCTATCATAGAACCAACTATGCTTAGACCTTGCCCATGAGGACAACTTTGCTCTTTCATAACTTTTTTTGCACTTTCGTACTTGACCTAAAAATTAGCACAAATAATTTAGGTAAAAAACTAAACAAAATAATATGATCACATTCTACTATATAATCCACACATATGAGATATGATACCATCAAAATTTGTACTTGGTTATTTCTTACCTCATGTAAATTTGGCTAAGTATTGGAAAACACTATCAAAATTCTAGGGAGCCCAACTTTACACTTTCATATCTTTTAATGCACTTAGGTGCATGACCTAATATTTAACAAATAATAACTAGGCACAATACTGAACAAACCCATGTCACCACTTCCTCCTGACTCATTTACATGTGGCAATAGTGATTTCAACAAACTACCTACTCAAATTTTTTTCCACTATACCTAAACATCTAGATGAAAACTATGGACTACCAGATGAATTCCACTTATGCACATAATCTCTCCAATCAGCTTTGACCATTGATATAACCCTTTTCGCATGATCAAATCAACATACTCATCCTTGAACATATCTGATCATGCCAAAACTAACGATCAACCAAGCCAACTTCAAACACACTAAGACAAGCACATTATACACTTTATCATTGTTACGTAGGCTATCAAATCACTTCATCCACTCACTAAGACACATACATGACATCACCATGATAAAATTGACAATGCTACAACATAATGGAAGTAGTTTTACCATGATTTCTTGAGAGAGATTGAAGAACTCAATATGGTAGAATAGGATGATGGAATAGGATAGTATATTGAAGCTTCACATAAAAATACCACTGAGTTGAGTTGATTCGACAGATGGACTTGTCAAATATTAGATTTGATAGGTGGAACCTACCAAATTTAGTCATATGCCCATACACATGTATACTATGATGAATATTCCATATACATGGGTATTTCATGTGGATGGGTATTCCATGATTATGTATACAATACATCACTAGTTCTTATTCATCATTGTACTTTTCTAGAGCTTTGATTGATTAGATAATATTGAAATGTTATATTTATCTGAAGCTACATGGAGTAGTGATAATATTGACATATACACATCATCCTTACCAAGTTCTCTAAATACTTTTTTCTAAAATGATAAATAAATTCTCTAGGTTAGACAGAGGAGGAGAGGGGATGGAAGGTTTTGTGGATATCTTTCTAGTCATTTGTTTTGGATATTAAAATAATCTCATGTATTTTTGCTAAAGTCAGTAAGACTTTTATCAAATTTTTATTATCTGTCTTGTGGTTTTGAACCTTGAGGTGGTCATGATAAAACTAGTCAGCATAAGTGACATCATCAAAACTCATTTTCATAATAGAAAATGTCACCGAGTAGGGTCTTATGGGACCAATGCTCTAACAATAGTGTTAATTAAGAGAATTAGAATGAGTTTTTCAGGTAAAATTTGGATTTATTTTCATAATATGATACTTGATAATATGCTTTTATGTTGTTAAACTCAATTTTTTAATCAAAAATTTTGTTTGAATAAGAGTCATCATGGTGATGACTAGTTTTAATGGGGAGGATGTCACATCCCACTTTCACCCTATAATTAATAACCTTTAAATCCATGGATTAGTATGGTTACTATTTGAGTATTATTTCTTTGATTTGAGAATTTTGACATATATTGGTATGGGACCATGATATTGTTGATTGTATACATAATGTGACTATATATACCTAAAATGGTTTGCTTCATTAATTATCACTAATATTATTATTATTAGTCAACACTAATTTTGCTTATCTAATTTATCTTGCTAATTTATCCACTTCCTAGTCATTTGTCAATATCCCCTTGAATATTTATTCATCCACTAACCTTATTTATATCCCACTTCTTCATTAATCCACCTAATCATATATTTATCTCAATCTAACCTCATTTACCTATTATTGATTAATTTTTAATTCCTAATGGTCCACCTATTATCCTATTCCCAGGCTATCCTAGACCCCTATTCCCTAATCCATACCTAATCCCTATATAACCTCATTATAATCACCATTAATCCCTAAGAAGGATTCTAGAACCATCCAAATCTATAATCTTCCCTTTTCTAGCCCCTCCTCTCTAGAAGACTCGAAATCTATAGGCTTCCAAGGAGTTTTAAATTCCTTGGATAATCCCCAACACTTAATCTCCCTAAAACCAAGTTTGAATATCCACCATTGATCCCTCACTCCAAAATACATTTAAATAACTATTCTTCTCCATGGAAGGATATATCTACCATTCTCATAGTAAATCCATGTCCAATTAGTCATTGAATCAATCCATCATCAAGCATCCTTATCATGCCATCATAATATCACAATTTTGAGTCAGTGTATATTTATATAATCTCAATGTCTTCTTGTTTTATTTCATGTTTTTGATCATGTTGTAGAGAACTTAGAGTTAGGATTCTAATTATATTTTGAATTGGTTTTATTCATCCATGGCATTTTATCTTAATGGATCTATCACTTTAAATAGGTATTTGGTTATTTGGGTTGATTGGATTGTATGATTTAATCCATAAAGCTCAAAAATCCTACTACATTTTGGTGACCATAGTGGGAAAATCCTTCCCAAATTAATTATTGTTTCTTGTTAGTAGTGTTTTTCTAGCCTATATGATTAACTAGTAAGAGAAAAATCTTAGATTTTTGAAATTTTTGTGTGTACAGGTGCAAGTCATAATTTTGCACTAGTATTTGTGATTTTGCCTTGTGTAATCATGATATTTTCCCATGAGTTGTGATTTTGAGCTAACTACCTATTTAACAACTAATTATTTGTCTAACCATGCTAGTTTTGGGCCTTTTGACAATATCGTGACTCATGATTTGTGATTTTGTCAGTCAAGTTATAATTTTACTAACTCAACTACTAATTTTTTTATAAAATGCTAATGGTCTATCTTATGGGTTCCTATATTTTGGAAAAATATTGACTTCATAAGTCGTGACTTTGCCCTGTGAAGAGTGATTTTATCATTGATAGTTTTAATTTTATGAATAGCAGATGTAGGCATAAAGTCATGTTTATATATCAATTTTTTATTTCTGCTGACCCCCCTTGTGTTTTCACGGAGACATTTTTGTATTCCAAATCTAGTTTTTGATTTTTATGTGCAAGATCAAAATGAAAAACATAATCAGTCAAGAGTCTAGTAGGAAAAACTTTAGCCACAAAACCATTGATCCCCCACTCATGATCTAATCCTAATAAATGTAATGTTTTAATAAAAAAAATTACAATATTGTGGTCTTTCATAAAATTACTAATGATTAACCACTTTACCCTTATCCTATAGGGTTTTATCCTAAAAAAGTTATGTTTTTTAGGAGGGTTCACCATCATATAGTTTTCCATCTATCACTTCTTTATCTAAGGGGCTCTTTCCTAACCATGTTTCTGTAACTAAACTTTATTTTTGTGCATAGTTTTATTTATATGATTGATCTGTGTAGTAGGACAAGACCAAGCAGGAGGAATCCACTAAAGTCAAAATCAAACTCTCTCATTTCCCTATTTCATCTTTGATAAAACTACAAGTTTTAACATTTTCAAAATTATGATATTGCTCTTAGAATCATGACATTGTAAGCATAGTAGCAATTTTGTGATATTAAACTAATTCTATCTATTTTGGCCATTCTAACTATTTGGTTATAACTTTTTGATCTTATTTGATAGATTTATAACTGATTTTAATTAAAATCACTCTTTTAAATCTTAGATTATGCCTGTTTTGATTAACATCTCATCCCCTTTATCAAAATTTTGAATACATGAACATCAATTCTTTCGTCCATCATAGTATCTGTGAATAATCATTTTATTTAGCATCTAAATCAATTTTTCACCTATGAGATCATCTGTCTATATCAAAAATATAATTTTTTGAGGTTTTGTCATTTATAAACAAAACCACGACTATCAATTTATCAATAATAGCAATTTTATCAACTTAAGTCATGATTTTCTATAGCTAATCATAGATTTGTAGGTAACCTTCATGGTCATCTAACCCTTTAAAAAATCATAACTCATTTTTGGTGATTTTGACCCCCCAGTCACAAATTTATGCATTTTGTTTGTAGTTTTGCCTTGTGTATCTTTAGTTTTGTAGAGAGTGGTAGTTTTGCAAAAAATCATGGAAAACTACTAATTTTTGTGTTATAGGACACCTCTCTTGAGTGCCATAGTCAAAATACTAACCCATGTTATTGTAGGCCACTGGTCAAAGATTCCTCTTTGCACTTTTAAAATATTTTTTGGATCATCTTGTCATGTGCATGTATCTTTATTTGTATATTTTTGTCTTTTCTCTTATAAATATAGCTCAAATATTAATCTAATCAATTAATTAATAGTTTTGACTGCTTATTTGTATCCCTAAGGCTATAATTAGTGTACGATCTCCCTCTTACATCCTTATGGTGATTCCTAGGGGATTAAAAATCACATATAAAACCTTCTATCCCTTTTCTTTTTTAAGGGGCTAGTGACTATGGATTTCACCACCATGCAATAGTCTAAACACTATGTTTTGGTAAAGTCTAAAAATGAAGAGAGATATCATTATGTGCCTAAGTACACTTCCCCATAAAGGTTTTTATGGAGTGAGAGGTAGTTAGGATCTAAGATACAGGGTGGTTAAACAACATCTTACATGGACTTGGGCCCCATCATACCTTCATGTATATAGGGGCTGCACCTAAAAACCTTTGTGTATACCTAGATTAGGAGCCTTTGATTCTAATAAGTGTATCACTATAAGAATCAGTATCAAATTTGAAGTAGTCATCATGTGCAAGTGGGGTTGAGAGGGTTTTGTCGATACCATAATAGGTTATTGACCTACATCCTCACCCATGAATCCATTAAATGGTGTGGACATCAGGTTACACACCCTTAATTTTACTAATCATAAGATTATGGCTTTCCTCATTGGGTGTGTGTTGTGATACACCCATGGTGTTTATGAGCTAATTAAACTTTCACCCTAAAACTATACGTAACTATCTAGGACTTTGTATATCCTTATCCTTTGTACATATACCTTCATCTTGTTTGTCCTTGTATTATCACTCTACCATCCTGTACATTTTTATCCCCTCATCTTTATGCTTCACTGACATCTTATGCATCCTAGTCATCATCCTCTTATACATATTGTCTCTTACACATCTCATAATATCTCACATCATCACCTCATTTTAATCTTCTCCTAGTCCAACCATATCCACCACATGATTAATCATCCCTTGTCACCTATATATTCCAATCATCATATTGTATATCCTTGCCTTACCCTCTTGTACATATCATTGTACATCCTTTTATCCCAACTTATCATTAGAACCACTCATCATTAGTCACACCCCCATCACCAATATCTCATATTGTATATCTTTGATATCGTCTTGTATATATTGTCCTTTTGTATTACCCTCATCCTAGTCTAATCATTATCCACCTTAATCTTAATATGCATCCTCATCACTTACATATTACCTTGTACATTCTTACCTCATAAATTATACATACATTTTTCTCTCTTACACATCCTTTTAGTCATATATTATCATGAAAACAACCGTAATTGGTCATAATCCCATAACCTACCTATCCTAATCACATCATCTCTCATCCACATATTTTCCTAAGTCCATACCCTATCACTTGTATTGACCTTGTCCTCATCACCCATCTATTCTAACCCCACCTTATCTTATCCTAGTTGGATTTAGGGATCACATAAAGGTCTAAACAATATCCACCTCATTCATAGTACCCTTTTATCCTTTCATCATCACAATTTTTGATAGGTTATTATCACTTATTAAACTATCAATTTGAAATTCGATAATATTTTTTAACCCATTAGTCTATCTAATCACCATCCTCACCTATTATACTTGCTTGGTCTTTTAAGCCCATCTATAATCCTTAGCCTCCCTCCCATCATCCATCACTCTTCAACCCCGACCATAGAGTTAGACCCTAATTTTATTAACCAATACATATATACCCATAAAGATGAAGTCCTCTTGAAGTTACTTATGATGGGTGTACCACTTATTAAAGGTGTCGATCCCCTTCATCTCATTACACCTCTTGTCCAAGCCCCTTCATGTGAGTCCCACACCAATCCTCCATCCAATAGTAATAAACCATTAATTTCTCATTCCCATACTAGCAAAGGGATTCCAATCTTGACTACCTTGTCTACTACCAA
The DNA here is from genome assembly GCA_037957365.1 of Torreya grandis. Lineage (NCBI taxonomy): Eukaryota > Viridiplantae > Streptophyta > Pinopsida > Cupressales > Taxaceae > Torreya > Torreya grandis. The sequence continues at coordinate 330,142 of JARHVA010004920.1, forward strand.
TCCATCCACCTAGTCACATTAACAACCTTTTGATAAAAAATCTAATGCTTTCACATCTGGGTCACAAAGTAAAGAGAGTCCTTATACCCCTCGTCTTATATCCCTGAAAGCCCTTTTCAAATAACTAGTCACTAAAAACATGATGGTCTACCCACCCATACAACATATTGATCCCACCAAGCCTAAGCCCTCTTGTTATGAAGCAAACTAATACTATTCATATCATCAAAAATGGAGGCATACCATTAATCATTGTCAACCTTTCCATGATTATGTCCAAGACCTCATCGATCATGTTGACATAATAATGAAGGATGAACCAAAAGAATCTATATTCCTAGGTAAATAAGAAGAGTAATGCCATGATTCCATTCCCTATCATGATCGATCCTTTTCCCTTCCAAGCCAAGGTTAAGACACCACTCCCATTTCTACTAAATACTCCATAAAATTCAAGTATATTCCCCATGAGCCTAGTCCCCCCATCTTTCATGAGTCCTTATATGGGCTTATCATTATCAAACCCATTATTCATCCATCATCTCCCTCTCACCCATCACCTCAAATACACCTTATTAAGAGTTTAATCATGGATAATGAATATTCTACTAGTAGTATTACATCCTTCCCATTGGACCTAACACAAGTCTTATCAACAATAGGATCATGCTCAACAATAATATGGGAATAATATTCCTCATTAGAAATATCATCCTTCATCTATGTTGATAATTTCTATCCTTTTTAGCATACTACTAATCTAGGTACCTCTAATACATCACTAGGCATACCTTTAGATCCTAATCAAGATTCACTCATAACAAAGTTCTTATAAGATTTATCTATGGAAGATATTTTAATTGAATCTAATCTTAATTTGGATACTATGGCTTAAATTAGTGATCCTTTTACTAATCTTGAGGAGATTTTCTCCAATGTCAAAAATGGGTCTCCTAAAAACCCCTATGAAGATCATGTTGCCCTATTACTACTCATTACTCTCAAGATTTCATCCCCTCACCCTCATCCATCATAGACCCCTTTATTTCTATCAATGATCACTTAATCACCTCCCTCAATCAGGATAAATAGGACCATACATCATTGGATCCTTCCTTGAGCCATATAATGTGTGACATAAATACAAAGGTCCAATAATTTATTCAAATAAATTAATAATAATAATAATAATTAAATCATCCTTGATCACAAAAGTCAAGAAGAGTCAAATCATCAGCCTCATACAAATTTGACTTCCCCTAGTGAATCCCAATATTAGGTACTAGGGGACCATCAAAGTCAAAATCATCATCATTTATCTATCTCCATTGGTGAAGCCCAAAGTTAGGCACCAGGGGGTAGTCAAAGTCAAATCCACTTTCAAAATCAAAATAATATCCAAATTAAAATCCAAATGGCTGATAATCCATCAAATAATTAGATCAGAGATAAACCACAAAGTTAAATTATCTTGGATCTCCTATTGTCTTTTATCAATTGGCACCAATCAAATGAAACATGTCCCATATCTCTAATGATGTATGCAACTCCCAGTCCTAATCCTCCATCACTCATCACCCTGGCCTATCACAATCTTATAATTCATGTTAGTCCTAATCCTCCATCACCTATCACACCATCCTATCAAAAACCCATAATCCCATCAATTCCTATCATCCATTCAAGTCCCATAATCCTTATCAAGATCTCATCAAATCCATTCCTTCCATCACCTTCCTAGGTAACATTGTCTCTCCTAGGGGCAATGAAGACACCTAGTCTAGATATCTAGAAGTGTCTCCATCAAGTATCAATAAAGGCCACCAAGACATCTAGGAATCCAATCATAGTAACATGATCCTAGTATCACATATATCCAAAATAGGTGTTGGCTAAATAATCCATCATATGGCCATACTTAACATCTTACACATCATTTAATAAATCAAGATGCCATTATTATATATATATATATATATATATATATATATATATAAAATAAAAATAATTTATCTAATAGTGAAAACCAATCTTTCAGTACCTTGGGCAAGTACCATGATGAAAACCAATTTCTTGTGTCATGGTATAATAATCTATTATCCACATTGCACCTCAACACTTGGGGGAAAATCCATCCATTTCATATCCCTTATCAATCCATTCCCTCCATATATCATATAATACATCATATAAAATTCCTTCTCATATTTGCCTTTGTAAGGAATGGAATTTGTCTTCATGACTATTCCTAAACTAACTTGGCATATCCTATAATAGACACTTGGGAAACTAATCATTTGCTTCCTTCATGATGTGATCATTGGCAATCACTAGTCCCTTCTTCCTTGGTCCTCATCTTATCACCCTCATCCTCTTGTCAAATTCATCCATTATTCCATCCATCTTCATCCTAGTTTTTAGGCTTAGCATTCACTTTTCTAGTAACCTAATTTGTATAGTGTACATACATATTCCAAAAATCTCTAATTTTTTTTAAATGTCAAAAACCCTAAAAATCATAAAATTAGAAAAAGCTAAAAATAGTCCATTATATCTTATCTTATGTCCTTAGTCACATCCATCTATATCCAACCATAAAATATAATATCCATCCCCTCTATCTTTTTATCCATATCACCATCACAAAAAATCATCTGATATCCATCTCTAATTGTCCCATTCCTCATTCATCTACTATCATATCTTGAACCCAATCCCTAAGTGGTAACCTATCTATATCTCCATCATCATCACTTTTGGATAAATATTATCAACATACATAAGACTTTTCAAATAATTTATCCTAGCACCCATCACTTCCCTATCATTTCCTCTTCATATCTAGCACCCATCCAATCACTATTTTACTAGTGTGAAAGTTATATGATCTCATAACTTCTTTATCAATGCCTCCTTATACCTATCACCCATATAATCACTATTTAAATAGTATGGAAGCTATTTGATACCATCATATCCTAATCTCTTTGCTAAATTAGACTCTTACAGGGTTTTTTTTATTTTGGTAATCCTTGGTCTTCTTCTTAAATCACCTTTTTGACCATTCCCCATCACATCATCCATCCTCCTATTTTTTAAACTATGGGAAAGTCCCATCTATATCCTAATTCCTAATCCATATAAACATCCATTTCCTTATTCACATTCTCATTTAAATCATTAGACTATTTCAAGTCTATATTCACATCACATCATCAAATCACTCATCCTCCATCCCATCACTAGGTATGACATTATCACACTGCATGTAGATATTTATGTGTTGCTTGTCTATTTATTGACTTGTTTGATTATATTTTATCATGTATATATCTTGTTTATCTTTTTTTTTCATGTCTTTTTTGTCTTTGGGGAAATGAATGAGGATGCTATTAGGTCCCCAAAAGTGCCCTCAAGGATGCATAGTTCACTATTTGTCCATGCACTTTGGCATAATGTCCTCTCGGTCATACTTATATCATGGGGCATATTGACAAGTTATATATTATTGGATTTTTTAGACTATGATGAGCCTTATGGAAATTATAATGGATTGATCATATATACCCTCATAATTTATATAATCATCTAATCATCCTTCTTCCCATCACTAAGCTCATCCTCTTATCTCATATGACTAACATCCAAACTTTTATCCTCATCTCATCATCTTCATCATCATCCTCTATCCTCTCATCATAACTACATTAGTAAGAGGTCTTTCTAGACTATATAGGTAGAACTTATCCTCTTTTTTATGCCCAAGGATAACTTGGCTATTATCTCTTATATCGCTCCCTTGCACATGTCCTTGTTAGAGACATCATAATTAATAATATTATCACTCATTATCTTGATTCACGTTAGTCTTATATTTTTGTCACTTAATCATATCATTCCTTATCATCACATACATCATATTGATTGATTTATCTTTGAGCTACATCCATCATCAATATTATAAAATCATCATCTTATCATGGCCTAGAGCTCTCTCTTACATGTGTCCTTACTTGGGATATGTCTAATACTTTCAAAAATTTTAATCTTATCATCATCTTATTATGATTTATTCCTCCTTAGGATGTTTTGAAAACCATGACACAATGATCTTTACTCCTTATGCATGTGTCTTTAGTAGGGACACCACTAATATATAGCTCATTGCTCAAGTCAAATCCATCTTCATTTTCTATATTATATTTGACATCCCATCCCTTTATCTATCTATCTCATCCCACCTATAATTTCTTATTTTAAGTGATCATACATCTCATTCTTCCCCACATGTCACCTCAAAGGGTAATCATATCCCCTAACATCATCATATCTACTAACATTCATCTATGACATGTGTTTTCTTTGAAATATCATTACTCCTTAAACTTTATCCACTCACAATGACCTTTAAAAGAGGGGAAACATGTAAACACATAAATTCACTTGATTCATTAATTATCACTAATATTCCTATTAACTGACACTAATTCTACTTATCTATTTTATCTTGCTAATTTATCCACTTCTTGGTCATTTATCTAATATCCCCTAAAATATGTATTCATCCACTAACCTTAATCCTATCCCACATCTTCATTAATTCACCTAATCATCTCTTTATCTCAATTTAACCTCATTTATTTATTATTTAGGAATTTTAAATTCCCAATGGCCCACATACTAGCCTATTCCTAGGCTATCCTACACCCCTTGTCCATAATCCCTACCTAATCCCTATCTAACCTCATTCTAATCACCATTATTTACTAAAAATGATTCTAGAACACTCAAAATATGAAAGCTTCCCTATTCTAACCCTCTTCTCTAGAATCCTCTAAATCTAGAGGCTTCCAAGGAATTTTAAATTCCTTAGCTAATCCTTAACCCTTGATCTCCCAAGAACCAAGTTTGAATATCCACCATTGATCCATCACTCCAAAAATTTATTTAAAAAATTCCTCTCCTCCATGGAAGGATATATATACCATTCTCATATCAAGTCCAATTAGTCATTGAATCAATCCATCATCAAGCATCCTTATCATTCCATCATAATGTCACAAATATGAGTCAATGTATATCAATATAATCTTAATCTCTTCTTATTTTATTTCATCTATTTGATCATTGTGTATATCACTTAGCTTTAATATTCTAATGTTGTTTTGAATTAATTTTATTCATCCATTACATTTGGTCTTAATGGTTATATCACTTTAACTAGGTAGTTAGTTATTTGGGTTGATTGAATAATATTATTTAATCTATAATGCTCAAAAATCCTATTATAGTGACAGTTGTATTTTAACTATTTTATTTATTGAAGATGCATATTTGTTAGGTTTTTTATCATTGGTTGATCATAATTTAGACTAACTACCTATTTTTTATGATGTGGATGTAGGATAGGTCCTACTCAGGACTTGACAAGGGAGAGCATCATCAGAGATGATGGGCTAGATGGAATGATTGGGAGAATGTTAGAGGAAATTGATAGAAACCCTATCTCACACACCACCATTTATTGAATTGTTAAATTCTTTGCATTGATTTGGTTTGTTAGTATTATTACAGATTAGTTTGCATTGCTTATATTTTAATTGTGCATTAAAAAATGAATTTATTATCCTCTAGTGATAGAATAGATTATACTAGTTTTAGCGATTATTGTGTTTGTGATATGTTTTATATTGTGTTCAAAAAATTGAGTCATTAATGCATCTTTCAATAAAAAATATAAATAGTAAGTAATGTTATATCTAATTTGTCAAAATAATGATTTATTATAATCTTAAGTTTTTGGATTATTGTATTAGATAATTATTGATTTACGGTATTCTACATATTAATTATGTGTAAAAATAATAATTCAATAGTAGGATGAACCTATACATTTAAAAGACTTATCTTATGATTATCAAGTAACTTGATATTAACTTGTGAAATTAGAGGAGGTTAATTAGAAGTCTATCTGAATGACTATTTTGGCTTGGCTAATTAGTTTTAGGATTGCTAGTTAATTAATTGGAACAAAGCCTTCAACTATGTTTTAGAGTGGCATGCAAAGAAATTAAACTGTAAGTAAAAACAAACTAAGCTTAAGTCTTGCATAAGATTGCATTGAAAAATAAATTTTAGATATGTTTGTTTATTATTCATCAACTAAATCTATTGTTTCAGATAACTTGAGAAAAGTGACTAATGTTTCTTATTAATAAAATTAAGAGATTAAATATTAATTAACAAAATTTAATTCATTAAAAGTAAAAATTAAGGAAAATAAAAGAATGTTATGCATTGTTTAAAAAAAAATAAGAGAACTTAAAAGGGAGGAGAACATGCAATTATTTTCGTGAAACATTTAGAGGGAGTTCGAGCATTATAAATAAAGCCTTTGGAAAATTAGAAAAAAAAAAAGGAAAAAGAAAGAGAAGACAACCATAAAGAAAAGGGGGTACAATGATGAAGAGAGAGAATTAGAGGTAAGAGAAATGCAAGCAAGAGATATACAAAAATTATGATTGAAAGAGAAGTATATGGTGATGAAAGAAGTGAAAATGTATAGAAAAAGTGTCCATCCAAACTACCAGGTAGGCGATTTATTTTTTAGTTGCTTGAAATGATAATCTGTTGAGTTTGGATTTTTTTGTTAAATCTCTTTATTTCAAAAACATGTAGTGATTTGTCTTAAATAATAAATATAATTTTTGTAAATATAAAATAATAATTCATATTTTTTATTAAGAAAGAAATAATAAATGTATGAAATAATCTATGTTTCCTTTTTAATACAAGATCAAATTTTCGGAAGAACTTTATTTTTATCTCGGATTTCCTTATTATGGTTTGAGCATGATTATCATAGGAACCTTTATATAATTATTAAGCCATTAAGATATATATATATATATATATATATATAAAAGAACCCTCTTATCTTAAATATTATAAATTAATGTGCAGTGATTTTTATAAAAAAAAATCTAGTGATCTCTAATAGTTTCCTAGTGTCATATTTTGGATGTATATTCTAATTGACAACACCTTTTTAAAATATATATATGCTGGAAATTCAAAGATTGAGTTATTTATAATGTTGAGCTTAAAGTATGAAATTTCAAAGAGTTATTTATTATATTATAAATAAAATCTGAAGTCCTTTATTAAAATCTAGTTCATTAATATGGAACACCTAAGTATGAAATTAAATTACTGAGTATATTGCATAGGGTGCTAAGTAGAATGCTAAGTATGTAAATGGAACTATAATATATATATTTTAATTATTATGTATAATAAATAGTATAGTGTGTGTCTAATTAAAAGTTGAGTAAATTGGTTGAGTAATATCAGATAAAATGCCAAGCTAATCATTAAGTACCTAATCAATTAGCAGATCACCTAGTTTTAAATTGAAGTCATTAAATATAATAAATTAAATCACCCAGTTTTGATTAGAAGTTTCTAAGTCCCTAAACATAAAATGCTTTGTATTTAATAAAAAAAATAGTCAAAGTTATGAAAATGTTGAGCTATTAAATGGAATCCCTTAGTTTTATCTTGAAATGATATGTTAGAATATTAAAAAAAACTTTGATGCTAAGGAAAATTGAAATCATTGCATATATATTTTAAATTGATGAATCACTTGATAGTGAAAGCACTTAATATAGATTTGGAAATGTTGAATATTAATTATTGAGTCATAAGTTGAGTCACTTTATTAGAAAAGTACTTCGTATTTATATTGGTTGAGTATCAATATATAGTGGCTAAATTAGATTTTATAAATTCTTAGTCTTATAAAGAAATCATTGGATATGAAAATTAATATTCCTAATTATTTAAATAACTTGTTGATGTCTTAAAAATAAAACACCAAGTCATAAATATTTAATTGATAATTCTTTAAACAAAACACCAGGTCTCTAAGGGAGATGCCAAATCATTATTGGTTAAGTTGAGTCACTTATGATAATAATGTATTTTAGATAATATGTTGAGTGTATAAATAAAAAACATTGAATTTAAATAAGCATTAAGTTTTTGATAAAATAAATGTTGAGTCTTATTTATGTGTAACATAATATCTTCTTAAGTGTAAGATTGAATGTTTGTTGGAACTGATATTTTTGCCTCAGCTTTCTATATTCTATAACTATATCAAGTTATTTTTTAATTGATAAGCATGATTATCATAGAAACCTAATGAGGAAAGTAAAAAAGAGTAAAATATTAATTGGTTGTTATTAACTCTTAATTTGATCCAAAATTAATATTGACATGATTTGTATACTCGATTCAAAAAGAATTTAGTAAAGCTTTAAACTATTAAATATTAACACATGAACCTAGATTATGTTGACTTGAGACACATAAAAAAAGAACTTGTGAATGTCTTATATGATAGTTTTTAAACTAGAGGTTATTTTATTCTATGTAAGAGATAACTATAATTATCGAGAATGGATCTTGATTCTAGGAAGGTCTATTTGACTATAATACTCTAAGGTTTTATCTTAAAGGCTCATGTAAGTTCTATTTGAAAAAGCTTTTAGAACCTTGACTTGTGTTAAATAACTATTAGTATATGTATATGCTATTAATATTTAAAACCTTTGTGATATACATATTGTGAAAGAATTTATATGCAAAATTAATTAGACTATTATAGCATAAAATAGTGCATCAAAATATGTACCTAGAGATTATGTTTTTATCTAATTATAATTGTGTAGTATATTCTAGGGTATACCCATGTGTTATAATCATGTACTTGCTTTATTATTATTTTTATTGTAAGATTGTTTGTTCATATTTAAATAGGGTACTAAAGCATATTAATCTATTACATAATGAGATTTCATAGATTTATATAGTATGAAAAGTACCTAGATGGTACATATTGTATTTTTTATATCTAAACCCATACCTATGTAATTATAGGTGTCTTTTTTGTTATTTTGACTACTATGTTTAATAATAATTAGTAGGACATAATAGTTATGTGCATACAACCTTGAGACTGTAAATGAATGTTAGGTCAAAATTTTATGTAATTGTATGACTTACTTTGTTATATATATGTTTTTGGAAATATTGTCATTGATGTCAAAGGTCTAGCATTATTGGTGATAAAGGCCCCATTGCATTTAATGATGTTTTTAATAGTAATATATTGGCTAATGTGTGTTAATATTTATTTAATATTAACAAATATATTTTTAGTTGCATAAAGATAAAAGAAAAATGGGATGCATTTTCCCATGAAGAGACATCTTGGGGAATTCCAAGAGTCACCAAGTGAAGACAAAAGAGGAAGGGTGCAATTTCTCATGAAGGGACACTTTAAGGAATATGAAAAGTCACCAAGATAAGGATAAAAGAGGAAAGGATGCTTTTACTTATGAAGGGTCATTGTATGACTTTTCAAATGCAAGGATATGAAGGGTCATGCAAGTTTGGTGCCATTTTCCATGAAGATTGAAGGGTCACAAAGGGTGAAGGGTGAAGGCCAAAGGTCATTTGTAAACCTATAAATAAAGGCTTGAGAAGCCATTTTTAATATGTGAGATAGAGTATGATTTATAATTATTATATCTAGCTTAGAAGAGTAAAGGAGAGAGAGGAAAGAGATATGGTAATGAACTATCATTTATTGAGATAGCAACATTAAGAAATAATTGTGTGGTATACACAAAAGGGGTTGGTGATCATGTGGGTTGGTGCTCAACAAAGGAGTTGGTGTTCCTGTGGATTGGTGTTCATGAATAGTTATTATGTTGGTGCTTAGTAAAGGGGTTGGTGCTCATGTGGGTTGGTGCTCATGAATTATTATTGTGTTGGTGCTCAGGAAAGGGGTTGGTACTCATGTGGGTTGGTGCTCATGAATAGTTGTTGTGTTGGTGCTTAGCAAAGGGGTTGGTGCTCTTACAAGTTGGTGCTTATGAATATTTTAGTTTGAGTTGGTGCTCATTCATATACTCGAGATTATTCTCCATGGTTTTTCCCACATTGGGTTTCCACATTAAATCTAGTGTCTCTCTCTATCTTGTGTGGTGTTTATTATTAAATTTTTATTGCATATCTCAAATGTATGGCTAAGTGGAATTTGATTAAGTGAAAGTTTATAATATTTATGATATACTAATTCACCCCCCTCTCAATATATCCCATGCTTAAAAATTGGTATCAGATTAGGTTCATTTTGAAAAAAAATTATAGCTTGAAGGAAGATCAGGAAAGCACAATGGCTGGGTCACATGAAGGATTTTATACAAATAAGGCACCTTTGTTTTATGGGATGAATTATGTTTTTTGGAGCATAAGAATGAATAATTATTTGATGACCCTTAGATTTGACATATGGCAAGTAGTGGTGGAGGAATATGAAGAGCCACAAACACTTTTAATTACTCTAGCACAAAAGAAGGCAAGTGAAAATAATGCTAAAGCTTTAAATGTTATTATATGTAGTTTATGTGAATCTGAATTTGTTAAAGTTATTTAATGTAAATCTCCTCACAAAACTTGGTTAAAACTTGAGAATATTTACAAAGGTGATGGAAAGGTTTAGCAAGCTAAGCTTTAGACTTTTTGAAGATAGTTTGAGAGTTTGAAGATGGAAGAAGAATAAGATATAGCAAGTTATCTTTTACGAGTTGATCAAATAGTAAATTAGATTCAAGGTCTTGGAGAAAACTTACAAGATTTAATAGTGGTACAAAAGGTTTTGAGATCTCTACCAATGAGATATGATGCAAAGGTTTTGGCAATCGAGGAGTTGAAGAATTTAGCCAAGCTAAAGATGGATGAGCTTCATGGTATACTCACAGCTTATGAGATGTGGACTGAACAAGATAAACCCTCAAAGAGAGAAGAAACTTTCAAGACATCAAAGAAAGAGAAAGCTAAGATTCAAGAATCAAGTGATAGTTCCAGTGATGATGAAGATGATAATGAATCTCTTTTGATTTGTAAGCCAAAAAGGGAAATAGGTAAATATCAAGGAAAATTACGTATTAAATATTTTAAGTGTGGAAAGATTGGACATTTTTTAGCTAAATTCCAAAATAAGGGTAATGATGATAATAAATAAGGAAATTATACATATAAGAATAATTTCAAAGGTAAATTCAAGAAAAGATTTGAGAAGAAGAGCCTGTATTCTAAAAATCCTAGCTTAGCTGAAGATAGTGGAGTTAATGATTCAAAAGAAGAAGCAATTCTATTCATGGCCATACATGAAGATGCCTTTGTAATAAAAAGCATAGATGATCAAGAAGAGGATGAAGCCAAAGTGAATCTGGAAGGAGAACTCATTTGTGCCTTAGAAGAGTTAGAAGTTATTGAGAAGAAGAATCGAAGATTGAAGCACTAGATTGATAAAAATGAAAAGGAGTCAGAGGAAATAATTGATGATCTAACAACACACTTTGAAAAATATTAAAGGAATGACAAATATCTAATAGCATAGTTGCAAAAAGTAATAAAAGAATGTGAAAGGTATGTTATTGAAATTGCCTCTTTAAAAGAAGATATTGAGAAGCAGTCAATGATAAAGTAGTTAGTGATTTAAAATTTGAGGATGGCACTAACATGTTGAATAAGATATTAGAAAGATAAAAAGAAATATTAGATAAGATAGGTATCAGATTTGAAAATAAAAAGATCTATGTTGAAGCTCTTACAAAAGAGGAAACAAAAATGGAAGAAGTGAAGAACACATAGGACATTTGAAACAAAGAAGGATGGAGGGAACAAAGCTAAAAAAGGAAATCAGGTCAGAGATACACAAATAGATCTTATTTTTATGTTTACTATTTTTATTGTAATGGATATGGTCACAAGAAATTAGAATGTTAAAAAAGAGATAATAGTTTCATAAATAAGGAGAAGGAAATTCATGTAGAGTCAAGAAGAAGCTACAACTCTTTTGCTCCTATATCAAGCTTTGATGAAGAGGCCATAATAAGTTACAAGTGTAATAACTTTAGACACATAGATCATTACTATAGAAGCATTTTTGAGTTAGTCAAGAAGGACTAGAGTTTCAAGGCTCCATTCATCAAGAACAAGGTTCAGGCATGTTCATGGTAGAAGAAACAACCTAAAGATTCTATGTTGATACAAACAACGTTGCATGCAAGAAATGAAGATCAGCCATGGTTCATTAATAGTGGATGTTAAAGGTAAATGATAGGAGATAAGATTAATTTCATAACTTTGAATAATATCAATGGTGACACAGTGAAATTCAAATATAAAACAACTAACAGGATAGTTGGAAAAGGTACTTTGAGTTTGGATAATGGTAGAACCAAGACTGAGAATGTATTGTATGTAAAAGGTCTTAAGAATAATCTATTGAGTGTAAGTCAACTATGTGATCAGGGATACACATTAAAGTTTTATGCAAAAGGTTGTGAGATTAGAAGAAAAGATTAAAATGAGTTGATTTCAAATGCTCAAAGGATAGGCAACCATTTATATGTATTATCAGATATCTTCTCAAAGGCACAATCAAAGGACACATTCAAGGATTTGCAAGAGGAGTTGGGAGTAATTTCTTTTAATTCCTACCATTATGTTTCAACATCAATTAAGGGGGAGCTAATTGTTAGATCCAAGTAGGCCCTTTTCCATTGATGTCAAAGGGGGAAAATAATAGGTACAGGTATAGGTGTAGAAATAGGTACAGGTTGTTATAGTAAGGGGGAGTTATTGTATATTTTTTAGATGATAGTATGCGTAGGTTTTAGGATGTGGTAGTTTCAATATTGAGGTTTCCATCAATGAAAAAGGGGGAAATTATTGAAAATATTGTCATTGATGTCAAAGGTCTATCATTATTGGTGATAAAGGCCCCATTTCATTTAATGATATTTTTAATAGTAATATCTTGGCTAATGTGTGTTAATATTTATTTAATATTAAAAAATATATTTTTAGTTGCATAAAGACAAAATAAGAATGGGACACATTTTCCCATGAAGATTCATCTTGGGGGATTCCAAGAGTCACCAAGTGAAGACAAAAGAGGAAGGGCATAATTTCTCATTAAGGGACACTTTAAGGAATATGAAAAGTCACCAAGATAATGAAAAAAGAGGAAAGGATGATTTTGCTTATGAAGGGTCACCATATGACTTTTAAAATGCAAGGATACTAAGGGTCATGCAAGTTTGGCACCATTTTCCATATGGATTGAAGGGTCACAAAGGGTGAATGCCAAATGTCATTTGGAAAGTTATAAATAAAGGCTTGAGAAGTCATTTGTAATATGTGAGATAGAGTATGATTTATAATTGTTATATCTAGCTTAGAAGATCAAAGGAGAGAGAGGAAAGAGATACTATAATGAACTATCATTTTTTGAGATAACAACATTGAGAGATAGTTATGTGGTATACACAAAAGGTGTTGGTGCTCTTGTGGGTTGGTGCTCACTCATAGTTGTTGTGTTGTTTCTCAACAAAGGCGTTGGTGTTCCTATGGGTTGGTGTTCATGAATAGTTGTTGTGTTGGTGCTTAGAAAATGGGTTGGTGCTCCTATGGTTTGGTGCTTAGCAAAGGGGTTGGTGCTCCTATGGGTTGGTGCTCATGAATAGTTGTTGTGTTGGTACTCAACACAAGGGTTGGTGCTCTTGCAAGTTGGTGCTTGAAAATATTGTGGTTTGAGTTGGTGCTAATTCATATACTTGAGATTGTTCTCCATGGTTTATCCCACATTGGGTTTCCATGTTAAATTTGGTGTCTCTCTTTATCTTATGTGGTGTTTATTATTTAAGTTTTATTACATATCTTGAATGTATGGTTAAGTGGAATTTAATTAAAGGAAAGTTTATAAGATTTATGATATACTAATGTAGACACCAGAATTGTGTCTAACCCCTGTCGACCATTTTCCCACAAGCCTTACCCCTGGCAACATGTAAGAGTGAGTAGAAGGCTAAAATTAGCCTCTGTCTCCATTCTGCATCTGCCGACACCGGTCACTACTCGATCGACGTCGCCGACGTCGGTCACCTTTTCAGTCGACGTCGGCAATCCTACCGGCGTCGGTCAGCCTTAAACTGCATCCATTAATTTGTTTCTCAATCCGTTATCCGTTATTCGATTGACAATCAGTTTGGCAACCGGTTATCAGACCTACGGCATCAAAACATTTCTTTAATCTGAACCCCATAGCAACCATTGATGAACTTCTATAGCAACTAAATGATCAACCAGTCTTCTTGCATCCAACCGAATGATCAACCATTTTTCTTGCATCCTACGATCAATCTCTCGTGTCTCTCTCTCTAGTACAAGAATTCTGCTTCAGTCATCTGGTAGCACAACGACAACTTCAATCATGTCTCTTATCATGTCTTTAGTGTGTAACATGTAAGTATCTTGCTTTGTGTTTTTGTTTTATTCTCTGGTTATTGTTTTTTATTTACTGTCATCAACTCCTATTTAGACTTAGACTACAGCCTTGAGACCTATTTCTCCCCGTATCAACTCTGTCTACCATTCCAAAATATACAGTCACTCTACCCATATCCCTGTAAAAACCCCCAAACAATCCTTCTGACTCCTAAACTGACTCCTTAACCCTCAGACACCATTCTGCAACCCTAAAACCTATCCAAACCCTATCCAAACCCTGACCAGACTTGACCAGACCTGTCCAAGAACTGTTGCCCTGACCGACGCCGGTCATTACCCCGACCGACGCCAGCACTTTAATCGACGTCGGCACCCTTCCCTGACTGACACCGGTGACTATGCAGAACATTTTTGTTGCATATCAGGTACACAATTTTTGTTTTCCATCTTTTATTTGCTTTCATTCTATCTTTCATTATTTCTACTACAGTCAAATATTTTGCTTTTTATCAATGGGTTGATATCCCTTAAGGAAGTCTTCGTACTTCAGGGATCAAGCATTTGCTTGACAACCCACCGCCTCCTTGTCTAACGTCTTTCGTGTTTCAATCTTTTCTTCTTTGCAGGTGTCATTCCTCCACAGCCAAAGAGGAGTACCTTCCAACATCTGATTTCAGTGTGCACGACTATATCCAGGTATCTTCTAGCCTTGACCATCTTTTTGTTTCTCATTTTCTTCTTTGAATGTAGAAAGCGATTTAGCATAGAAACATTCTGGCACACCGGGTGGGACCCTAGGGCCTTCCTTAGGTTCTTTCTTTCTTTTGTTCATATAGGTGCATTAGGTTCCTTCCTTTTTCACCTCTTTTGTCTCTTCTAAATGACATCATAAGCAGGACTAAAAAGAATTTTTCTTTTCTTTCTTGTACTTCTAGACTAGTCAAAACTCATATTCTTCAACTCTTTCTCCATTCATCTTCATACGAACAAACATTTTGAATTGGACTTAAAACACTTTGCATTCATTTCTATTTGCTTGTATTTCTTAGACCACACTTAGTAATTAATAAATTCATATTGAATTAATCTATTCCACTTGATGTTACATGACCAAACCACTTGCACAAAACAAACATTTTAACTTACCTGAGACAAGTCCTGACTCAGATTTCATCCCCCAGCAGATACCTTACCCATCCCAGTGATCCTACTTGGATTTCATCACCAAGGGGAAAGCCCACTCCGTTCTCTAGCGGAGTCTAATCTCTAGGGGAAGTATATTTTGGCTAAGCGGGCCCAGTTTATCACTGGACTCATGAAGTGAGGGGAGCTTGCTCCTTAGCACCAGGCCTTGTACGAAACCTAACACAGACTTCTTGAGAACCATAACTAACCCAAAACCATCCATAGACTACTTCTTCTAGGACCTAACTCAAAAGCCAATCTTCCTCTACACACATTCTAAGGCATAAGCCACTCTAATCCTAATAATTTACTCCTAGGGTTTTAGGATCTGCTTGTGTTCTTCATCTTTTTAGTTCTTATTTGCTTGTTTGAGCTTGTGAGGATGTTCTTTTCTTGCCTTGAATGGTTTTGACTCGTAGCCAAGCCAAGGCTCTAGTCGATCACGCGAGGCATCATCCTCTTTCGTCTACCCCGCCCATAACTAGCCCTATAATGGAGTTCAACTCAGAGACTGAAAGAACTCCTACTAGACCATCCCCGACCCAAATGCCTATTGTCTCAGAAGGGGACCAAGATTTCACACGATTCTTGGACCTCAATGTCAAAGCCTTGCAGCACTATCTCGCGAATAGCTAAACGCGAGACTCCTTGGGCAATCCAATTTACAGAATGCCGACCTCTTTTCTCAAAACTACGGCTGTATCAACAGCATTCGTAGTTCAACCCTTAGACACCCAAGCTATTGCCTCAACCAATGACCAGCCTTTGACCAACCATCCAAGTGTGGCCTCTCCCTCCATCATTGGGCCCACTTCCACCAGGGTTTTGGCCCCCTATCAACCTCAGCCCACTCAACCACTTTCTACCTCCTTTCAGAATCTGGTCATCTCTATTCCACCTACCCTTGCTCCTATCAACACTAGGGTGGCTACCTATCCATTGGCCCATGTTACCACTAACCAACCTCCCGAGGCAACATCGAACCTAGCCATGCCTTCTACCCAACCATCCTTAGTCTCCTCTTCTATCCCTACGACTAGTCATCCGTACGTTGCGCCCTTAATGGTACAACCGACTACATCATATGCCTCTTCCAGCCTCTTTCAAGCACCTTATAATCTAGGAGGTGTTCCACCCGCCAATCCATCAGTAGATATCATCAAAATGCTGATGGACAAAATGTCCAACCTAGAGACTTCCATTTCTGGCTCACGCAATACTCTCTCATACGAACAAATTTGTAATGAGCCCATTCATCCTTCTGTCCCGATCAGACCATATCCTAGCCAGTGGGAAATTCCTAAGTTTTCTCATTTTCAAAGCAAGGAAGACCCATAGTAGCACTTACGGGCATTCAGACATGCCTATTACCTTATGGCCCACGATGATGCATTGCTTTTACGCACGTTTCTTATGTCTCTCTCAGGTGCTGCGCTTGATTGGTACAACTCCCTTGCTAGCCATTCCCTCTTCACATTCACTCAGCTGGCCCAGCTCTTTCTCAATCATTTCTCTATCAACATCACCAAAAAGGTCTTAATCACAGACCTCTATTCTATCTGCCAATTCGAGGATGAATCCATTGCTGATTTCATCGCTCGGTGGAGGGGCCTCATCAATCAACTCTCATTTTCCTTACCCCAACCTGAGCTTATTGAACTTTTGTCCCAAGCCTGCGCTAAACATATTTCTTCCACCTTGAGGGTTCAGTCCTTCCGCACTTTTGATGAATCCTTCACGATGGCCCGTAAACTTGAGTTACGTGCCATCGAGGAGAATAAAGTCAAGTTGCAGAGCAAGAATCCCAACTCCAAGACCAATGACCCCTCTTCTAAGCCTTCCTCATCCAATCCTAAATCTAAAGCTTCAGCAAATGCTATGGTTGTTAGATCTTCCTCCTCTTCACCTTCAACTAATCAGCTTGAGCCATCCACATCTCATAGTGTCACCCGCCAATTTCAGTAGAGATACATACAGCGACAGTTTACTCCACTCAGAGAATCATACGCGTATGTGCTGGAAAAACTCATCAAACAAGGGGTCCTCAATCTCCCCCAGATCTGACCACCTCCACAATTTGATCCCTCACGTGCCATCCCTGCGTGGTATAGGGAAAATGACTTCTGTAACTACCACCGTGTTAAAGGTCATGACACTGGTAACTGTAAAACCCTTAAAAACATAGTCCAAGACATGCTTGAAAAGGGTGATCTCATCCTAGACAATCCTAATGCACTCCCTAATCAGGGTATTGGCATCTTCAAACAACCATTCCCCAATCATCTGCCAACTCAAAATAATGTCTAGACCTTGATTGACAATACCCATGAACACAACATTCGAACAGTCAATATGGTCTCACCTTTTATTTCCAACCAACCTCAAGAGGTGAGTCCATCCATCAATCCATCACATGTGGATGAACCTCTTTCTCCGATTAGTTCTCCGTCAACCTCTCTCATCTTGGAGGATGCCTCAACCTTACCATCACCACCGGTTTCACCATCTTCCTTCTTGCTGCCCATGGAGGACCCAACCCTTCCTACTCCTCGCCGCAAGTGGAGGGCACCATCATCCCTACCCTTTACCCGCTTGAGGAGCTTCATTCTCTGGTTTCTTCTCTACCCAGGGAAGAACTTATCTCTCCTTCGTCTCCAACCAAGGATGAACCTGTCACGACTTCATCATGCCTTGGGGCCGAGACTACCACACCTTTGGTCCCACAATTGTCGACATCTTCTCAAGAACCCAAACCTCATCCCACATCTTCTCAGCCATTTTCCTGACTAGTGGAGAAACTCAAACTTCTCCCTTCAAGGAAAGTGGAGCATCAGGGATTATGGGAGCGTCTCACATCTCTTTAACAAGCCCGTGCCCTCTCATCTCATGCTGCTAATCCTCCCATGGTAGAACCTCCCAAGACTATCAACAAAAACCTGACTTCCACTACTAGACCGTCTACACCTCAATCAACCACATCAAAACCAAAACCCTCATCTACCCCATCTAAACCTATCAAGCCACTTGGTGTTTTCCCTGTCTCCAACCTCACTCATCCACAAGTAAAGGTGGACTTAGACCAGACTTCAACCAATAGTAGTCTTCAACCCAAATCACAGAAGACTACCAAACCATAGAGGTGAACTCCTCCTCTCCCGTCACCATTGCCCTCCATTTTGGGCCCTCATCCTTCAACCCTAACCAGAGACCTTCCTACTTCGACCTCTAATCAAAACTAGTTGCCTCCTTTGCTTCCTTTGCCTATTGCTAGCTTGCCCCCTCCCAAAAGGGCGGTACCTCTCATGAAGAATGTACCGTCTCTGCTTGTCACCGCACCATCAACCCAGAAGGTGGTATGAAAACCTCCTCCAACTCCGCCCAAGAAAAATTCACCCACATCGCACACATCAACGAGCATGGACCCTTTAGTGGGCTCATACTCTTTGATCTTACAATGACTTTTGCAAACTTCCAGCATAACTCTTCCAGCCATTAGGCCTTTCCAACCCCTCGGGTCTAAGCCCTCTTGGTTCGATGACACAAAGATTTGCTTATACCATCGTACGCTAGGACACGACACCGAGACTTATTATGCCCTCAAGGCTGTCATTCGCCGCTATCTGGAGAAAGACACTCTTCTCTTTGAGGACACTCTTGACCGACCCCTGACTCCTTCTCATAACCCTCTAACCTCTTCAAACCCATCAACATCTCATCAATAGGTTACAACCCCTTTATCTCCTTCACCTCCCATCTTTGAAATCAATGCCATTCACATAACCACTAGGTCACAAAAGGACAAGGCGAAAGAAAAAGTTGCCATTCCTTGGACCTACCCTTTCATCAATCCACCTCAACCGCCCAAGCCTAAAATTTCTATCCTTGGCGCACCTCAACCCTCCTCTTCTTCTTCTTCTTCTGGACCAATCCACGACTCCATGTTGAAACAGCTTCACCAAACGCCCGTGAAGATGTCCCTCTATGACCTCATCCAAACCTCATCCCAACATTGTCAAGCCCTCATCAGAGCCCTACAAGCAGTGGAGGTCCAACCCGAGGACCCCCAACCACTTGCTACCCTTGTCCACTCTTTAGCCCCTATTGCCTCCATCACATTCAGTGATTCTAAGATTCCCACATCCAACACAGAAGATCAGGACGCCACCCTCTTTATCACTGCCTATGTTGATCGGACATGCATTAAATGCGTTATGATCGATGGAGATGCCAGCATCAACATTATCTCCACCCATGCCTTTGATCAATTGGATCTTCCCAAGAATTGCATCTACAAAACTAATGTAATCTTGTGCCCCTTTAATGACACCATTGCCATGACCATTGGCACAGTCGTCCTTCATATTCGTGTTGGTCCACGCACAGTCCTGAAGCTCTTCTACATCATCGAAGGAGAGTTTCAATACAACATGTTGCTAGGCTGACCCTGGATCCGTGCCATGGCCTATGTCCCCTCCACCCTGCACCGTTGTGTGAAATTTGAGCACGATGGACAATTCCACACCATTCTTGCTGACCCTTCACCCTTCAAAACTTGCAACACCACCTACCGTCTAAATGACGTCCTCATTCCTATCAAACCATCAATCTTGGCACTGCCTCCATCTGTGAAAGCTTCGACCAGTTTGCAACAGGCGGTCACCCTCACACCTCCCCTTCAAGCGATGACCACAGACCCCATGGAAGACATCTTCCAAAGACTTTCATTGGGGGAGTATCGCTTGCTGACCTTAGACATGTTCCAAACTCCACAAGAGTATGGATGCCTTCATCACAGCCCCAGTTACGACCATCAGATCGGGATGATCATACCTTATGGTCCTCCTCACCTCTGAACCAACCTCATCTATGGGGGGCTCAATCAAGCTCCTACTAATGGTAATCCTCTTTCTTCACCCCAATCTTTCACATCAAACTTCTCGTTTCTTGGCAACCCCACCTTTGCACACACTTATCTTTATAGGTGTGCATGAAAGGGTTTTGGTTTCAGATGCTATGAGCAGAGCTCCCATCAGCCCATTGAGCTGCTCAACGATGATAATGCCAAGAAACGGTATGGCCTAGGATATCACGACCCCACTCAAGACCCTGCAGACCTTTGTCTCGAACCAACCATTGACCAATCTCCTCCACGCTCACCTATTCTTCCCCCTTCACCTATGGAGTCGGTGGTTTCCATCCCTCTTAGTTTTTTTTTTGCATAAACACCATCTGCCTAGAACCCTTGACTTATCAGCTCAATGGGGTGTCTAAGTCTCTCCCTCTCATTTTTCCCAGCATGATCGAAGATGAGTCGACAACCATTCACACTGTCCATTACATTGATGATGATGCCATTCTTTCTTACATGGGCACCGACGATTCTTTCATCCAGTGCTCCCTCCCTTCTAAGCCTAGGTTATGTTAAATGAATCAACCATTGACATCAACCTTCCTTCTTCTGATGTTCCTTATGCCTTAAAGATTGGCCAATCTTTAGACGCTCAGGAGCAGCTTGACTACACCCAGTTCCTATCCGACCATATCAAGGCCTTTTCCTAGACTTACAATGACATGCCTGGCATCGACCCCACCATCGCTACCCATAACATTGTCACCAAACCAGAGGTTAAGCCTGTCAAGCAAAAGCTTTGAAAGATGCATCCTCACGTTACCCTCCTTGTCAAAGAGGAGCTTCAGCGCCTCCTTTCTGTCTCCTTCATCCAGCCCATCGATTATCCACAGTGGGTCTCTAACATCGTCCCAGTCACCAAGGCAATTGGGGGGATTTAGATCTACACGGACTATCACGACCTTAACCTAGCCTGTCCCAAAGACGACTTTCCTCTTCCCAACATCGACTAGCTTGTTGATCTCACGGTCGGCCATGAAATGCTATCTCTCATGGATGGGTTTTTAGGATACAATCAAATCCTGATTGCTCCAGAAGATCAGCACAAGACCACTTTCATTACCCCATGGGGAACTTTTTGCTATCGAGTCATGCCTTTCAGCTTGAAGAATGCAGGCGCCACTTATCAGTGTGCCATGACCTACATTTTCCATGATTTCCTCCACAAAATCGTGGAGGACTATGTGGATGACCTGCTAGGCAAGTCCAAGCTTCGCCGTGACCATCTGACCATTCTCAAGATCATCTTCTCTCGCCTTCTTCAATACAATGTTCGTCTTAATCCCAAGAAATGTGTCTTTGGGGTCCTCTTTGGCAAGCTTCTCGGCTTCATCATTTCTTTCCATGGCTTTGAGATAGATCCCACCAAGATTTGTGCTATCCTCGAAATGCTGCCTCTGACCAATCTCAGGCAGCTTCACAGTTTGCAAGGGAAGCTCCAGTCCATTCACCGTTTCATCTCGTAGCTTTCTGACCACTGCCAACCTTTTCATCATCTCCTTAAGAAGGACATCTCCTTTACATGGGATAAGGACTGTCAAGAGGCTTTTGAAGCCCTTGAACGCTATCTAGTCTCTCCACCTATCCTCATTCCACCTAAAGATGACCAACCCTTATACCTTTATATCTCAGCCACTAATCATTCATTAGGTGCCATGATCGCGCACCGAGACGAGCATCACCGTGAGCAAGCGGTCTATTATATTATCCAAACACTGGTCGACTATGAAACTCGGTACACCCATACCGAGAAACTCTGTTTGGCATTAGTCTTTGCCACTACCAAGCTCTGCCACTATCTTCTTAATCATAAGACCTTTATCATCACCCACACTGACCCTCTCAAGTATATGCACTCCAAGCCATATCAGAATCAACGTATGGCTCAATGGCTCATGATTTTTGTTGAGTTTGACCTTGAATTTATCTAGCAAAAATCTATCAAGGGGTAAACCATCACTGATCAACTAGCAGATGCCCCTCTTCCTGACAATCAACCTTCACAGTGTGAGTTTCCTGACGAATCTATCACTGTGCTTTCCACCGATGACACCATCTATCAGATGACTATGTTCTTTGATGGTTCCAAATGTCAAATAGGTGGGGTGCTGGGGTCATTCTCATCCCACTTGAAGGGGAGCCCATGCCTTTGTCTTTTAAGCTCGACTTTGATTGTACCAATAATATGGCCAAGTACGAGGCCTTAATTTTGGGACTTTAGACTGCCCTCTCTCTCAGCATCAAGTCCATCAACATCTTCGGCGACTCGCAGCTCATCGTCAATCAGGTCAATGGTTCATACCTCTATAAAAATGAAATTTTGCAAAGGTACAAAAACCGTGCTGACTTTCTTCTTGCATCTTTTGACCATTACCTCCTGCAGACTATTCCTCGATCCATGAATAAGTTTGCTGACACCATGGCTTCTCTCGCTTCACATATCCCATCCTCCTCATCTAGATCCAAACTTTTTATCCTGATGCATCATGTGCCGTTACCTTCTTATATCTCTCCTCACATTAATCATGTCAACACTATAGACCCTAGCCCACGAGATGCTTGGTATAAGCAACTTGTGGACTTCTTATCTTTTTTTGTCTTTCCTCCCAACCTCTCTAACAATGCACGCCGATCTTTTATCAAGTGTACCGCTCGCTATACCATGCTAGGGGGTCTTCTCTATAAGCGAGGCTTCGACGGCCTCCTTCTTCACTGTCTCACCTCCACTGAAGCATCTCAGGCCATTAAGCAAGTCCATGACAGGATTTGTGGTGGACATTTCAGTGGGAATTCGGTTGCCAAGCGCATCCGTCATCTAGGCTATTATTAGCCTACCCTTCATCAAGACTGTAGCGATTATGTTCGGCGTTGCATCAAGTGTCAGCAGCACTCTAACTTGCTTCATCTCCCCAGTCACGCCTTACAAATCACTCAAGATTTCTGGCCTTTTTCTCAATGGGGTTTGGATCTCATCAGTGAGATTAACCCTCATTCGTCTCTTCATCATCAATCCATCATCACAGCCACTGAATATTTCACCAAGTGGGTGGAAGCCATTCCTCTCATCTTCACAAAAGTTGACAAGATCATCGACTTCATCAGCACCCACATCATCTATCATTTTGGTGTCCCTCATAAGATCATCACTGATAACGGCAAGTCCTTTAAAAACAAGACTGTCCAAAAACTATGTGACTCATTTGGCATCAAACTCAGTTTCTCTTCGCCTTACTACCCATAAGCAAATGGGCAGGCCAAGGCTTCCAACAAAATTCTCACTAAAATTCTCATGAAGGTGGTCAGCAACACAGGTATGGATTGGCACATTCACATTCCCTTCGCTTTGTGGGCCTACCGCACTAGCATCTGAACCTCTACAGGTGCTACCCCTTTCTCTCTCATGTACGGAATAGAGGCTATCCTACCTCTTGAAGTACAGATCCCATCTCTCTGCATTTCTCTACATGACATCCTTTCCAATGATGACTTTAGTCAAGATCGCTTAGCTCAACTTGAGTTACTTGACGAGCGTCGTCTTGCTACCCTTAATCATCTCCATGTCTATCAACATTGCATTAAGCGCACCTATGACAAAAATCTACGAGAATGAGATTTCAACATCGGAGACCTCATCCTCAAAGAGAATCAGCACGTGACTAATATGGAGTGAAGTAAATGAGGCAAGTTTACTCCTAATTGGATCGGACCTTTCATTATCATGCACAAGTATGGATCAGGGACTTATCGTCTATCCTCTCTTGATGGACAACTAGAACTTGAACCTCTTAATGCGTTGCATCTGCGACCATTCTACTGCTAGTCGAGTACTCATCCACTTAACACTTAACTTGAGCTCATCCCTTGAGCAATCCCTGTCCTCTTAGTCCTCATTTCTTTCAAACCTATTCCTCTTAACAATTCCTCTAACCCTTTTATGATGTATGGATGCTTTGTCCTAATAAAAGGGAGCCCGTGACCTTCTATACTCTTGTCCATGACTCATATTTTTGTCAAAACAAAATCAAGATGTCAACATATCTACGGTCACTATATCAATATCAAAATCAAAAGGTAGACTACTCCCTCAAAGGATAGATGTACTATCATTGCTATAATTAATAGACTGCTCCCTCGAAGGACAGCTATTCAAAATCCCTTATATTAAGCAAAATTCTAGACCACTCCCTCGAAGGATGGCTATGACTAATCTGGCAATAAACAACACTATCCTAAAAGCTTCCCACCTTGATCAGCTTCACAACTGACCACCAAGCAAATGACATCTCTATGCAGGCTTCCTGCATTGATCAGTTTGCACCCAAAAAAAAAAAATGAGTCATGGACTTGACTTATAGTTGTCTCAGGGTCTCCTATAAAAAGGGGCAAAGTTATCTCTGCTCTTAAAATGGGTTACCCTATTTCCTCCTCCTATCACCTGCTCAAGGGACTTCGAGCTCACTTTAATGTCAAAGTGATTCGATTACCATTCTAACACAACATCTGGTTAACGACGTCATGCATGAATGGGGCTCTTAGTTCTAATAACCCCTATCTATGCTGTCATTCTGGTCCTTGTCAATGAAAGAGCAATATGCTTTTCACTTCTTCTACACTTTGATCAAATTCACCTTCATCACTTGTCAAACCCAATCCACTCAACTCAACTCTCTTTTTCAGGTCACTCCCATAGCCTATTCACACTAGTTTCTATGGACACCAATACACATGGAAACTATCGACCAGACACAATTTATGTTAAGCATAAACCTATACTTGCTGAAGCATAAATAGACCTCAATTCATTTTTAGCATACATCCATCACGAATATGGAAAATTGCTAGGGATGAAAGACCCCTCAACTAATGTTGCAGAATACACCATTTGGAAAAGGCTGTAACATCTTTTTCTCCTCATCATTTCGACCACTTTGACCGCACCCATCATCACTCATTTTGTCTCTCCTAGTTTGAACTACATTGGTCTGAGGCCCCTTCTAATCTGGGCTATGTAGGCAGCACTCAGATGATACGACATCATCTGGGGTTAGCTCGACCACCCTCATTTGTTCATCTCTCTGATGGACAAACCTTCTTTCCTCCTTTTGACCATGACCTTGCCCTCGACCAAGACCAATTCCATCTCTTTGACCCTTCCTCCCTTCTAGGGAGAACTACATTGGCCTGAGGCCCTTTCCACAGGGGCTATGTAGGCAACACTCAGATCACATAACATCTTCTGAGGTTAGCTCGGCCACATCCTTTCATCCATTCATCCACCTCGACCAATGACCATTGGAGATCCCACCTATCTCCTCCGACTTTGACCACTTCCAAGACAATGTTGCCTTGGTTGTTTTTGCACGTATGCTATCCCACGACTAGTTAGCAAAATTATGCGCAGACTATTTTTAGACCCTCACAAGTATAGGATCGACAGCCGGTTGCTCCGTACTACTTGTGACTTTTTCATGTTTCTAGGAGCACTTCTTGAGCCTGGGATACCTGGAACACGATGACCATTTGGAGCTTCAGCTTAGATTGAATAACCCAATCAGCAGATGACTAAATGCTAGAGCTCGGTTACTTAAATTTTAGCACTCCTCAACCCTTGACCTGTGACACTTTGACTTGACCATCTCGTGAAGTGGTATGCATGCAATCATGACTTTTGCAGCATTCACCCTCACCCTTTTTTCATCCACTCTTTGTCAAATCAGCACCCGATTCCCAATTCCCTTCCCTCGACTCCTGCTTTGAGGGGGAATACCTCATCCATAATCAGGTCAATCCATCTCCTATTTTTGTCTTGTAGTTCATTTGAACAACCAACAAGACATAATCGACCTTATCCCACACCTAGGGCAACCACCTCCTGTTTTTGTCTTGCAGTTCATCCAAAACAACCAACAAGACAAAAAGGGGCAAATGTAGACACTAGAATTGTGTCTAACCCCTGTCGACCATTTTCCCACAAGCCTTACCCCTGGCAGCATGTAAGAGTGAGTAGAAGGCTAAAATTAGCCTCTGTCTCCATTCTGCATCTGCCAACATCAGTCACTACTCGATCGATGTCGCCGATGTTGGTCACCTTTTTGGCTGATGTCAGCAATCTTGCTAGTGTCGGTCAGCCTTAAACTACATCCATTAATTCATTTCTCAATCCATTATCCATTATTCGGTTGCCAATTGGTTTGGCAACCGGTTATCAGACCTTCAGCATCAAAACGTTTCTTTAATCCGAACCCCGTAGCAACCATCGATGAACTTCTGTAGTAACCGAACGATCAACCAGTCTTCTTGCATCCAACCAAACGATCAACCATTTTTCTTGCATCCTGTGATCAATATCTCATGTCTCTCTCTCCAGTACAAGAATTTTGCTTCGGTCATCTGGCAGCATAGTGACAACCTCAATCATGTCTCTTATCACGTCTTCAATGTGTAATAGGTAAGTATCTTGCTCTGTGTTTTTGTTTTATTCTCTAGTTATTGTTTTTTATTTACTGTCATCAACTCCTATTTAGACTTAGACTACAGCCCTGAGACCTATTTCTTTCCGTATCAACTTTGTCTACCATTCCAAAATATACAGTCACTCTACCCATATCCCTGTAAAAACCCCCAAATAATCCTTCTGACTCCTAAACTGACTCCTTAACCCTCAGACACCATTTTGCAACCCTAAAACCTATCCAAACCCTATCCAAACCCCGACCAGACTCGACTAGACCTGTCAAAGAAATGTTGCCCTGACCGACGCCGGTCATTACCCCGACCGATGTTGGCACTTTAACCGATGTCGGCACCCTTCCCTGACTGACGCCGGCACAAAGACCGACACCGGCAACTGTGCAGAACATTTTTGCTGCATATCAGGTACGTAATTTTTGTTTTTCTTCTTTTATTTGCTTTCATTCTATCTTTCATTATTTCTACTGCAATCAAATATTCTACTTTTTATCAGTGGGTTGATATCCCTTAAAGAAGTCTTTGTACTTCAGGGATCAAGCATTTGCTTGACAACCCACCGCCTCTTTGTCTAACGTCTTTCATGTTTCAGTCTTTTCTTCTTTGTAGGTGTCATTTCTCCACAGCCAAAGAGGAGTACCTTCCAACATTTGATTTTGGTGCGCATGACTATATCCAGGTATCTTCTAGCCTTGACCATCTTTTTGTTTCTCATTTTCTTCTTTGAATGTAGAAAGCAATTTAGCATAGAAACAACTAATTCACCCCCCCCTCTCAGTATATCCCATGCTTAACATATGCCTGCTTGAATACATAACTTATGCTTCTATGTATTTATGACTACTTTGTATGACTCCTTGTGGGTAAACCAATAGTTATGCCTTAAAACACCAAAATGTGATAAAATAGGATATCATGGGCATGTAATTATATGAAACTAATTGTAGTAGTTGGAATCTATAATTTGATGTGTCTTACCCAGGTGGTAAAATAGTGGTCATTATTTTGAGTTTGGGATTGATTTTAATATAAGATTCATTCATGCGTAGATAAATAAATACATACTTTTCTTACACCTTGTTTAACATGTGGTATGATATGATTTCTAGGAGAATGTGTTTAGTATGAATATTTTGATTGGATAATGTATAGTGAGACATTATTTATTGGTATTTTTGATTTATACGTCAGTGTGATATCTTATAATAGAAATGAGTTTTTTATGATACACTAGATGTTTAGTATTATCATATACACATGGGTACTATCTTGTTCTCTAGATTCTTGCACCGTTCTATCTAACCATCCTTGAATAGAGGGTCATTACTAGATAGAGAATTATGTGGGGGATTATTGGTTTGTGGTTGGTGTGGAAAAATACTCATATGATGTTCTCCTTCCCCATTATAGTACTATTTTCCTAAAAAATACACTTAATTTGATCGAAGGAGCACTTGTTAGTTTGATATGAGCCAGAGGGCCTGGTTTCTATTTATTATATTAAGGTTAAAGGCCTAATAATGTAATTGTATTTCATTTGTATTTACTGAGTAGTAGTTATGTATTAGTAGATCAATGTAGTTTTGTCCTATTATATTTACTGTATTTGATGTTGTGAGATATTATATTGCATTATGTACTTGAATTTAAAGTAATATTGTTTTGAGTTTTAGTTTGGATATGTTGTACTATTTAATTATTTAGACTAAATGTTAAGTTATTTATTTTAAAAATAAATTACATTTTCTAAGTACAACTTGAGGGGCTATAACACTTAGAAAAAAGAGAAAAAAAGTAAGATGTATTGCACATCTACTTATCTACCATTCTACTTGAGGAGCAAGCTTAGGGTTTCATAATTTTTTTGGAGATATAGATCTTCTCTTGTGGATAAGTCTTTGGAATATATTAATAGGCTATCTATCATAGAGCTAAATTATCCTTATCATCCTTACATACCACAATAACCTCTTGCAAATAACCTTGGCTAAGGGAGAAATTGAGGCTCAATGGGTTCATCTTTGAAGGTAAGTATTCCTAATTTTTTCCCTCCTTTGTAAGAGTAGATATATATGCATTTTAACTTCTCTTTCATGAATTAGGATTTTATATACATTGAAATGAGTATATGTTTTTTGTGCATGTTTACTTTTACTTTTTATTACCTCCACTTTGTGCCACAAGTTTTGGTGAACACTAGATTAGATTTTGCTTTACTTGTTATTAGTTTAGTGAATATGAATACATAGGACCTATTTAGTGTTATTTCATAGTTTTGATTGATTGGAGGCTTTGGAAGCCACCTAGTGATATTATTATGGTAAGAGATCTCTTGGCTAATTCTAACTAATCCATATTGATCATGACCTAAATTATCTAATGTATCCCCACTCAGAAGTGTAAGTAGGATATATCTTCTTTGAGATAGGATTGATTTTTAGATCTATTGTATTTTCCATTGCATATATTCTAGTGAACCTAATGTGAATCTAACCCTTGCAAGTTTTATTTCACACTTTTATTTCTATCATTTTATTATTTTTATATATTTATGATACTATATAGACTAAGATGGTATAGTTTTAAATTTTGTGTATAGGTTTAGCACATATTTGTATCAAAATGACTCTATTCTTTCTGTGTAGGCCTTCATTAGATACAGGTTACTAGATCAGATAGGTTAACATAGTACTCTTCTTCAGTCCCAGATAATAAACTAAGTTGGGTAGGTCAACTTAGTATTTTAATCAACATTCAAAATAGAAAACTAAGCTAGGTAGGTCAACTTAGTCTTCTATTTATCATATAGAACAACGAACTAAGTTGGGAAGGTTGACTTAGTCTTTAAATCAACATCTAGATCAACAAACTAAGTCATGCTGGTTGTCTTGGTCATCTTATGTTGCTTCAACACATAGGGTTTTAAAAAACTAGGTTGAACTAATTGAATTAGTTTTTAGAACTTGAAAGCAACATTCAAGGTACTTCAACAAAAAAAATTCAATCCTCATCATCCTCCAACCCATGAAGTTTCCTCTCTTTCTCTCTATATCAATTTATTACTTCAATACAGTTTTATTTTATGAAAGCTTTTAGTCTTTAAAACTATAATCTTATATGAAACTAAGTCGACCTATTCAACCTAGTTCTATACCTTGTCTTATGTCTAAAAGAATAAGTTAACCTGGTTGACTTTGTTCTTAAATACTTTTTATTTTGTAAAATAATAGATACCAAGTTGAATTTATTCTATACTATTTGCATATAGTGTCATATGAATTGACTATGTACCATTCTTAATTTAGAAATTAACAATTATTTTTTAGTAATTAATTCACACTTTCACTTTCAATTATTTCCATGCTTATATTAGCTCACATAGTATAATTAGGTGGTTTATCAAATTTCCATTTTGTTACACTATTCTTTTTCTTGTTTCACACATTACCAAGTCATAAAATATTCAAAACACATTTATTATTTATCTTCCTAAGACCTACCTACTTGGATTTCATCACCAAGGGGGAAGCTGATTTGGATTTATAACCAAGTATAAACACATGATTAATGTTATATATTGTCAAATCAATTGACACCCTTATCACTAAGGGATTATGAAGTGAGGGGGTAGGCCCCAATACTAAGCTAGTACCATTTCTAACATAGATCTCTTTTAGTCTAAATGTCCTAAAACCATCCATAGATTTCTTTCTAGTTCCATATTTTCAGCCAACTTCCCTATCACACTTAAATAACACTTTATAATAATCAAACAACACTCAAGATGACCACTTATTTAGAATTTGTTTATTCAATTGACTATTTTTTATATAATCATTGTGTGTTATATTGTAAAAAATTGAATTGGCCATCATTAATTCAAGGTTTTATGTTATGTGCCCTAATTGGATAATTCTCATTGATCCAATTATCTATGGGTTTACTTCCATTTATTACTTCTATTACATTGTAAATTTTTCCCTACTTTTATTACACTATCATTTTGTTCAACATAGTCTCTTACAAACTATGTTTTTACTTATCTATATTACTAAGTTGACCTAAGCGACCCTATACTCTCTTTTACCAATTAGGTTACAGTACTATGTCAACCTAATCATTAGACTATGTTTTCCCTATATGTAGTACTAAGTTGACTTAGTTAACCTTGTAATATTTTTTTTCAGTCAAGTTAGAATAATAAGTCAACCTAGTCAATTGTGTATCATTATTTTCTCAAATTTCTACCTTATTTTCAATACTAAGTCAACTTGGTTGACCCTGTTCTCTTATCTATCTCTTCCATTGTAGAACACAGTTGACCTAGTTGACTTTGTATCCTTCCTTTCTCTTTTCTTTTACATCAATTGTGTCCTCCTTAATCTTTCTCCTTCATCATGGAATTCTTATTTGAATACAATATTGAGTTGAATTCAATAGATATAATGACTTTTAGTAACCCCAATAGGTTCTCCCATAAGTAGCTTGTAAATCATACCCTAAATGAAAGTAATGTGCATGTATCCACTTGCACTAAAAATTGTGGAACCCCTCCTCATTCCTCTTTAGTTCATAATACTCTCTTCTCATTTGAATATCAACATAAATTAGAGTATACCTAGAAATTTTCTTCTTATTCAATGAGTTTCCTCAACATTGAGGAAAAGATCCTTCTACTATTTACATCTCTTGATAAGAGGTCAAGTTGAGGATTCCCATTCACCCACATTCTCATATGGATTTTGGGACACTAGCTTCTTTTATTTATAACCTCTTCCCTCTATTTTAACCCCTTATCATACCATGGCATCATCCTCTTTGGTTTCATCCACATCCATTCCTATTATATCTACTAACATGGCAGGTTCTATATCTAGTGGACCCCTTTCAAGACCCACTCTTCTCAATTATTCCACTAGTGAATCATTTTCTACCCATGGTAATCATAACTCTAGTGCTACCTCTCATCCCTATACTAGTACATATTTTTCCACATAATCAAATCATGCTACTAGTGCCTCACTTACCAATAATTCTTCTCAATATACTACTAACACCCATAGTGGTCCCCAAGCCATTACTACCAATTCCAATGCTTTACACAATGCCAATAATACCATTCAAACCTATCAAATTTTATTACAAACTCTTAATAAAATTAATAATTTCTAAGATAATAATGTAAATCAAATGATGCAAATTATCCATATTTGAAACCACCCTCAATAGGTTCCATAGGGAATGTATAACTAAAATTCTCCCCCACCTTCTTTGGGATTCCCATGATAATCATATCCCTCAATCTCCTCTTGTTAACAAAACAATCAAGTAAATTCAAAATAAGCATCATATGCCTCAAATTGATAATATCAATACAAGATATATCACCCTACCATTATTTACAATGGGTCATTTGATCCTACTATCCACTTAAAAACATTTGTAAATATCTATAAAGACTGGATCAAGTTAAATAATTTTGTTGTTCCCAAGTATTAACAAAAAATCTCATGGGTGATGTTTTTGATTGGTATATCAAATCTCATTATATCACTAGTTTGGAAGATTTTGTCAATTATATAGTCCAAGAGTTTTAAACTAATGCTCTCCCTAAAAATATGTTGGCCTATTTTATCAATTATAAGTAATTTGAAACCAAAACTTCATTAGCTTTCATCAAATGATGAATGACCTTGTCTAACAAATGTGAACATAATATGGTAGATGATAACCTATTTCATTTATTTATCAATTCTCTTTTTCCCAAGTTGAAATATCAGATCTAGACTATCTCATCACAAATTTTGGAAGAGGCCATTAACTAAGCAAAGCATCAAGATTTCACCATGCATCAATTTGAACCTTCCCAAAATTCTTTGGGTACTTGAATGTTAATCAAGAATAAAAATATTCATGCTAAAAATAATAGTGTCACCAATTCCTATGATACTATTCATACTATTTAAGCTATTATTCCCAACTAGGCTCTAGAACAAGCTTATCCTCCCAACCACATCACTAACCTTCATTTATCTTCCACAAATAAAATAAATGTTCATGAACCTTTACCCTTAGTGTAATTACAAAAAAATACAAAGGCATCTTCCATGATAACTTTATCCCACTCATCCCATGAAATCTTGGTATGATCCCAATAAATTTTGTTGGATTCATGCTAGCTAGGTTCATTATCATAAGACTTGTAGTCAACTTCATAAATCGGCTATGAATTTCATTCTCGGTCGTAATTTTAACCATGATTATATAATTTATAAACATAAAGAAGCCTATGACATTGCCTTAAAATTCCATTAAACACAAACTAAATCTCAATCTTTGAACCATGATAATGCTCATTTGGACATCTATAAAGATCCTCTTCTGAATCACCAAGATAACCCAAACAAACCTACCCTTTCTACCAATAATGTTGATAGTCTTCTTGACCTAATTTGTAAAGATAATGTGGTAAATATGACTAATATGTGAAATGTGGTTTCCTTCATTGACCCTCATCCCATCCACACTCCTCAATTATCTCACACTTTTCATGTTATCCAAGACTCTTCCCTAACTCACTTAATAGAGTTGGGGAAAGAAGACCTCACATATTTTGATGAACCAATTCCAAAACCTCCTTTGGATAACACTTCTCATACCATTTATACCATTCCTTCAACATCTTTATACATAACCCATGATACTCAAAATTATATTAATACTTCTTCCAATATATCTCAAACCAAACTTGCATTAACTACCCCATCTTGTCATGGAAATTGATAAACTTGTCCTCCAATTAAACCTTCCATATCTTATCAATATAACTTCACATGCACCTCAGTTCCTCCTTCTATGGACATCTTTAAACACTATGCACATCTTTCTAATAGTCCCCTTATGGGTTATGATGAATGGGATCCTATCATGGAATTTACTAATCTCCCATCTCAAATCCCATTTCTCAAACTTATGCAAACCTCTCCACATCAGTGATATTATCTTCTATAGATTTTATTTAAAATGAGAATCTATCATCCTCCCCTAGTGTGATGTAAATTCACCTTATCTAGATTAGAATATAACATTTAATTTTTTTTGAAGATATGTCCATACACATTGATAAAACAATGGATACTTCTCTTTCCCTCAAATTCCCCATTGTTTTTATGATATTGATGAGATTTTGCTTCATATGAATGGTCCTCCTCTCTTTATTAGTGTATAAATTGGTGATATCCAAGTCAATCCTGATTTGATTGATGAGGGTTTAAGAAATTGTGTTTCCTCTCTTGATTTTATCAAAACCCTTGTATATTCTTAATGTAATCTTAAGTCCACAAACAACATTTGTTAAAACTATGACCTAAGACAAATGCCTCCCTCAATCTATGTGCGGCTCCTTATCACCATCCCACCTATCACCATTTGTATGAAGGTGATTATATTCAACTTTCCCCTATCCTATAACATTTCTATTGGAAGGTCATGGACTCAGCACATGAGATAAGTTGCCTCTTTTGCTTGTTAATGTGTCAAATTTCCTCACAATAGAGAAATCTATAGGATTCAAGATGACAGTAACCCTTTGAATTTTGAACAATTACAAGACCATGGTGTATTCAAGATTCCCAATATTTAACCCTTTCTATGCATCTCATTTGTGAACTTCAATGGTTTAAATTTCCTATCAACTCTACTTGAGATTAAAATGGTCACCCCAAACTCATTAGGAATATACCCCCTAACCTCCTAGATTTTGATGATGATGAGCCTAAAAAGATCAATTTCAAGATTAAAACCTTAGACCTCTCAACTCATCTCATTTATCAAATCCCCTCTTCTTTGAAACCCCATTCCTATCAATAATAAATTGATTATATACCCATTTTCTTAAAATACTAAACATTCAATTCATCACACCACATCAAATGACATGATCCTCCCTATATATGCTATTGATATTCATACACCTGATTATGATCATGGTTATACCTTAGATGATCCATTTTTAAGATGTCTTATTTAGGCATTATATGCTAAAATTATTCATTATCATTCCTCTTTACTTTAGTCTTTTAGTATTTATTTTAGCATTCCATCCTATATCATTCCTAATTTTAACATTGTTCCTCTTGAACATAGGGTAGAGATGGTGTGCACACCTTTAATTTTTAAAGTTCCTCATAGGAGTATACTTATAGATCATGTTATGAATAGTTCCTATTTCTATTCTTGACACCAAGACCCCTCTAGCTAACTTATCCATAAGATGCTTGAAATTATCCTTCAGCCTTCTATGCATCTTTCCCCTCCCTCAAAAAAACCCAATTTGGATCCTATTCCCATTCCTTCTTTAGCTGAGTCTCTTCCTATTTTAGATCCTCTTATTCCTTTAGTAAAACATTGCCCAGTCTATGCATCAACTCCACCTTACCTTGGTGATGGTTTTCTCCCCTTATTATAGCTTGCTCCTTTGTTCACCAAATGGGTCGATTAACCATACTATGATATTCATAAAGTTACCAGTCATTGGTCTAGACACTATTCATTATATCAACATTCCTTAGCTTTTATTTCCACTCCTCCTATTAGTACACCTTCAAATTCTAATAACAAGTGTATTTATTTCTTCCATGGTATATATAATGATTCATCCATGTATTATCATAAGATATGATAATATGTTAACACCTTGCATCGCACCACTCCTTAGCCCATAGATAAATATGTACCTCCCCTAAAAGTATTACCTAAATATCTTCCCAAATATGGAGAGGTATATTATATTTGGCACCAATGTGGTACTCATCATACTAATCATTGTTTCATCCTTTATCAGCATCTCAAGGATCATCTCATGATCATTCTTGTGCCTATTACCCTTCCTCCCATAGGTCACCCTCAAAAGAAGTCTCCCCCTTCTTCCCCCATAGTTTCACCACCTATGGTTCCTTCTCCACCTACCATTTATCCACTAGTGATTCCCTCACTTATGGGTCTTCCTTCCTTGATGGCCCTTTCTCCATCGATGGCTCCTTCACCTATGGCCCATTCCCCATTGGTGACCCCTTAATCTCTTATATAAACCACTCCCATTACTTCTCCTAAGCATCCCCTAAATAATATCTCTCATCAACATAATCCTTCTATAGACACCAAAATTATGTCACACACATATGCATAACTCCCTGTGTCAAAACCCCCTTAAGCCCATTTCAATAATAACAATTAATCTCCCTAACCCATGCTTTTACTCCTCACACATTTAACTAATTTAATTAAAAACCGTTATTTCCACCTTACCTGGCCACCTTGCCCTATGCTTAATTCTCATCTAATGAGTCACCTCAAGCCCTGGTGCCCTCATACTAAGTACCCAAGACTTATTCCCACTTATAAACTAAATTCCTAATCATCTACCTCCTTCTTAACCTCTTATTTTGACCATTTTATAATGTGTGTCACACTTGGCATGAAAGACAATAGAAAATAGGCCAAAAATAGTAAGGTTTGCCTATTCTAAGGCCATCAATGTTGGTCAACTCATGTCCAACATCAGTGAGATCAGTGACATCAACAATATAAGCCAAACTCCAACCTAAAGTTCAGGTCAGTAGAGATTAAGAAAATTGATCCTTACTTGAATTCAAGCTTTAGGCAATCTATTTTTGACATCCTAACTTCCAATAATCTTACATAAGTCAATCATGATTAGCAACTGAGCTCTTAAGGACCAACAACACCCACTTATTCTCTTTTTTTAGTTATTTAGGTTTCGACTCCCTACTAGGGATCATCAACCTAGCACATATCATCTGGTAACCATAGCTAAGTAAATCAGTTATCTTGTAGTTCTTTTAAACATTTATTGTTTTGTTTCTTTGTATATACTATGTATTACTTTACACCCTTCTAATTGAACCCCTGTGAGGGAGTCACAAAGCTTCCTCATTTGTTTCCACTTAACCTAACACACTAAACCTCTGATCAAATCTACCCAAACCATAATCTCTCTCTCATAACTCTCCTAACCTCTTAGACCTAATCAAAACCATTTACCAAACTTGAAAAAATCCTTTTATAAGCTCCCAAATGTTATTGCCCCTACCAACCTTAGTAGATTAATTGACATCAGTCACCTCACTACCAAACTCAATAGTATAACCAATATTGGTCACCCCCTATCAATGTCAGTGACTATGGATTCCCTAACCTTTTCAAAAACTACCCAAGAAACTTCTAAAATACAAATAGAGTACACCACCTACACCCTATCACTCTCTACTGCATACAGGTTATTAATAATGGTAATCTTATCTCTCTTTCATTCTCTCTTTACCTCTCTTTAGTTATTTATTATTATTTTGTCTCTCAAAAGTATACTATCATCTCTAAGGAATTTTCACACTTCCTATAACAAGTGTGTAACTTGTCAGCCCACTCATTTAACTACTAACAAATATCTTGTGGTAGTGCTTTATTACTTGCAGGTAGTCCTCCCTAGCTAAAAAGGAGTGCTCACAATGTTTGGATATGGTGTGTAAACCAAATCTAGGTTTATTATAATCACTTATCCCCATCCTTATTTCTATTTTCCTTTAAATTTAACATAGACAAAATTTAGTGAAACACCTTCAAGTTTTCCTACCTTTTACATCGAGGAGATTTCTTATGAAGTATTTTCTCAACTTTCCCTAAAGATCGATGAGACTTTTATTTTAGCATAAGTTAAATTTCATAGAGACTTATTAGATGTTATGGATAATGTGTTTGGACAAGTATATCAGTTTTTATAAACATAAGCATGGTGTTCTTTCATTTTTCCTTCATTTGGATTATATGTGTGCTCCAACTTTACTTTTATCTGTCTTATATCATTTGACATTGTTTTAAATTTTTATCTATCTTATATGATGAATTTTGTGTTACATTATATGTTTCTTATGATGTTATCTTATGGATAATTTTTCATAATTACATACTTGTTCTTCCTATGTTCCTTTTCTATGTTTCTCATTTTCTCTTTAATGATTTTTTGTTATCTTATCTCTATAAAACAAGAATAATTATTATTGTGACTTAGTTATACAAACCTTATTCCCTTTATTCATTCCTTATTTACCATGTGATTACTTAGAAAAAAATTAATCTCATTATAATCTCCCTTTACCATACACTTTGGATCTCCCCTTATTCCCCTTTATTACTTTTTGTAAACTAAGCATACACATGGTTGAGACTTGAGATAATATGATGGTTCATAGTTAAGCCTAAGTGTTTTAGTCAATCATATCTTTGGATACTTAGCTTACTCTAGCCAAATCTTAAAGATCATTCATGTGTATCAATTTTTCTCTCATGATTGGTCATTCCAAATCCATATGAAGGAGCAATATTAAAATCCATAAACATTCAAAAGCCAAATCATTTAACAAAATGCAATGATCTAAAAGGCAACATTCAAATTTTTTAAAATTCAAATCACACTAAAAGACATGATTATAAGCACATTTCATTTTTTATAATTGAAGATCAAAATTCATAGTTGGCCTGATGATAGATTCAAGGTACATTGGGGTGTGTAAGGCTAGTAGATTAGAAAAGGAGAATAAAAAATTCTTTTAGTGCTACCTACTTTCATATGCAAGTACCCAATCTTCATAGTAGACTGATGACTCTGTAAAGGGTCCTGAGTAATGAGGAACACTTTGTGGAAAGGTAGGTCTATTTTACTTTTATTGTTCAAAAAACCCAACACTAGTTGATATTAGTACCATACATATTTGCCTACACATCTTTGTGCCTATAATAAATAGGTATCTTTTGTATACTGATCATCACTAGTCACTTATTGTCTTTTCATACCCTTAATGTGCCTCATGTCTCCTAAGGTATTCTCATAAGATGCCTACGTTATTCTTCTTACATCTGATTTTTCATTCCCTATAACCCTAATATTTCCCCTTGAGAAAAATTATTTTGTTCAATGATCACTCCCCCTAGGGACTCCATTTGTGAGTTGTAGTATAAGACCTTGAAAATACATGCCCTCCTCACAAATCACCCAATTTTCACATTACCATTCCAAACATCCCATTTTACCATATTTTAATATTATTTCCACCTCATTGGTTCTCCATTTTTGAGTTATAGTGTAATACCATGGATAAGACCCGACCTTCCTCACAAAATTTTTCAATACCTAAGTCACAATAAAATTACATGTGTTAAATATGAGATAATATATGATTTATTATAAGTTACATGTCATTGACATGATTCCTATCTTGATTTAGTATGTTTTATTCTTATTTTATTAATATTTTACTTGTATCTTCTTATTTTTAGATTGCATGTAAGAATACAACCATTTTTATTAAGTTTTTCATACATCCCAACTTTAATTAGTGTGATGAATTTAAGAGCATTTTGCCAATTTTGTTTCTCTTTTATACTTCCCAAAGTGATTTAGTATGATGAATTGACTTAATTATTTTATCTTTCTACCATTGTTATTTCATGTGCTTTCTATTCTATTACATTACTTTCATACTTTCGAATGTGATTTAGTGTGATTTTAATTGTTTTAATTTTGTGCCAATCTTTTTCATGGTTTAAAAACATTTTATCCTCTTGTTCACCATTTATTTTGGTTTATTATACTTAGTCATCTTTTATTATTACACATTTCCCATTGTGATATAGTTTTTAGTGCATTTGATTTTGATTAATTATACTTTTCCAAATCTTTTTCGCTTGTTTCTTTTTAACCATGCATGTGTACTCCATAATGCTAGAAAATAAGACATCCCACATATATTTACTATAACATATACAACCAAAAAAAAACATGTGCTATAATTAAATATATCCATGCATAAACAACTAAAACCAAAATATAACTCATGAGATCAACATCCAACTATCAAAACATTTTATCTCTATATATCATGTGTTTTTATACCATATACACAAATACATCACCCCAACTCTATGGTTAGGTTCTATCATGTCTATTTCATGGCACAAGTATGTTAGCCATAGATGCCTTAGGCTATCCCCTTTGCACAATGTGTTGTAATGAGGTTATATGATATCTCAACCCTAATACTTGTCCTTGTAGGTTAGCCACTTAGGCATGTACCTATCCCATCTAGATTGTGGTAGCTATGTATTACCAAGCATGTGCCTCTCCCACCCATATCAATGGTTGTAATACATCTTCACATGTTTTTAGCTACCTTATAACCTCCCCCACTAGTCTAAACCAAGTTGCTTGAGTTGGGGTAGATGGTACAATAAGATCATCCAACATAGTGGGGTCAAATGGTACTAGCACTTCATCTAAAATCTCATGGTGAGCTTCCATGACTAGGGACCCCCATCTGATCTCCTTTGTCATAGGGTCTATAAAACCCAAACCAAGATAGATATTATATATCACACACACACACATACACACACACACACACACACACACACACACACACACACACACACACACACACACACACACACACACACACACACACACACACACACACACACACACACACACACACACACACACACACACACACACATCTAAAAATATATTTATCTAAAATCATATACAAATAGTATTATATCTCAAATATTAACAAATTTAACATTTCTTACATGTTCCAGTGTCACCAACTACCATCTCCCCTTCTTATTTATCAAGCATGGTCTCTCTAATACCCCATCCCCTAAGTACCTCATATTTAAGTCACTTTAAAATCATATTAAATCCTAGATTCACCACTTATGCATGATTTTGTCCTCTCCTTAATGGTTCCTCTATCAACAAACTCTACCTTAGGATGACTATTGGGTCATCCCACATGATAACTCTCATATGTTCTTGATCATGTTGATGTCATCTCCATAAATGGTGTGCTTGAGGTGGATAACACTCCTCTTATTTTGGTGATTCTTTTTGTCCCTAATACACCCATAATTTCACATCCATTCCTTCTCTTCCTCTTCCTATTGACTGTCATGCTTGACTAGTCCATGGTCTCACACTTCAGGATCTAATCTATGGTCTCTTGACTAGTGTTCTTTCTCTTCCTATCCTCCTCAGATCTCTCAAATGTCATGACAAAAACTTAGGCACTACTATAGGATTAATTGGGTGTGGGATTCCAAACTATTATTTTAAATGTGCCACTAGATGTGGCTCTACACACCAGTTATAGTGGCTATGATTTGTTCTTGAGCCAACCCTACTACCACAGTCACCCAACTTAGACAAATAGTATCAATATGTTCATAGAGATGCCACATAATATACCATTATGTGACTATCTATATCACTATCACATGGGGCATGACCCACACTAATTTCTCTTATCTCGATATAGTAACCTAAGGTAACCTATTATCAACCACATGGGGCAACCTAATTGCCTGATACATTGAAAACCTCTCATATATCCATGTGCTCAATAACACCATTAGTCCCATGATATTATACCCTATATAAAACATCCCACACATATAATACATGAGTTGGACCCATATGGAAAACCCAAAAACATAAATTACTCCCTAATCCATCATAGAATGACACAAGTCTATCATGTATAATAGTACCCTACCATATAACTTGTGATACATGACTTGTAATATAACAAGTCCTATCATAACCTTCTAGATATCTATAATATGTGTAATATAAACATTTAATAAGCTCACCCTTATCCTTGGATAGATATTATCTAATCTTGTCACCCACTTGGCCAGTGTTCATCTCTCCTCCAAATCATTCATTGATCATGTCTTCACCGATGTCCCTCTTATCGGTAGTCTAAGTAATGCATGGACATCTTCCAGTATGATACCTAACTTTATAGCATCCCCATCTACCACCCATAAAAAAGTGTTGGTAAATCATTCCTATTCTCCAAGGAACATGAAAACAAGATCATAACTTAATGGGATGTGTTTCATCTCCATGATTCCTCCCAAGCCCAATCCTACTAATCTCACTCTATCTACATATGCCAATTGCTCAAATAAATTAGGGAACCACAAATCATCATTCAATCACCAAAATATATAGAATATCTTCAAAATATAAATCAATAAAGGATGTATTAGACCTACATGTATTTATAAACAAAATACATTCTTATCAAATTCATAAAAACAAACTGGTTTTCTTCAGTTTTAACCACATTGGCCTTTTTCAATATTAAGTTAGCCCATATTTGGTTGAAAAATACTAATTCAATCCATTTTAGCCTATGTATAACTAATTTAACCACTTAATATTAAGTTAACTGGTTATTTTTTCACCTAACCAACATAGTCAGCCACTTACTACTAAATTGGTCCACTAATTTTTCTTATGTCCTACCCACTACATTGCCCTAGTCAACTTTGTTGTTTCACTGCCATAACTTTTTACCTAAATTTCCAAAAATTCTTTGGGCATTTATTGGTCTGATTCCTTTCAAACCATTACCCCACTTAACCCCTAGTACCCCTAAAAAATTCTTAGGGTCTATTCTAGTATCTATATTTTGCCTAATTATCCCATTTTGATAAATTACTTAATTTTAAATAAGAATACTCAAAAAAGTGTTTTTTTTAGTTTTTTACCTATGTTTCACTCATTATGGTTGTTA
This sequence comes from Torreya grandis, assembly GCA_037957365.1. Taxonomy (NCBI): domain Eukaryota; kingdom Viridiplantae; phylum Streptophyta; class Pinopsida; order Cupressales; family Taxaceae; genus Torreya; species Torreya grandis. The sequence continues at coordinate 372,736 of JARHVA010004920.1, forward strand.
TTCATCCTCTCCATCTCAATTATCATCTCCCCACTATCCTTTCTCTCTATATATCTCACTCATTCTATCAGAACTCTATTATTCATAGAATAGTAAATGTTTCTATGCAATTTTCGCTTTCTATATTCAAAGAAGAATTAAGAAACTAAGAGATATGGTCAAGGCTAGAAGATAGCTGGATGTAGTCATGCACACCGTAATCCAGACGCTGTGAGGACTCCTCTTTGGCTGTGGAGGAATGACACCTGAAAAGAAAAGAGACTTGGGCAAAAGAAGGTGTTAGATGGATAGATGGTGGGTTGCCAATCGAAAGCTTGATCCCAGAAGTATGAAGACTTCCTTAAGGGATATCAACCCACTAGTCAATAAAAAGAAGTGTCTGATAAATAGCATAATGTTAAAATATTGAAAGTGATAAAAGATGGAAATGAAAAGGAAGTAAAAGCTTACCTGAGAGATGTTGTCGGACTGGTCACAGTCGCCGGCGTCGGTGATACTACCGGCGTCGGTTGTTGTGGTCTGCCGACATCGATTAGTCTACTGACATCAGTTGGGGAAGTGGCCAGCGTCGATCAGGGAAATGGTCTTTGGATGAGGTCTGGTCGAATCTGTGGTCCGTGGACAGAGTCTGGATAGGTCTAGTCTGTGGACAAGGCCAAGGAAGGCTCTGGGTCTATTTGAGTGGTCTAAGAAAAATTTTTGGGCTTGGTTGAATGGTCTGGGATCTGGGTCTGAGAGTCTGGTTGAATGGATAGAGTGTATGGTCTGACAGAGGATGGAGGCAATAGGGAAACATGGAAATATCGATTCGGGTTTGGGAATAGTTTGGTTTGGGGGGAGATAGTTCTGAATCTAATTCATAATACTTAGAAGCAAATGACTAGAAAACACAAAGAAAACACAGACAATATACATACCTTTGTCTTGTTGAAGGTGTGCTGCTACTGATGATCCCTGTACCTATGGTTGATGTAGCCTATGTGGAGGACCTGTTGCTAGTGTAGAAGTCTGATGTAGAATCCCTATTGCTGCACCTGAGGGGGAGAGTGAGAGGCTTGGCTAAGAGATTGGCAGATTGACGGATGGTCGAAGACTCTAGATTCTAGATTCGTGATTAGCTCCCGAGATTTAGAGTTTGATTAGAATTTGTGATTTTTTGTGATTAGCCATGGATAGGGTCAGAAGATGATTTAATTAAACCGACGTTGGCAATCCCGTTGACATCGGCCAACAGTTGACTGACGTCGGTGGGTGGAAAATGGTTAAAAGGGCCAACAACCCTGTTCTCCATCCGCCAAGTGCATAGTCAGTGGAAGAATTATCAAAGGATAAGATAAATACGCACGAGAGTTGGTTAGGCAGTTAGAGAGAAGTAAGAATAGGTCTTGGGTGAGTCATAGGATGGGAATTAGTCCAAGGTGAGGTGTCCAAGGCAAGGTGTCATGGGTGATGTGTCCAAGGAGGGGGGGTTAATTCAAAATAAGTTTATTATTTTAAATTAGTAATTACATGGTTTAGGAATGGGTTAGGAATGGACCAAGGGGGGGAATGAACAAGGGTTAGACATGATTTCAGTGTCTACATTTGCCCCTTTTTGTCTTGTTGGTTATTCTGGATGAACTGCAAGACAAAAATAGGAGTGATTGCCCCAGGTGAGGTATAAGGTGTTCCCCCCTCAAAGTGAGAGTCGAGGGAAGGGAACCGGAGATCGAGTGTCTATTTGACAGGGAGATGGATAGAGAGAGGGTGAGCAAATATGCTGCAATAGTCATGATTGTGCGTATACCACTTCACAGGATGGTCGGGTCAAATTGTCGCATGTCGAGGGTCGAGGAGTGCCAAAATTGAAATAACTGGCCCCAGCATTTAGTCATCTGCTGATTGGGTTATTCAATCGAAGCTGAAGCTCCAATGGGTCATCATGTTCCAGGTATCCCAGGCTCAGGAAGTGCTCCCAGAAACACGAAAAAGCCACAAGTAGTAGGGACCAACTGGCTCGTGATCCTATACTTGTGAAGGTCAAAAATAAGTCTGCAGACAATTTTGCTAACCAGTTGTGAGGTAGCATACAGGCAAAAACAACCAAGGCAACATTGCTCTGGAAGTGGTCAAAGGTCAGAGGAGATAGGCATGATCTCTAATGGTCATGGGTCAAGGTGGATGGATGGACAAAAGGAATGTGGCCTAGCTAACCTCAGAAGACCCCATGTCAACTGAGTGCTACCTACATAGCCCCTGTCATTAGGGCATCAGGCCAATCTAGTTCTCCCCAAAGGGGAGGAAGGGTCAAAGAGATTGATTGGTCTTGGTTAAAGTGGTCGATGGACTGGATTGTTTTTGGATGAGGTCAAGGTCAAGTGATGAAGAGAAAAAAAAAGGGGGGGTTTTGTCCATCAGAGAGATGAATAAACAAGGGTGGTCGAGCTAACCCCAGAAGACATCGTGTCATCTGAGTGCTGCCTACATAGCCCCGGTCATAGGGCCTCAGACCAATGTAGTTCAGAGAAAGGGTCTGAGTGGTAGATAGGTGGTCAAAGTGGTCGATAGATTGGTCTTGGTCATGATGAACAATGAGGGAAAGAAGATGATGTTGCAGCCTTTTCCATATTGTGTAATGGTGCATTCTGCAACATTGGTCGAGCGGTCTTTCATCCCTAGCAATTTTCCACTGTCATGATGGATGTATGCTAACAATGAATTGAGGTCTATTTATGCTTCAGCAAGTATTGGTTTATGCTTAACATAAATTGTGTCGGGTCGATAGTTTCCATGTGTATTGGTGTCCATAGAAACTATGTGAATGGTCTAGGTCATGTCATACTCTAAAAATGTTTGATTGGTTTAGTTTGAGTTTGGTTGGATAGATAATGATTTTGTTGGATGTGTGACCAAAATGTGTCAAAAGCGAAAGGCGAATTGCTCTTTCATTGACAAGGACCAGAATGACAGCATAGATAGGGGTTATTAGAACCAAGAGCCCCATTCATGCATGATGTCGTTGACCAGAGGTTGTGTTAGAGCGGTAATCGAATCACTTGACGTAAGTGAGCTCGAAATCCCTTGAGTGTGCAGGGGTGATAGGATTTATAATGAGATGGAAGGGGGAACACTGTTTGGTAGGAACAACTTTGCCCCTTTTATAGGTGACCCCGAGAACGACTATAAACAAGTCCATGACTCTAAAGTTTTGTCTGTGAATGAATTTTTTTTTTTTTAGGCAGACTGATCGATGCGGGAAGCCTGTGATGGGATATTGTCTTGCTTGGTTGTCATGTCGTGATGCGGGAAGCTTTGAAGATAATGCTCTGTATTTAGCAAAATTTATGCATAGCCATCCTTCGAGGGAGTGGTCTATATTCTGCTTTTTGATGTTTTTGATACGACTTTGGCCTAGCTGTCCTTCAAGGGAGTAGTCTAGTAAATACAGCAGTGATGATGCAGCTGTCCTTCGAGGGAGCAGTCTACATTTATAGTTTTATGACCTTAGAATATGCATCCCATTTTGATATATATTTTATTGATTTTGCTGATTGGACTTTTGGTCATGGACTTGACTATAGAGGTTTAGAGGGTTTCCCTTTTATTAGGACAAAGCATTCATGCTTGCCAAAAGGGTTAGGATTGAGGGTTGAAGGGAATAGGAATAACGGTGACAGGGAGTACTCAAGGGATCGAGCTCAAGTTAAATGTCAAATGAATAATTATTTGACTAATAGTAGACTGGTCAAAGAGGCAAGACATAAAAGGGGCTCAGGTTCTAACCAAATCCTGACCCATGATGGTGTTAAGGTCCGAGTCAATTAGGAGCAAACTTGCCCCATTTGCTTCGTTCCAAATTGGTCACAATGATTAATGACGGTTTGAAGAAGTGATAGGTGCTTGGTTGGGTGGTGTTTGATAATTGAAGTTTGGTCGAGGTTTGGTTGATGCTGGTCGGGGTCATGATTAAAAAGGTTGGTTGATGATTGGACTATGTGTGGTCGAGGTTTAGTCGAGGTCATGGTCGATGTCATGGTCGAAGGCTTGGTTGAATGTCTGGTCGAGGTCAAGATAAGGTTGGATTCCCCCAGTTGCTTAGGGAGAATGTTGGATAGATTGGTCAAGGTCGGTTGAGGCTTAGTGGTCAAATGGACTATGTTGATGTCGAATAATGGGGTTAAAGGCGGTAAAGGGACTATAGTCTAGCGTGGAGATCCCAATTTAACATGGGCCAGTGTTTGTGATTTGTCGAAAGGGTGGTCAAGAGGATCCTTGATGAGAAGGGAATCCTTTCTCCATTGTTGATGAATGATAGCTTTAAGAGCACAACAATGCTTAGTGTCATGTCCCAGAGTGTGATGATAATGACAGAATTTAGAGTTGTCAAACCAAGATGGTCTTGATCCGAGAGTTGATGAGTGGGGCGGTGAGGAAGGTTTGTTGACGATGTGGTTGAAAAGAAGGGTGTCATTCCCCAGACATTGGCAAATGGCAACCTTGAGGGCACAACAATGCTCAGTGTCGTGCCCAGGCGTGCGATGATACGCACAAATTCGAGTGTCATTAAACCAAGGTGGTTTTGGTCTGAGAGATTGATATGGTTTAAGAGGTGGGAGATAGATGCGAGAGGACTGCAATAATTGCCATAATAGAAAGGCATAAGAACCTGCTAACGGGTCTGAAAGTTTTGTTGCAGTGAGGGTTGATGACTTTGGTTTGAGAGGCGTAAGAGGCACAGGTCGATGGTTTGGAGAAGATATATGTTTGACGGGTTGAGGGAGTAATGAAGGCAACTTGCCTCTGTGAAGTATGGGAGTAGGAATCACTCCTATTAAAGTGGATAGATGTGGGCCCAAAATTGAAGGTAATGAAGAAGGTGGGGGAGGAGTCCTCTGGTGTGGTCTAGTGGCCTTCTTTGATATGGTTTGAGGGCCATTATTGCGAGAGGCAAGGTTAGATGTGGGGTGAACACCAAGAGGTTTAATATCTTTTGGTAAGGTGGGCGCTTGTGCGGGTTTGGGCTTAGATGTGGACGGAGGTGAGTGAGATGTAACAATCTCAGGCAAAAGGCAAGAGGAAACCGTGACTGGGTCTTCTTCGGTCAAAATAGGTGGAGAGACTGGGTCTTCTCCTGGTGGAGAAGAAATAAGAGAGTGCGGCTCCTCAAGAGAGAAGAAGGCAGGGATGATCATGCCTTCTGCTTGTGCTTGAGGAATAGGCAAGGCAAGGTCTTTGGATGAAGGTAAGGCTAATGGCGTAGGCATGGTCGAGGTGTCCTCTAGTATGAGAGAGGTAGATGGAGGACTAATAGGAGAAGAAAGTTCTTCATCCTATGATGGAGGATGTTGGTCAAGGACAAGAGGCAAAATAGTGTTGATTGTGTGAATATTATGGTCATGAGAGTCATTAGTCATGGTTTGGATGTTGTTTTGAGTAGGTGGATGGTTTGGAAATGGTTGTTTGAAGATGTCAATGTTTTGATTTGGCAAGGCATTCAGGTTATCTAAAATAAGATCCCCCTTGTTGATCATGTCTTGGATGATGTTCTTGAAGGTTTGGCAATTGTCGATGTCATGGCCGTGGATGCGATGAAAGTGACAGAAGTCAGCCTCCCTATACCATGTAGGGAGGGATTTTGAAGGGTTGAATTGAGGTGGTCGGATTGGAGGGAAATTGAGGACCCCCTGCTTGAGTAGTTTTTCCAAAACGGAAGCGTATGATTCTCCAAGTGGAGTGTATGAACGCTGGATGTACCGTTGTTGGAATTGTTTGGTGATGCTTGGAGATGTAGAAGGTTGAGGGTAATTAGTTGTCATCGAATATGGTGATCTAATGACCACAGTGTTGGCCACTCCTTTGGGTTTGGAGTTGGTAGAAGAAGAAGGTCTGGAAGAAGAATGGTCATTGGTTTTTGCATTGGTATTACGCAATTTGACCTTATCCTCCTCAATGGCACAGAGTTCAAGCTTTCGAGCCATGGTGAAAGATTCGTCGAAAGTGTGGAATGTCTGAATCTACAAGGTAGAAGAGATGTGCCTTGCACATGCTCGAGAAAAGAGCTTGATGAGCTCAAGTTGAGGTAAGGAGAAAGAGAGCTGGTTAATTAAGCCTCTCCAATGGGCGATGAAATCGACTATTGATTCGTCATCGAATTGCTTGATGGAGTAAAGGTCTGTGATTGAGACTTGTTTGGTGATGTTGATAGAAAAATGGTCGAGAAATAATTAGGCAAGTTGAATGAATGAAAAGATAGAATGTCTGGCAAGAGAGCCATACCAATCAAGGGCAGGGCCAGCAAGGGACATATAGAACGTGCATAAAAGTAATGCATCGTCATGGGCAATAAGATAGAAGGCATGTCTGAATGCTTGTAGATGTTGTTGCAGGTCCTCCTTACTCTAGAAGTGAGTGAATTTAGGAAGCTCCCATTGGTTGGGGTATGGTCGGATAGGGACGGAAGGATGGATGGGCTCGTTGCAAATTTGGTCATATGACAGGACATTACTTGAACCGAAAATAGAGGTCTCAAGACTGGACATTTTATCCATCAACATTTTAATGATGTCTGCTGACAGATTGGTAAATGGAGTGCCCCCTAGGTTGTAGGGTGCTTGAAAGAGGCTAGAGGAGGCATACGATGTAGTCGGTTGTACCAGTAAGGGGGCAACATACGGATGACTAGTCGCAGGGACATAAGTGGACGCCAAAAGTGGTTGAGTTATGAAGGTCAAGGGTATAAGTTGACTAGATACCACCAAGGGTGGTTACATGACTGCACTAGTAGAAGGATAGGTTGGCACTCCTACATTCATGGGCACAAGAGTGTGAGGGGTCGAGACAATCAAGTTCTGGTATGGTGTAGAGCTTGGTTGAATTGCGTGTGGTTGAGGGGGTAATGGAACCCCAATGGAGGCTGGTCTAAAAATGGATGGGGAGGCCAAACTTTGTGTATTGGCCATGGTTGGGTAAATGGTTGAGGCAAAATTTTGGGTAGTGGATGGTGTTAATGTCATCACCGCTTCACCCGAAAGGTCTCGCATTGGGTCTCTTGCGAGATAGTTTTGGAGGGCTGTGACGTTGAGGTCCAAGAATCTTTTGAAATCTTGGTCCCCTTCAAGGATGATGGGAGTCTGAGTTAGGGTCGGTCCTATAGGAGTTCTTTCAGTTTCTGAGTGGAACTCCATGATAGGATTGGTTAGGGATGAGAGAGCGTGGTCAAGAAGAGGGTCAGGTTCCAGAAACTGTGTGTTTTCAATTTTAGAAACTTAGAATGAGGTTTGGCAGAAAAGGGGCAGATTTCAAGGCTGCTGTTTTGAAGAAAAGGACAGTGACAGAGATCGATGTCGGTTGAAAAACCGATGTTGGTAGGAAAGATGGCTGGCGTCAGTCAGATAACCGATGCCGGCAAGAAAAGAAAACCAACGTCGGTGGTAAAACCGATGCCGGTGACTGTGTTTTCCAGAAAACCAAAAGATTTTGAAGATTCTTGGAAAAACAATGAAGAAAGCATCCTCACACACTCAAACAAGCAGATGAGAATAGAAAATAGAGAGAGACAGATAGGCCCTAAGCGTGAAATCCTAAGAATCAAGTTTAGAATCCTGTGGTTTATGCCTTAGATGAGTGTTTGGGAAGGTTGGCTGATAGAAGGTTCCTAGAAGAGGCAGTCTATGGATGGTTTCAGGTCTTGTTTAGGCACTCAAAAGTCTATGTTAGGTTCCATACATGGCCTGGTGCTAAGGAGCAAGCTCCCCTCACTTCACGAGCCTAGTGATAAGCTAGACCCACTTAGCCAAAATATACTTTCCCTATAGTTTAGACTCTGCCAGAGAACAGAGTGGGCTCTCCCCTTGGTGATGAAATACAAGTAGGATCACCGGGATGGGGTAAGGTATCCACTGGGGGATGAAATCCCAGTTGGGCCTTGTCTCAAGTAAGTTTTATGTTTGTTTTAGTGCATGTGGTTCGGTTGTGTAACATCAAGTGATCTACATTTTATTCAATATGCAGTTTGCTAATTACTAAGTGTGGACTAATGCAAGCACAAGTAGAAATGGAATGCAAAGTGTTTTAATGCCCCAAGTTGAAATGTGAAGTTCGGATGAAAAACAAGTTGAGAAAAGGTGAAGAAAATGATTTTAGACTAGTCTATAAATGCAAGAAAGGAAAGAAAATTCTTTTTATTCCTGCTTATAGTGTCATTTAGAAAAGAAGGAAGGGGTGAAAAGGGAGGATCCTAAATGCACCCTATATGAAAAGAAGGAAAGAAAACCCAAGGGAGACCCAAGGGTCCCACCGGGCGTGCCAGAATGTTTCTATGCAATTTTTGCTTTCTATATTCAAAGAAGAATTAAGAAACTAAGAGATATGGTCAAGGCTAGAAGATACCTAGATGTAGTCATGCACACCGTAATCCAGACACTATGAGGACTCCTCTTTGGCTATGGAGGAATGACACCTGCAAAGAAAAGAGACTTGGAAAAAAGAAGGCGTTAGATGGATAGATGGTGGGTTGCCAAGCGAAAGCTTGATCCCAGAAGTATGAAGACTTCCTTAAGGGATATCAACCCACTAGTCAATAAAAAGAAGTGTTTGATAAATAGCATAATGTTAAAAGATTGAAAGTGAGAAAAGATGGAAATGAAAAGGAAGCAAAAGCTTACCTGAGAGATGCTGTTGGACTGGTCACAATCACTGGCATTGGTGATACTACTGGCGTCGGTTGTTGTGGTCTGCCGACGTCGGTCAATCTACCGACGTCGATTGGGGAAGTGGTCAGCATCGGTCGGGGAAATGGTCTTTGGACGAGGTCTGGTCAAATTTGTGGTCTGTGGATAGAGTCTAGATAGGTCTGGTCTGTGGACAAGGCCAAGGAAGGCTCTGGGTCTGTTTGAGTGGTCTAAGACAAATTTTTGGGCTTGGTTGAATGGTCTGGGATCTGGGTCTGAGAGTCTAGTTGAATGGACAGAGTGTATGGTCTGAAAGAGGATGGAGGCAATAGGGAAATAGGGAAATATGGATTCGGGTTTGGGAATAGTTTGGTCTAGGGGGAGATAGTGCTGAATCTAATTCATAATACTTAGAAACAAATGACTAGAAAACACAAAGAAAACACAGACAATATACATACCTGTGTCTTGTTGAAGGTGTGCTACTGTTGATGATCCCCGTACCTGCGATTGATGTAGCCTATGTGGAGGACTTGTTGCTAGTGTAGAAGTCTGATGTAGAATCCCTATTACTGCACCTGAGGGGGAGAGTGAGAGGCTTGGCTAAGAGATTGGCAGATTGACGGATGGTCGAAGACTCCATATTCTAGATTCGTGATTAGCTCTCGAGATTCAGAGTTTGATTAGAATTTGTGATTTTTTGTGATTAGCCATGGATAGGGTTAGAAGACGGTTTAAGTAAACCGACGTCGGCAATCCCACTAGCATCGGCCGACAGTTGACCGACGTCAGCGGGTGGAAAATGGTTAAAAGGGCCAACAACCCCGCTCTCCATCTGCCAAGTGCATAGTCAGTGGAAGAATTGTCGAAGGATAAGATAAATACGCATGAGAGTTGGTTAGGAGGTTAGAGAGAAGTAAGAATAGGTCTTGGGTGAGTCATAGGATGGGAATTAGTCCAAGGCAAGGTGTCCTAGGCGAGGTGTCATGGGTGATGTGTCTAAGAAGGGGGGGGTTAATTCAAAATAAGTTTATTATTTTAAATTAGTAATTACATGGTTTAGGAATGGGTTAGGAATGGACCAAGGGGGGGAATGAACAAGGGTTAGACACGATTTCGGTGTCTACAGTAAATAATGACAAAATGAATTATTTTTCACCTTATTTATATTCACTATTTCAAAAAACATTTACCTTCCAAAAATTTACCATCAAATTTCTTATTTTTCTCATATCTTTGTCTCTACTCACTCTTTTTTCAAATTATAAAATGTTCTATAATACTAAAATTGTAGAGAATATTTTCCATTATTATATGCATATATTACAATTTTTTTTGTTTTTCCTCTTTTTTACTAATCTCTATAGGTTCACTTAATGTTTATCACATTGGACACCTTCACATTTCTCACATATACTTCTTTATCTATAGCACTAAGGTAAGTAAAGGTATGAATTTTTCAATTATGTCCTTTTATTTATCTTATTTTCTCCTTAGTTCACCTTATTTAGCTTCAACATTTTTTGTCACTATGTTATTTTCCTGAAGCACCATCTTGTGTTGCACTTAGGTGACACATGATTACCATCAAGTGGGGAATATGCATACACAATATTTTCAACCTTTATCAAATATTGATGCTTTATATCTTGTAGGAACCTATCGAATCTTAATCTTTCTAAGTACATTCTTTAAGGGGTGCACTAAGAAAGGGGTGGTAGATCATTGGTGTTTCATAGGATTTTTATCCCTTTTTACCACTTGTTATCTACACACTTGTCTCCTAAAAACCATTCCCCTAAGCTTTACCTCATATTTTCCACCCTCCTCCAGTTATTTACCATCTTCATTAGCCCTTTCCCTAACCTAAACCCCTTTTGGTAGTTTACATGAATATATCAATCATAGTGACCTTGTATTGTTATTTACAAAGCTTACTAAAAAATAGGTTGGCCATGACCAACATAGTTCATAACCTAGTTAACATTTTGTCAATTTCAATACTAGGTTAACTAGGTCAAACTTGTTAGCCTAAATTTTTGGAAAGGTTTAGGGTTATATCCACATATATAAACACATTCTTTTTTCCATTTATAAGAGAAGAAAAAAATAAGTAAGATATATTACATAATTTATTATCTACCATTCTACTTGAGGAACAAGATTAAGGTTTCATACATTCTTTGGAGATACGAATCTTGTCTTGTAGACAAGTCTTTTAGATTAATTGATAGGTTATGTATCCTAGAGATGATTTATCTTTATCATCCTTACATACAAAAATAATCTCTTATGAAGCACCTTGGCCAAGGGAGAGATTAAAGTTGGACAAGTTCATCTTCAAAGGTTAGTATTCCTAACTTTGTTCCTTCTATTAAGATTAGATATATATGCATTTGAACTTCTCTTCCATGTATTATGGTTTTGTATACATTAACATGAGTATATGTCTTCTATGCATGTTTAAGTTTATTTTTTATTACCTCCACATTGTGTCACAAGTTTTGGTGAGCACTAGATTAGATTTTGCTTTACTTGTTATTACTTTAGTGAATATGAAAATGTATGACCTAGTTAGGGTTATTACATTGTTTTACATGACTAGAGGCTTTGGAACCCTCCTTAGTGATATTATTATGGTAAGAGGTCCCTTGGTTAGGTCTAGTAGATTTATATTGGTCATGACTCCAATTATCTAATGTATCCCAAATCGAAAGTGTAAGTAAGATATATATTATCTAAAGTATGATTGATTTGTAGATCTATTTCATTTACCATCACATATAAATATCTCTAAGGCACATGAAGGACAAAGAGTTAATGACAAACAACAAACCTAATAGAGACCTACAAGACTTTGTGTGTGGGTGGATAGTGAAGGTAGAGAAATAAATATGCTTTGAGGAGGCTAATTAAACCTAGAATGAAGTGAGAGAAATTATACATAAAGTTTGTTTTAGTAATTTGACCTACCAATGTCAAATTACTAACCCTATCATTTAAAACTTTCCTAAAGCTGGTCATTAACCCTTTGTAGATGGTCAAATTGGTCCTTTATAGCCTTAAAAGCACTAAATTTGATCAAAAACAATAAAAATGGATTGTAAATGGGTCATTATTATTTCAAAAGGGATTTTAAAATGTTAAAAAGTATGAAAATATCCTAAGTCTACATTTTCAAGTCATGAAAAAGTCACTTGATATGTTAAATAGCCCAAAAAGCCCCTAAATTGACCCACATGTGCCAATTTGACTATTTATTAAAAAAGAGAGTTAAAAGTATAAGTTTTTGAATTTAATGGCATGCTATTCTTATAAGGACTTCTATTTCAAGTGGTGTAAAGTGAATTCTATCTTTTAAAAGGGCAAAAAGAGCTTTTTCTTCCATTTTACAATAGAAGTACAAAATCCATACATATTACATACAATATAGGTTATAGTTACCATTTTTATGGAATAATAAGGATTAAACATAAATTACATGGTAATTAATGGCCATACAGGCCATAAAATAGCTTTATTTTGGTACTTTGTTTGTTGGCACAAAGAGACATGCATGTAGGTTTTCTAGTGTTATGGACTGTTGAGGAAGGGTACAACTCTTAAATTTAGGGTGAAGAAAGTAGACTCAGAGAGATTACTAATGGTATAAGTGGATCCTAAATTAGATTATTTATGATTATGAACCATTTATTTGAATTAAAGTCAAATTTTACTACCTTACAACCAAAAAGGCAACTATTGTTTTTCCATTTTCTCCTCACCTAGGTAGAGTTTCAAGAAAATTCAAATTGTTATAGGATGTTGGGGACTTTTTATACCTTTTCATGGCCTCATTAAGCTGTTATTCATCCAATTCAAGCTCAAACAAAGGTCATAAACTTAGTCAGGCAAAGAAATATTAGTATGATCCTCAAAGGTGAATTATATGGTCCTTGAGGAGGAAGTTAGCTTCAAGTTTTCAAAAAAATGGTATTTGTAGGGTTCCATTAATTTTTACATGGTTTAAAATAATAATCATCAGATTTTCACCAATTTTTATGACTAATAATTCCCATCTCCATGCTCTCAAGGTGTCTCCAAAGGGCCTATTTAGCATAAATTAAGGAAACTTCAAAAATTTTAAGGTTTTGGAGAAAACCATGTTTTAAATTCAGTCTCTTAAAAACCTATAATGGCCTCCAAATACATGAGGTATGAAGTTTTTTTTCCCATGTTTGCACATATCCCATCATCTTGGCCTTTGTAAAGCTCCACCATGATCCTTCCCACCACCACCCCATCCATCCCCATCTCACTGCCATTCTCAATCTTATCATTGTGTTTTCACATTCATTCCAACCTCAATCATGTTTTCTTCATCATATTTCCACTCCTATCACCCTCAAACCACACCTCCATCCTAATATTTTAATTGTAAAGGAATTCCAAAAGTTGATGAAAGGTGCTACAACATCTAAAGGAGAATATAGGCCAATTGAAGCATTAAGTCATAGTGAAATGACCCCTTATAGCAGAGTTTATACAATCAAAAGGTGAGGGATGAAGGTTCATTTCATATGTTTAAGGTGAAATAAAGGTACTTGAAGGCCAATCAAAACAAGAGACTACTAACATAGTAGAAATAAAATTTTGATAAAGAACCATTAAAGGATGAAGAGGGTAGTTTGTAGGCTAGCAAGGCATCAAGTACAATCATAAAAGTACATCTACAACAAGGTTACTCAATCAAGTGTGTTCATATGGATGTTATGGAGTCCTATTACTATATAATATGTATAGGGTTCATGAAACCTATCAAGAGGTTTTTTTATGATGGAGACTATACTCCTTTCATTGCAAGTAAAACTATATTCACTTATAATTTTAAGGATGATCTTCAGGCCTCAATAGAGACATGGAATAGTGGTTAGGTTCTTCATAGTCATAGTTTGTTAAAAAGGCTCATAGGAAGGTGAAAGTGACTAGTAAAGGAACATCAAATATAGAATCAGTCAAAGGCCTTAGATGACTCCAGAACTTTAGGATGATAACCTAAAACCCACTAAAAACATCTTACAGGCTCTTCTTTCCTCAGTAAGGGATCACTTGACAAGTTGATGCCTCTTCTAGGTTTTGAAAATTTTTGATCATATTTGAGGTTTTTTTGAATAAATTAAGATTATTTGGGTTAGGTATGGATCTAGAGTAAGGGAAGTGAAATATCAAAATGAGATAATGAGAAAGGTCTCATCTATAGCTAATAAAGTGATCTACAACCATGGTGAGTCAATTGTAAGGTAACAAAGGAAGAGATTAAATTTCTTAAAGTGTTTCAAGAACAATAAAACATTTTAGTGAATTTGAGATATTTTTGGGGCAAGACCAAGATAATACTTAATTGACATTATCTCTATGCACCTATAGTCCCTTGTTTGTATAAGGGCAAGTTACCTTGAAGCATAGTCAAGAGCATGAAGTATGTGAGTTTTATCTCCATAATGTTTTGATTTAAGAGAGATAACATTATATAATAATACATGAGGTTTTGTATGAAAATAAATTAAATAAAAAATATTTCATTTTTGAGTATAATGCAAACTTACTTATAGCCCACTATCAAACCCTATATGTTTGCTTTGGGGAAATCTACATCCTAGCAAGGGTTTAGATGGTAAAAGAGGTTTCTAGAGGAGATTTGACCTCCTTAGGATGTGTTGAAGCTTCCAAGGGATAATCATGGAATAAATATCCTTATAAACCCCTTGTTACCTATCACCAAGTTCTCCAAGGTCTCAGGTATGTTGACAATATGTACTAGGGCTAATGAGCATGAAAGGTGCAAAGAAGCCTAATTCAGGGTATATGGTTTAGAGAAGGGTATGGTTTAGTGAGGTATGGTCTACTAAGAAAGTATATTTAAGTGATATAATAATGTTAGAGGTAAAATGATTTTAAAGATTAAATAAGGGTTTCAAGAAATTATAATTCACATATAGCCACCTAGAAACACAAGCTATAACCATCACTAAAAGCCATCCTATAGCCAAATAGGTGATATTGTAGATGGAAACCTAGGGATTATAGATTGCTAATTTGATATCACCTTCAAGATCAAAAAATACTTTGATGTGTTATAACTACCATTACTTGACAGGAGATTATAAGCCATCTCAAAAATTGATTACAGTCCCTACATCTGCACAGGGGCTTTTAAGTGGAAAAACATAGTCAAGTACTCAAGAAGGGTATGTGATCATATGGAGAAGATTAGTTTTTTGGAATGAATGCCATCAAGAGGATTTTTGAAGTTTATAACATCATGAGTTGTTTTAAAGGACTATTTTAATTTTTTCAATCACATGTTCATCCAAATTAGCCTCAATACCCACCTACAATCATAAGAGCAAACAATCACCTTTAAGATGTGAGTTAAGTTCACTAGTACTATAGTATGATTAAGTTCCTTATTTATGAGCATCATAAATGATAAAATACTAATAGGGTACATGAATTGAATAGTCATAAATAATCCATCCAATAAATATGGTTAGTTCCCTAACAATATAGACTTATAGTCTCTTAAACTCTCCTTTAAGTTGACAATTGGTAGATGAGAGGCACAATAGTATACAAGGTCATATGAATATTGTAATGGAGCTTGAGTAGGATAAGGAGAGTTATTTAAAACTAAAAATTTAACACTATCTATAGTCATACACTTAAAGGAATTTATACCTACATACCCATTGTATGGAATATGTCATTTGAGAGGCCTAATTGCTTTGCTAGAAGGATCAAAACATGCTTGAAATAGGGGTAGAATATATTTTCAAAATATTATAATGGATATTGACATAAATGAATAATATTTGACCTTAAAATATATGAACAGCATTAAAACACCTTCATTACATCAAAACTTAGTCAAATATGTAGATAGTTCATGCACAAGGGATCAATTTTGAAGGAAATTGAGGATTTTGGAAGATACAAGAAGAATTAGGACTTGAAATTTTATTCATGCAGTAATTATGAGTTGGATAATCTTATGAAAAATATTTAGGGATATTGGATGAGTGGATATACTCTCTATTTTGTCATAGTCCTCAATATGTTAGTTTGAGGTCACCATTGGAGTAGGTAGTGTTTTGGAGTGCCATAGGGGTTTCAAAGTCTAGATAAAAGTTTTAAAAGCATGGTATGATGTTTTTAAATCATCATAAGATAGTTAATTACTTTAAAAACTCCAAATTTTATGCAAACCATGTTCATTTAGGCTTTTGCAAGAAAATAGGTATAAAGGCCAAAAAAGCATTTTTTGGATTTTAAAGTAACCGAAACTCCCCAAAGCTCTGACACAACTTGTCAGATTTAAGAGCACACATGATTACCAATGTATAAGCAACTAAACATGCAGAATCCAGAAGAACAAATAACTATCAATGAGAAAGCACAAAGAATATGAGAGGCAACACACAATTGTATTCAACTCATTACAAAGGAATTTACAACAAAGAGGTGGCACTCTTTCTTCCACTTCGTGGGCTTACAGTAAACTTCCCTCTAGAGTAATCTTCTCTCATAGGTCACAATATAAGCTAACACAAGCTATTGTTCACCTCATTGTACATCTGTACAATCGATTACACAACTGTACTCCAAGTAGATCTCTCCATGATCCTGCTGATGTATTGTTGTCACCTTGGATCTAGCTCCCCCGCTGATCTCCTTTCTGACCCTCGCATTCACATACATCCCTGCATATCAAACCTGATCTTACTTATACCTACATGGGGAATCCTACTTGATTCCACCATGGGAAGAACTCTCCAAGCTTCACATAGCTCTTCTCCAAATTCTCCACTTAACAATATAGCCCATGAGTCTATTATATAGATCTCATGCATACACTGATTAGACTTCCAGCTCAAGACTTCGAACAAGCCTTTAACATGCAAACTCTGTGTTCACTTAATTGACTATTCATCAATAGCAGTTCAGACTGCCACAGGTGACCGACGTCGGTCCCTGCCCTCCTGGAGGTGACCGACGCCGGCCGATCATCTGCCGATGCTGGTTTCCCTTCTGCGTCCCCTGACCGACGTCGGTGTGGCCTACCAACACTGGTGACTGCTTATGCCAGAAACCCTCCTATTTGCCTTAAGGTGTAGCTTTTAGCTCCACACCCTAACAATCTCCCACTTGGAGATAAAGAGCTGCACCTGTACCCAAAACCAGTACTCTGTCCAATCTGCATCCTGGCTTGTATTCCTCTTCAAGTTCCCACTTGAAGACAACCCACCACACTCCTTGTGGTGTTAATCATGTGCCTGATTTCTTCATTCTCATTGTACCATCTTCTGCCTTGCTATACTCCCACTCAAACAGCAACCCCTGTGAGTAACCTGTAATCAACAAACACTTAACAGATGTAGGACATCTGTTAGTCAAGCTCACTCTGAGAACGTCCAACCTGGCTCTGATACCAATTGATAGGACCAAAACTCCCCAAAGCTCTGACACAACTTGTCAGATTTAAGAGCACACATGATTACCAATGTATAAGCAACTAAACATGCAGAATCCAGAAGAACAAATAACTATCAATGAGAAAGCACACAGAATATGAGAGGCAACACACAATTGTATTCAACTCATTACAAAGGAATTTACAACAAAGAGGTGGCACTCTTTCTTCCACTTCATGGGCTTACAGTAAACTTCCCTCCAGAGTAATCTTCTCTCATAGGTCACAACACACAGCTAACACAAGCTGTTGTTCACCTCATTGTACATCTGTACAATCGAGTACACAACCGTACTCCAAGTAGATCTCTCCATGATCCTGCTGATGTATTGATGTCACCTTGGATCTAGCTCCCCGCTGATCTACTTTCTGACCCTCACATTCACATACATCCTTGCATATCAAACCTGATCTTACTTATACCTACATGGGGAATCCTACTTGATTCCACCATGGGAAGAACTCTCCAAGCTTCACATAGCTCTTCTCCAAATTCTCCACTTAACAATACAGCCCATGAGTCTATTATATAAATCTCATGCATACACTGATTAGACTTGCAGCTCAAGACTTCGAACAAGCCTTTAGCATGCAAACTTCGTGTTCACTTAATTGACTGTTCGTCAACAGCAGTTCAGACCGCCATAGGCGACTGACGTCGGTCCCTGCCCTCCTAGAGGTGACCAACGCCGGCCGATCATCTACCGATGCCGGTTTCCCTTCTACGTACCCTGACCAACATCAGTGTGGCCTACCGACACCAGCAACTACTTATGCCAGAAACCCTCCTGTTTGCCTTAAGGTGTAGCTTTTAGCTCCACACCCTAACAACCATGTTCATTCAGGCTTTTGCAAGAAAATAGGTATAAAGGCCAAAAAAGCATTTTTTGGATTTTAAAGTAAGGATGACTTTTAGAGTGTTTTGATATAATGGTAAAAACAAAATGATGATTTTTTTAGGAATTGGGTGGTAGGTAAAGTTTCATTTTCATTCTGGTGAAGTTTGTCACTTTTTGTAGTTTTAGACACCCTTCTAAGCTTCATATTTAGATGCTCATATCTTTCACCACTATGGAGTTTAGATAAATTCTATTTGTATTTTTTGAGGACCCATATGTAATTGGAATTAATGAACAATTGGGAACAGTTGATTATATATACTTTATGAATATTTTTTAAGAGCATAGGCAGCCCAGAATGCAAGTTAAACCCTATAGGCAAATTTCATCCACATGATAACTTTTCATATCTTTTGCATGGGAATCAAATATTTTTAGGAATGTTATGGGGGTTAGTGTGATACAAATCAATGTAAATATTTTTGGATTTGAAGTTATTTACTTCATCAATCATAATTTTGAAGATTCAACTTCAAAACCCGACCCTCAAAAAACTAGTTTTGTGAAAAGTTGATTTTATTTCCATAAAACCATCATGGATCAACCTAAAACCTTTTCAAAATTCAATTAAATTCATAGATAATTCCATAAATGTCAATTTTATGCATGGAGATATATAGATGAGGATAAAAATCATTTTTTTGTGTGGGAAAAGCATGTAAAATGAAGTACAGGGTAGTTAAATGAAATCTAATCAATGGACCTCAAATCCTAAGACATTGTATTTATTATAAAATATTAATTTGATCATAAATCATCCTGGAAGTATCCCTACCAACTCAATCAAAATGGCTAGTCTAGAAGAAAAGGGAGAAAAATATGCCTAGTCAACCCTATTGACTGAATGGTGAGAGTTTTCTCGTCAAAATCACATATTTGGTGATGAAGAAAGTTGTTCCAAGTTTATTTCAATATTTTTGTAGGTTTCATGGTGTATTTTTGTAGGTTTCATGGAGTTCAAGTGCACAGATTAGCTTTTTGGCCTTTTTAGCCTAATAAGCCTATTTGATCAAATAATCAAGTTGGAGTTTGGCATTGGATGGCTAGCTAGGAAACTAATATTGAGTTTCTACACAACATATATGTTTTTCCGTGGAGATATCATGCATAATTCAGCCTTAAAAGTCTCTTTTCATGAAAGTGAAGGCTAAATTGGAGTTGACTAATCTTGTACTTCAGTTGACTAATTGACAAGTCATGCACCTATCCTTGGTTAACATGTTAATTGAGATATTTAACACTTCCAACTCACTTCAATATTGTGTTAAGGCATCAATTTTGGCATAAAATTTCATGCATAGGAGTTGTAATTGTCCATGGGCCCACCACTTTCCTTCTATGCCAAATTGAGGAACATGAAAATTTTATGGAGTTTGAAGATTTTTGATGAATTATTTTAATATTGTAAAGGGATTAGGTCTTGAGTTAACTAACTAAGACTAATAATTTGATCAATTATATGCCACTTTTGGTTAAAATCTTTATTTTTGGATATATATGTTGGCTTTTTAGCCATTCTTTCAGATGGATCTCTCTCTTGGCAATACTAGACTCTGTCAAGATTGAGTTTTATATCCTTTTTAGATTAATTAAATGACTATTTTCAGATTTCATTATGCTGATATAGTGTATTTATGTGATTTGATTTGCATATGTGATATCTATTTATCCCTTGTCAAGTCTTAATTCTTGCCTAGTTACTAGTTTGTTAGATTATGTAGGTCATGTTTAATGTTTTATGTCTTTTGGATGAGCTTATAATGGATATAAGTGGCTGACTAGTGCCTTGAATTAGGATTATCCCATCATTTCCTTTAGGATTTGATCACCAGATAAAACCTCTTCATGAAATATTGATGCATAAGAGATATTTGGAGTTATAAATTTAGTCTTTACTTGTCTAATCAGTGTTTTAGGAACTCAAATAGAGTAGATGAAATAAAAATATAGGTGTATCACCAATAGTAAAGTAGGATTTCCTTTTTAGTTTCCTTCTTCTCCTTTTCATCCCAACAATCAGTAGTTTTGTAATCAGTGGAAAGTGATACATTAGAGGAGCTAGCTTGAGTAAAATATAGAGGTCTCATATAAGCTAGGTGTCCCACAACTCAGATCATTCCAATGTTAGTCTAGGTGTGAATATTTTAAATCCAAATATATCAAGCCTTCAATTAGGGTGTTATCTAGATAGTTAATAGCTGGACCATTGATGAGACATCGTGGTGTAGTTGAGATAGGCCAAAAACTCAAACTCCATACTCAGACTTCCCCTTACAATCACCTAAAATAAGATAAGAGAATTGGCTTTAGATAGTGATGTTGGTAAAGCAAAATTATTTAGGATAGTGAAGGGATATTAAGGTATAAATAACATGATACAAAATCATGGAGAGATTTGAAGACCTAGGAAGCCATAAACATAATTAAGCTCTCAAAAGAACTACCTACATCTAGCTAGTTGAGATTCTACATTTAATAGTAAATGATTTTGAAGTATAAATTTTAAAGGGTTAGGATAAGATATTTAATTAATAAAAAACATGTCAAGATCTTATATTTCAAAATTTGAAGTTAGGAATCTAAAACACCAAGTTGGTAGACCAATCACAGTCCTAGAACACCTATAGGTAGTTGGTCACTTGTAGGTCTACCTATGTGACTCAAGGTCTCTCTAAAACTTGAGATAGTGGTTTTTGAAAGTTTTTTAAAGATATAAAAGAGATAAAATTTACCATATACTTGAATATCAATTAGTAGAGGAAGTTACCAAATAAAGGTCACAAGGTTAGTTATGTGCACAGAGTCCTGGATTAGTAATAAGTCTGTTTACCTAGCTAAGAAGGAAGTTATTTTCTTGATAATATAGAGTTTTATGGGGATTAGAGGATATTATCATGGTGATTATAGATCTTAATATCACTCTTATTACTACCTTAAGTATAATATAATAATAGATACTTTGCCTACTCAATCTAGGCATGACATAAGCTTGCTTGTTCATAGAAAGATTTTGTTTGTTGAAAAGATCTAACGAACTAGAGTAGGATATAGAGAGATTAATGTGATTTAATATGATTGGATAGTGATGACATAATTTTATCACACCCTTAGACACAATTAATAGTGAAGGAAACATAGTCAGACCATGTTTAGGCCTAATAAGGCTTAAGTTCATATTTATACCTACATAGGTTGTCTTGAAGAGATGATTGCCATTCAGGTGAAGTGAATTTGAGACTATTGAGACCTTAATGGGATTTTTAAATACATATATATACATTTCACTATTTTTAGATATATAATAGTGAATGAAAGAGGTGAAACCAATCAATTAGGGTAAGTTGAGCAATTAGGCTTAAGAACCCTAGGCCTGATCTAGTGAGATGGTTAGAGATTTTGATGAGGAAAATAAAAATAAAACCATTAAAATAGGTAAAGGTATATGTCTCAAAAATCATTAAGGTCATTGAAGATTAAAACCAACTCAAGAAAGCTCTCACAAAACCCAATTTTCTCTCAGCCCTCATAAAATGTTTTTTGCCGACACGAAAGACCATCTTTCATTGCCTTGTATAATCCAGATATGTTGCATGGGACCTTGAAATCCTATGGTAAGTTATCCACCCTGGTGAAATTATATATTTTGGAATTTTTTTGATGATTTATGTTTCCATATTTTTCAATCATTCTTAAGAACTCAAGCCCCTTTCAGGCTACCTAGGAGAGCTATAAGGACACGATGAGAGAGAAATGAGAATATATTCCTCAAAATGGACTATTGAAACTTCCAAATGACCTATAAAATTTTCAATACTCCCATTAACATCACCCCATGCCAATGGACCATACTTGTAGGTGTAAAATTATATGGATTAGGCTTTAAAAAACTATTTTTTGATATTCGGCAGGTCCCTATAAGTTGTTGGATCTTTAAATTTAGCATGGATAATAAATAAGAGGTCATATAAGTGAATAAAATTATTATTTTGGGTTTAAAACATGT
Source organism: Torreya grandis (assembly GCA_037957365.1). NCBI lineage: Eukaryota > Viridiplantae > Streptophyta > Pinopsida > Cupressales > Taxaceae > Torreya > Torreya grandis. The sequence continues at coordinate 394,795 of JARHVA010004920.1, forward strand.
TGGAATTATGTAGATCAATTTTTAGTCTCCTGGTAGGGAGGCCTAATTGAGGCCTAATTAGGAGAGAAAAGTAATAGAAAACATACTTACACTCACTTTTTGATTCTAAAATTTTGCATGGAGATATAAGGCCATACTACGTACTATAATATGCTATCATATTCTCACCACCATTTATATAACTCTCTACATAAGGAGGTTTGCATGATTTTAAGGCTACAAGGAATGAGGCCTATTTGGGGATTTTGGTAGAGAATAAACTATTGGATCTAGTTTGAGACCTAAAAATAAATTTTTTCATGCCAAATATGGTTTTAATATGCTATACATGAATATTGGATGATCCAAATAAGAATAATTGAAGTCTTGACACTTGTATACAAAATTGGCCTAAGGAGGTGAAGAGTCCTCTAAACACCTAGAAAGAAATAGAAGTGATGTGTTGAAAATAGCTTAAAATGGTTAGTTGAAATGTGTTAATGGTATATAAAATATGTAAGAGAACCTGATCTGACCATCAAGAAGTCCACTTATCCTTCAACATGTCAAGACAAATGGTAGTTTCAAGAATCTAGTCAACGTGTCAAGTAATAATTTTAACTCCCACACCACTTGGAGGGTCAGAGCATCTTCAAAGGAAATAAACATGACATATATGACCTATTGAGGTATTTACATAACTTATCTCTTTTTTTTAACTCATGTGGACACTTGTATACTCTCTCTCTCTCCTATGCCCTTCTTCTCTTCTCTCTCACTTGTGTTATATATTGAGCCTTAATTATCTAAGTTTTTATCCTCCACCTGATTATGGTTAATACATACACATTTTTAGTCTTTGAGAAATTAATATTAATCTATTATACCTTCCCTATGGACTATTTCAATGTGTATGAGAGACTAGTTGATCTTGCTAAATGGTAGATTCTCTTCATTGGCATGTTGTCATTGTTTGCATTCATATTTAGTTTTGAAAGTATTTTTCAAGTATATTGAAGTGTTATAATTAATTTTTCATGAGTTTAGTGATTTATATCTCCACTAGTGTCATGATAAGACCTTTCGTTTAGTCCTCATATCTCAAGCTTGCTTCACAAACCTTCATGAGAAATATTAATGCAAAGGGAAGATTTAGATTAGTGTCATGTGAAGATAAGGATTTTGTTTGAAGTGAAATTATATTTATATGGTATTGATCAAGTTAAAACTGGTACATAAACTCATTAAGATAGGCTTACTTTATGTTTTCTCTTTCCCTTTTCATCCAAATGGGATAGTAGTATAGGTGATGAGTAATCAAGACAAATCTAGGGAGTTATCCCTTCAATATAAAGGTTTACCCCTACTATAATAAATACATAGGCCTAGGGGTAATCCCATGTTTGACTAAATTTGGATAAGGCTTTAACTACCTATCCAAGGGTTCAAAATTGAGTGAAATTAGTTCTAGCATGCATGATGCAATGAAGGTCCAATAGAGTGAAATAATTCTTGGTGTATTCTTATACCTATTATCCTTTAGAGGAATTTGATAAATACCAATGGAAACTCCAAATGTAATCAGTTGTTTATGGCAGCCTAGGTACTTATTATGAAAATCATTTTCTAATATCTTATGTTTTATTTTGATTCATGAAGTTTGGATGGCTAGGTATGAGGATAAATTCTACTACACACCTCCTTATCAACCTTATCATGACCCTAATTATGTGTGTCAATAGACATACCAAGCTTGTTACCCTCCTTATAAGTCTTATCATTCCTATGGTTAGCCTATTACCCCTTTACATGATTATGATCTTATTGAGCAGCCCTATCGAGAAGGCTATGAGGAAGGCTATGAAGAAAACAAATCTCTTATTGAAGAAGATGGGTCTTCCTATCATCCCTATGATCTATATCAACCTAAATATGATTCCTATCAACCTTGTAACAAGTCATATCAGTCCTATTTCTATCTTAATTCCTCCTCATATAATTCCCATTATACACCTCAACAAATTGAAAAAGACTTGCAACAGTTAGACACTTCTTTTCCTACTCCATTTCTAAATCTAAGAAATAAGTCTAAAGCTTCTCCAATGGAATTAAATTTTGTCATTAATTAGGAAAGAAGATAAAATTCTGTAGAAGCTTCAATTAGGCAATCCAATCAACATGTTGAAGCTCACCAAAACCCTTACTATTACCCTCCTCCTCCTACTCCAATTCCACCTCAATCCAAATCCTTGTTAGCATTCATTAAAAATATGATAAATTCAAAAAAGGTGATGAGAAAATGGGATAAATAACTTGATGTGATCCCCATTCATCTCATAGATAAGTTGAAAAAGTTAGTTTATTTCTTGATGGATAAGTGGATGTTAGTTAGAAATGAATCCCGCTATGTCATAAATGATGATTTACATGAGATCAAAAGTTATATCCAATGGTGGATATATAGATTAGATGTCAGAAAATTAAGAGGTTCAAGATCAATTTGTATTTGTTAAAGATTCTCAATAAGGCCATGATGAAAAGGAAGTTCTTATTGAATAATATTGTCTTCCATTGCCCAATCCAAGTTGTTATCTCCCCATGAGTTAATTCAAGAAACCTCCATCCCTAAACCCTTTCGTGATCCATCAACACACCTCATACTCCCTCTCCAACCCATGAACTTATTCATCACCCTCCCACCACATCCCTTATTGAAGAGGAACCCATCCTATGGGAGATAAGTGAAGAAGATCAAGCTAAAGGTACAACTGATGAAGAAGATGAATCAAGTGTCTATGATGAAGATTTAAATATAAGTACCCCCTTTAGTGAAGACAAACACAAATAAATCTTATTGAGTGAAAAAATAGATGATATTGTTACAGTTGGCAATGAAAATCTTGATCAAGATATGGAAGAGAAGGTGTTTGCAAAGAACATCACATTGGCTAATTTGGTTGAATATCATAAGCATGACTAGGAGATTGGTTTTTAAAAATAATTGATAAAAAATATGTTGATGAATCCATAGATCAAGATGACTTATGGAAAAATTTCAATGAGATTTATCATGATTTTAAATCTCTTCAAGATCTTACACTTACTACTAGTCATTTCTAAGAGACTCTTGAAGATGTCTTGCCTCTTGATGGTGTGTTTCAAAAATAATATCTTATGTAACCCAAGCTTATTGAATTTATACTTAGCCTTGATGTTGAAGGTTATCTTAGTGACCAAGTTCAGCTTGACTAAGTACACAATGACTAATAAAGTGAAGTTAAAGAAGTAGCCCTAAAACCTTTTGATAGCCCTATTGTTCTTGAAGAAAAAGAAGACAAAGGTTATTGGAAGTAACATTTTGAACCCCTTCAAGAGATTTAATGCTTTTTCAAGTTATGTTTCCTATTGACGATCATGTTCACAAGGATATTGCTCAATATGTCTTCATTGATGATAATGATGAAGATTGGAATGAGTATACAAAGCTCCTTGAAGATATTTATGAGCTTGAAGTAGTTGATAAGAAGTTTGATGCCATTAAAAATTCCATGAAGGTCAAATAAGCATGCTTAGATGAACCATCACTAGACAAAGTTGTAGCTAAGGAGCTTCATGAGAAGATTTTTGAAATACAAGATGAGTTCAGCTTCATAAGTGACATGTTTGTAGTTTTCATTGTTTCATTTGACATCATGTCAAAAAGAGTGGTAAGCATGATGGAGTTGAAGAAATCAAAAACAAGGCTCAAAAGACAACTTGATCCATGCCCTCATTCATCTCATGGAATAAGAAATTTTACAAGATTCACCTTTGATCTAGGAGGAAGAAGTTGATTCCAAGTTAGTTGTATATAGTTTAGTTTGCTTATGTTGTTGTGTGTTCCTTAAGTGCATGATAGTAAATCTATGTGTCTTACTTTATTTTGTGTCTTGTTATCTTTTTTTATGTGCTTTAAAGGTTAATCAATTTGTTGAGTCATGATTAATATCTATTCAAGCCTGAAACTGAGTGCAAGAGACTCCATTACCTAATGTACATACAAGGCTACTAGTCCATTTTGCATTACATGCAAGCTACCTCTATGAATCGCTAATAATGTTGACCAAATTTTGACCCCAAGTTAAAATTTATCTCCCCATATAAACTGTACCTTTTCATATGCTTTTCATGCATTATATGGTCCCTAGAATTATTCTTAAAACCTTATTAGAATTGTTTAAGATTAGTTTGGAGAAGTTAAGGTAATGTCATGTTTTGTTCATATATTGGTATAGGCATGTCATGGAGAGATAAGACATGGTAAATTTATTTCATAGGTGACTATGGGTTTATTAAGGTCATTTTATACTTTAAACATCTTATAATAACATTTCATGATGTTTTAGAAACTTTGAGCTTCACTTTTAGACTTGAAGGTGTTGAAAATACATGAAATGTGATTTTTGATTAGAATTTATGTATTTCAAAATTTACCTAAGTGAAAAATCCATACCATAAACCTTAAAAAAATCTTGGAGAAGTTAAAAAACTACTACACCTATTAATATATCAGATAAAGGTCAAATTCTTTATTTTTAATGCCATCTTTAGGAGTTAAGGAAGTATGGATTTTTGTAAGTAACTTACATGTGAAAAGAGTTTAAAAATTTCATTTGAGAATTTATAGGTCATAAAAAATCTTGGAATGAAGTTTGAACTCTCATTTTTGTAGAAAACTACCTCTCTCTTCCATTGCTCTATTCACAAGCTAGTGAAGACCATATTTAATTGCATAATACAGGCCATATAGGTAGAGTTGGGGGATAATATTTTAGAAAATTTTTGGGACCATTATGATATTCTAATTTTTTAAATTTTTTTTGGATTGGTGATATTATCTTTATAAACAATCGCTAAGGATCCAGACTACTTTTTGAAGACTCAAATCCCTATAGGATGAATTTGGTGTAATTACATTGTAGGTGTAGATGATTTAGCTGCATAAAACTAGTTGGATTTTTTTATAATAGGTATATATTTTCCATACACTTTCACTCACCATGGTGTCATTTGTGGATGGTCCTTTGGTAAACAAAATCTCTCTTGTGCATAGTTTAAGGTAATTGGCAATTTTTCTATTACTCTAAGTTATTTAGGTGTTATAGTACATATGAATAAATTTTCATTCTATCATAAATATCCTAATGACTAGTCATAAATTCTATACAAATTTCAAATGGTCACTTCTTTCATTTACCTCTTAACACTATATTCTATGTGTTTGCATAAATAGGGTGATTTCAGTAGTTTGAATATAAATTTACAAGGATTTATTGAATTATTAACTTCCTTATAAATGTGTTAATCCAAATAATTCAATTATCTTGTATTCCTAGTGACCATGTTTCACTTTTCAAGGCTTCAAACACAAAAGTTGTAGAACAATCACTTGCAAACTTGTAGGTCTATAACTCCAAGGAACTCAATGTTTTCAATTTGCTTTTAAAGACTTATAGGCATGGAAAAATGATGATATTTCAATATTTTTAGGTCATATAAATATGAATATATCCAAGATACTTGAAGGCTAAAGAGTTGATGACAAGCAGTAAGCCTAATAGAGACCTACAAGACTATGTGTGTGGGTAGACAGTGAAAGTAGAGAAACAGAGATGCTTTGAAGAGTCTAATTAAACCTAGAATGAAGTTAATATCTATAAAGTTATACCATTAATGAGAAATCATGGTGTATTTGAGATATCAATATATCTAAGCCTAGAGTGGATCCAAATTATCTCTATCAGGGATATGGATGCATGGTTAACAACAGAGTAATGCCCAAGCCATTCCTTAACTAAACAAAGCATTATTATATAAAATTTAAAGAATGCTTAAGTCATTTCATGTTTGATGTCTTGAATCTTTAAATTTATCATTTTTTAATCCATTGGTAATGGATAAGTAACCCCATAACACACACATAATAGGGTTGTTTACAAGGTTTAAACACTATTTCAAGCCTATGGGCTTTCATTAGTTCTAAAAATTAGTTTTGATACTAACTAAAGATCATAATTAGATAACCAATTTTATATTCATCTTTGAATAGAATATATAGATTATAACATTTTGAAATATTTACCCATAGAGGTCACCATTTTTTGATGATCAACATTCCCCTATTCCTAGAATGGGGACCCTCCTTTCTTAATTTTTTAAAATTCCCAAGACACTAAGAGTCTTAGCTCATTTGACTGCATATAGATTTGATCTAATTTACCATTAATTATGATTCTATAGTTTTTGGTTAATAATTAATTTTTAAATAATGATTAATACTTATAAATATCCAAATTATTTCAAGTTTTCATCAAGTTTTATTCAAATAATGAATTATTGACCATGTATGGTTCAAGGATGTGCATGCGGGCTTTGCTAAGGACGCATAACTAGGATTTCTAATGGACATAAATGCAACGAGATTCATTATATATTATTAAACTAACATTGTGTTGTGTTTAAAATATTTACTTGTAAAGTGTTACTTCAAAACTTGTTTAAATTTACTTATGATGGGATATGACATTTTTAGAAAAGTAACTTAGTTTCTCATTTATCCTCCCAAGAAATAAAGTTAAATCTATGGTTTATAACACCTCACAAGACATCAAAGATTAAACTTTAGCATGAAAGGATAGGTGTCCACCTCACCAAGCTTTGAAATGACTTATTGATTCATTGATCCTCACACAAGATACTTGGAATAAACATATGAGTTCATGAGCTACATGGCATCATCTAAAGAGCTTGTAAGGAAGTTAGCCATTAGAATTCAAATATTGGGGCTATATGTCATGAGCTTCACCCTTATGAACAAACACATTAAATTTTAGATTTAATGCATCCCCCATGCATCCCAATATAATATATAAGCCTATGAAAATGACACATGTCCCCTTTAGGCCCATGTGATGGTTCAAGATGTCATCCCCACACTACTTCTATACAGAAGCCACAAGATTGCCTCTAAGGAGGTTGTGTGTCTCCACCCAAGCCACCTAAATAATTTGAAGTGGCCAATAGTTTTCCAAAGGAATTTTTAGAGAGACACCTAGTGCATAAAGTAGTGATTACCCACAAAAGTGATACCTAGTAGAGAAAATATACCATTTCGTATGAGAGCAATGTGTGGCACTCCCACAACCAATCAAAACTAAATGGCTCTAACCAAGATCTTACTTTGAATTAAAATATTCCACATGGTATGATATGGATGAGTCATCACACAAATTTACATTCAAAAAATTTGTGAGTAAATCAAAGCATACCATATATTCAAATTTTGACATAATTAAGAAACTTAGTCATATTTAGGCCCCACGGGTACCTAGCTTGATCAGAGGTGGTAGCCACATGTAAAAAGATGGAAATATTTATATTTAATTTTAAAATTGATATAAAATAAAAGGTTAATTAAAGATAAATTTGAATTATGGCTAAATTAATTACCAAAATCAATAGTTTGAAGATTGTCTCAAATATATGCAAATTTGATAAGCTCACCATTAATACGACATGAACGAGAATCACCATCAACATTACATTAATTAGGGTGATATTTCAAAAGAATACACAATCAAAGATATTTTTATTTTTATTTCAAAATTTATATGTATTTGCTCTCTTTTATATTTTTGCTCTTATAGTGAGATAAAGCTCAAGCTATTTTCAAACAACACTTCAGACTACCATTATTGAATCTTGAAAGTTATAGGCAAATATCAAAAGATGTTGACTGATACTATGAGTATTATAGAGATGGAAAAATTATGCCCCTCTACTTTGGGTAAGAATATTTCCTTTAGGAATGATGACTTCCTAGTATACTATAGTACTTTAGCTAGTTTCAAGGATACCAAATTCATGACCGAGGCCATATCAACTGATGACCTACATTATAGTAGCATATAATTCAATATAGAAGAATCTAAGGAAGTTGATGAAAATGATACCATGCCTCATATAATTCAACTAGATTTAGATATCCTATCTATAAATGCATCTAGTCTTGATAATACTGTGGCCAATCCAAAGGTCATGCCATGAGCTGACCTAGTTTATAATATATTTAAGAGATCAAAGTGTGAGGATAGGTTATTCAAATTAATGTCCTAAGGGTTATAAATCAGTTTCATAGTAGGGCCAAGATTTGATAATTATTATGACCTTCCATCATCATATATTGAGTATAACTAGAGAATCATCGATAACTAGTATGAGGTGTACTCCTTAGAGAAGGTCTTGGCATCATAGGTGGCTAACCTAACTAGAGATGCCTTCATGGATGACCAAGGGAACTTGTATATTAAATAATTTAGATAAGGAGTTATAATTGGCCTAATACCTATTAAATAGAATATTTGGTAACCCACATATCAACTATGTGGATATAAAGATTCTCCTACTATTATAGATAATCTTGGAGGATTAGCAAATTCTTCCATTTGGTGATATTATCAGCAACAACCTAGTATATGAAATAAATGATACTTTTAATAATGGTGACCCATTATTCATGATGAGTTACTTGTTGGATGTTATCTATGTAATGGCTTAATTAGGCTAAAATTCATGGTCTCCTAAATAACATAAAGTTGTGCCCCAATTATTCTCTCTAATGCACTTTCACTACTTCAGATGCAACATTAGAGTGATTGTAGAAGAATTATACCTAGTTGATTACAATTCAATCACTAAATGTGATATGTTGAGGGTTCCACTAGAAGTTAGGAAAACTCTAAGAGACATGGGTAGCTACTAGGTATACCTAGATTACATATTAATTAGAGTAGAGGGAGTGATGGTATCTCTTCTCAAATTATTGAGGTATGTGCCAATGAAATTAGAAGAAGATATGGCCTATCAATTACTATATGTATTTGATGGAATCTTAAAAAATAATAAGAGAAGTCCCCCATAATATTTCATATAATTTGGGGAGGATTAGGATCACAAAATAGCATGATATGATTATGGATGCAAGGCATAAGGACTCATACCTATTGAATAATGATGACTTAATGGCATGGGACCCCAATAATGTCATTTATAAGTACCTTTCCAAATTAAATAAGTATGTGTAAATGGAGTAAAAGAATCAAGAAGAGGTTCATGAATGGATATACATGGATGATATGAATGACGAGGTGATCCTCAAATATTCAGCTAGGAAGAATATTGAGCTAGAGATGAGGATAAATAGGGAGAAGAAGAAGGAAGATATTGTAAATTCTTAGCCACCACCATCTAATTAGAGAATGTTTGATGAAAATTATTAGGAGGGAGAAGAAGAGGAGGAAGAATAAAACATTCCTCTTATTAGGAAATCCAATTAAACCCCTACTTCTTCCCACTTCAGGAACTTAGTACCTACCTCCAAACTCTAATCAATGAGGATCTAGCAGCCAACTAAACCCTTCCCAAGGGCCTACATTGATATTTAAAATTATAATGGGGTATGGTCTCTAAATTTTGGATCATCCTAACCCTATTATCATTGACGTTGAGGAGTCGGAACAAGACAATGAGTTATCTATGGAAGAGTTATAAGAACTGATTGAGAGGAACATTTAAAAGGTTTACAAAAGGAAGAAGAAGCCCAAAACCACTATGAGGGAAGAAATAACTCCTCCACCAACATTTTAAGTGGTTTTAAGCACACAATAGGATCCTAATCAAAGTACTTTCCCATTGCCTTATTTACTAATCACAATTGCTTCTACTTCTAAAATTTCCCCATACCATTTCTTCCTCATTACCTTTAGTATCACCAATAGCTGCAACCACCTCTACCCGATCCTCAATCAATACTATCATGAGCCAAGTGAGTACTTCCTTTAGATTCAACTACCCTAATTTTTTTTCTCATACCACTAAAAATACTACCTTTTTTGAGGTAACCACAATAAGTGCCTCACTTTTTATTGGTTCCCCTATACCTAGAAGGCCATTGAGACCCATTTCAAAGCTATTTACCTTTGAAAATCCACTCAATATCACTACATCTACAAAGGTGAGTGTTTCTTCAAAACTACCTTTATTTTTTCTTAAAATGGGCCTTACAAAGTCTCTATTTACCACACTTGTGCAAATAAACCTAATGAACTTGTACATTCCTGCTACAACCCTAGCCTCTACCTCCATCCAAGTACCTATAATTTAATCACCTCAAATAAAGCCAACACCTACTACTACCCAAAACTAGGCCAAAAACATTATAGAGGAATAAAAATAAGAGAGAACTCATGTGATCCTCTTTTCACCTCAAATTAGGATGAGATTTGGTGTTTCCATAGGTACAATGAAGAGGGTGGTGATAAGGCAAGTTAAGCAACCATAATATATCTCAATGGTGGCCCATGAATGTGAAGAGTCCCTATTCATTTTGATACGGAAGAGAAATGTTGGACCTAGAGATGTGGATGAATATGTAGAGGACCATGTGTCCATAGTTGAAGCCTAGGTAGAGTCCATAGTAACCTTAATGAATGAGATGATGTAAGAGTTTAAAATATTGAAAGAGTAGGCACTGTTTACAACACCAAAAAATACTAAAAATCTAGGTCATTAATTTTATTATCAAGGTCTTTAAATTTTACAAAGTCATGAAGAGAAAATAGGAATATGGGACCTTTTAGTTCAATGTGGTCATCAAATTTGACCAGAAACTTGCACTCTATAATGACAAGTTGGTGAACCTAGCTAGAGTCGTAAGAAGTAATAAGTTCCCAAACCTTAAGGTTTTGAAACTTGAGGATATCATTATTACATAAACCATCCTAATGAATAGGATAAGGATATTTAAGAGGTGGATGGATCAGGTCAAGAATTTAACTACACCCTTAGAGAAGATTAAATTCAAGATTGCCCTTTTATTGAAAGATGTCATGGTCACTAGGGTGACCAAACCTGATGGCACCTTCATATATGACAAAGAATTTAGGACTCAAATGAAAGTGTATGTTGCTAAATTATATCAATACATTACCAAATCCAAGATAACCACTGAGGTAATGAACATTGTGGCTTTTGCCAACTAAAGACTAGAGAGAGCAGAGGCCATTGAAGAAGTACTGAGGCTAGTACTCATAGATCATTATAGGATAATATAAGAAACATTAGATTTGTTACGACCTATGATCCTAGACTTTGCCCAAATTGACCAAGATTGCCTATCATGTATAGAATTTTAGAGGAAAGAAGAGGCAGAGAAGAAATAGAGGCAACAACAACATGCATCTCAGCCACCTCCTCCATGACCATAAGGGATATTTTTCTTTATTTTGTAAATTTAAATTTAGATTATTCCATTTTAGTATGTGTAGTAATTTAGCCACTTGGAATTATTATATAATATTTCATGGGCCAATTTGAACTTGTATAAGCTGTCTTGAGGCTTATATTAGGGGTATTCCCACTTATTATAAATTAGAAATTGTTATAAGAATTAATGCATAAGAGCCAAGAATTTTAGAGTTTGTCCAAGTGCTTTATTGCATGTGTTCCATATTTTTTTCTTCGCATCATTATATATAATTAATGTTTTATTTTTCAATTACTAATTTAACAATTATACTAATGCATGCATCTATTAGTTTGTGTTTGATTCTAAACTGATAAGTCTGCTAGTATATTTTCTCTATTTTCATCTTATTTACAACTGAATGTGCTTATGTAATTTACTATGAATGAGTAATTTTTGTGTAATAAATAATTTTAGATTTATTCATTTACTTTTATTTAAAGCTTTAGCTATGTTTATTTAGCTTTGAGTAATGTACTAGAGTTGGTAAGCACTATTTTTATATGTTATCATAAGACTTAGCAGAATTGTCACCTTTGATCATATAAATCAAATATTCTCTTCTTCCTTACCCTTCTTACCTTTGGATCTACCCATGGCTAAATTTATGTGGGTTAATTATATAAACATCCATGGTTTATTTGTGTTTGGGTGTTAATTGGAAAAGATTAAAATAATTTCACAAAGATTAGCATGAAATAAAGTGTCACTGTGTAAAATATGTTGTCCTTACAATAGGGTTTATTTGTATACTCCTAAGTGGTTACCATATATCTACTATTTGATATATTTTTATTAGTATTTGTATTAACAACTCAAGCCCTGAGTCTTCTAGGACTTAAAATTGAGTTCATCACTTTCCCCCATTCCTTATTAACATAGGGAGCACATTAAGTACATCACCACTGTAAATATAGGTTTATTTCTAAGTTTCATCTTTATCCCTTTCCATACCAATAGAATTAGGCCTTATAAAGAGAGATAATTCAAGTGAAAAATTAGGGGAGTTATCCCCATAAAACTAGAGGTTTAACCCAGACTATAGGTATCTCACAACCTATAGGTCAATCCCATGTTAGTCCAAGTTTGAGGAAGGTTTGAATAGTCCATTTAAAGAGGGTGTAACCTGGGTAGCTAACATTTAGTTCTAAAGAGAAATTAAAAAAGGCATTTTTATATTTGGTGAAATCATAGGATGCACATTTTAAAGATTTAAGCAATCGTCAGTGAAGGTAACAAAAGAAAGGACCTTGAAGCTTTTGGTTCATGGTATTTTTTAGAGGGGTCCCCCATTTTGAGGAAAAGGGGACCTTTTGGTCATAAAAAATTGTGACTTCCATGGGGAAAGTAATGAGAATCACTTATAACCTAACCAGTTTCTTCTTCCTTCCTTGTTCAACACAAATATTGTAATACAGTGTCTTTATTATCCATAAGAAAGATAAGGTGCTAAATTATCATAATAGTAGGTAGAAGATTGATCTTCCACCATGCAGACAACCACCAACATGTATAATAAGTGATTTCCATTTTTAATTTATTCTTGGATTCTATTTGAGTAATCAAGGCTAGACTAGTTATCAGACTTCCTTCAAGGAATGTTTGGTTTGATGGCTTGGGGGGAGTGGCTGGATCATTTCTCTACTACCAGATGAGTGTCCATAAACTTGTAGAGATTCCTCTAGTCCTATCCATAACTTTTTTCCACTACTATCCAGGATAAAAAGCCTATGGTGGAGATTGTCTGTATAGCCCTTTCAAGGTAGACACAAAATTTAGATTCTACATACTTTATTTATTCTTTTATAATATTCTTATGAAAATATAATTATTTATTACAATTATCCATTGAGGCTTTGGGACCAATCCAAGGGTAAATAGATAAGGGGGAAGTTCTGAATAGTCATCCAATCCTTGATCAATTGGAATAATTTGGTATCTTCTAGAGCCATTATTTTAAGTGTAACTTGGTGTCTTTATTGGGGTGTAAGCTATTTTAAAATCCACTTGTTTCTCTTATGATCCTTGGCTTCACATATTAATGATGTTAAAATTTTCCATGACCATATTGGAATCACTTAGATCAAAGGTTTCAACATGGGCCTTCCTTATACTAATCCATCCTTTCAAGTTATGGCCACCAGTTGAAGTAGTTACTTATAAGGGATAGGCATCAAAGGAGCACTATGGAATAGAAAAGGGGTTAAAGGGGTGAAATAAAACAAAATAAATGCACATAATAGAAAAAAAACACATGACAAAAATAAACATCCAACTAAATAAAATATATCTAATATATTCATTACCACCTCCTACTCATATTACTCAAAAAATACATTGGAGGGGACAACTGAGAAATAGTGGTTCAAGAACTACCTATTTTTTAGGCCAAATGCATTATTCAAGATATCATCTATTTGTTATGGGCCAATCTAGGGGGGATCAAATTTTGAATGCTGGCCTTTCTTTTCATGGGCCTTGTCCCACATTAGGACCAGGTCCAATATTTTAAAGGTCTTGATATTTTCCCTCTTATAAAACCACCTCTTGACTATATCTTGATGTTTACTAAATATCAAAAAATATTCATCCTAGGGTTTCTCTAAATTAATCAGGTTTAGGAGCCTGGAATTCACCTTGTCATCTAGTTACATGAACTACTACATGAACTTATAAGTTACAATTTTAAGAATGACCAACATCATTGGCTCAAATATATAGACTTTAAAGAAAGGATATATTTTGAGGAATTGTTTATAATTGGTAAATTCTACCGATAAGGTGAACTTTAGCAATGAGTGTTATTCCTAGAGCCTCTCTCAAGATGATTTCTTGATGTCACTGATTAAGTTCTTATTGGTGAATTTTGCCAACTTGTTTCCTTATAGGTAGTGAATGGATGAGAACTTCAACATGATCCCATTATAATAATCCCATTATGTGAAATTTTTAGATTGTAAGGTGAGGCCATTAACACATACTAAAGAAATGAGGATTCCAAAATGATTGATTATGACATTCTCTAGCAACTTGATGACTTTGACAATAGTTATACTTTTGGTTATAACTACCTTAGACCACCTAGTGTAGTAGTCTATGCCCATTAGGACAAACTTATGACCAACTAATGAATTGGGGTTAATCACCCCAATGAATTCTATGCCCATTAGCATAAATTTCATTTTTAGTAAAGGTTTGAAATTGATGGCAAAAATTAAAATGAATGTGAACATATATAAATAGTGTGGGACAATAGTAACCTACCCAAAGAACTTTGTAAGGCATGGTATTTTATATGGGATGACGAGATCCCATTTTTTAATGAAAATGTGCCATTATCTCTTTGGCCTCTTATTTTGATACACATTAGAGGTAGATTCCTTCATGGTTTCTTCTAAAGAGAATTCCTTTATTTATCACATAGTGCATATCATTTAACTAGATGTCCCTTATCTATGTATGGTTGAGTCTCAGGGGTGCATGTACATAGAGTATTAAGTGCACGATTGGGATGTATCAGTCTAAGTATAATACCCTCTACTAGTCCACATAGTATACCATGATTATTGGGTCTATCTCCATGATTATCTAAGTAAGTTCTTGTCATTTGACTAGTCTATCTAGCTTGATTTCCAAGTCATATTCTTGGAATTTCATCATACAGTAGCCTCTCCTTTCACCAAGCTCATTCTAGCCTAGAATTTATTATATAGTTGGGTTAAGGACAATGGAATGTACTCTATTTTAGAGGGTATAATTCTTGAATTTATTCACTACCTTGACCATGGCATAAACATGCTTATCTGGGGTAGAATACCTAAATTCATCATCCTTAATATTAATGCTCATAAAATCCATGGGGTGTTCTCCTTCTAATCTCTGGGTGAGTCAAGTAGTAATGGTGTGTTTTGAAGCAAAAATATAGACATAAAAGTAATGTATATAGTTGGGGATGATTAAGAATGGGGATTTAATGATTACATATTTGATATCTTGAAAAGATTTATATTATTTTATGTGCCACTCCACTTTAGAATCCTTTTTCAACATTGCATTCAAGGGATTCACTATTTCAACAAATCCATAAATAAACTTATGCAAAAATTTGATTTTCCCAAAGAAAAAGTTTATTTCCTTCTTGCTATTAGGTAAAAAATAGTTTATAAATTACATTTTCCCTTTTTGGGTTGATAATAATACCCTATTTTGGGACAATGTGACCAAGAATCTTACTTTTGGTAATACCAAACATTCTCATCTTTGGTTTTAATGAAATGCCATACCTTTTAAATCTTTTGAATACCTTTTATAAATGGTGCACATGATCTAACCTGTGTTTTGAAAAAATAGTTAGGTCATCCATATATATTATATGCACTTACCTATTAGGCCCTCAAAGGTGAATTTCATTTCCCTTTACAAAGTGGCACCAACATTGATTAACCTGCAAGGCATCTATTTATAAGTGAATGTGCCCCACATAGTGTGAAATTATTCTTATTTATATCTCTAGGGTTTAACAATACTTGGTTGTAGATTGATAAGCCATCCAAGAAACACATCAAATGATACCTATTTGGATCACATCATCTAGAGAGGGAAATGGGTAGTTATCTTTATCTGAGGCTTAGTTCAAGTCTTTTAAGTCCACACAAAGGTAGATTTCTTTTTTATTATTTCATACTAGGACTAGGTTATCCACCCAAGTAGAGTGGTGAACTAGGAGAATTATCCCTACAAAAAGTAACTTATAGAACTCCTTATGAATCAGGGATTTAAGGAATTGGGTTTATCAACCTCTAACTTTACTTGAAGGGTTTTTGGTGGGGTTTTAAGGGGATGGTATTAGTAATTACTCTTTGTTTGTATATCTTAAAGTTTCCATAGGCTTAGGCAAACACATCATTATATCTCAACAATAACCTCTATAACTTATCTAATTTGTGATCTATATAATCTTTAGGGATTCTCCACAAGGGTGAGATTAATGATTTGGTACTTTTGATCTTCAAACTTGGGCCTTTTAGGTTAGAAGGTTGGGTCTAATGCATCAAACACTATTTATAGTGAAATAATCCCCTTCAAGATCTGATTTCCATGAGTATTCAAGATCCCATCCTTAAAAAACTCATTCCTAGGGTTGCCTTTTTCTTTCTCATCTATGATTTATACTTTAAATATCCCCTCACTACCAAGGATATAGATGATTTATTAGTCATATTTGAATACCTTGAATTTAGTCACATTGTATAGCATAGAAGGATAGGGGATGAGTTCCATAGAGAACTCTTACAACTCCATGTCATCTAGAGGGGTTAGGTTCAATACCATGTATGGTAGTGAGTCTACTACCTATATTTTCTCCTAGGGAATAGGTATGATATTGAATGCATTAAATATTTTAATTAGGTCCCAAAATCTATACTTATACCTTTTAAGGTATGATAGTTTACATTGAAACTTAGTTTTAATCTAGTTGACCACTATTTCAAAGTTGTTCAATACTCTTTCTTAGTTCATTTGCCTCATGTATCAATGTAAGTTTTTATACCAAGATTAAAGCTTCATACTCTGTTAGGTTATTCATGTAAGGAGATTGTAGCCTATAGGATGCTAGATGTTTCCTCCCTAAAGGGTCCATAAGTAGAAAACTAACCCAAATACCTTTTTTAGAGTGATCTTCATCTATATAAAGAGACCATAGTCCAAGTAGACCAAGGCTATGTTTGGTTTGGTTTTTGGGAGGCTTAGTGCTTAGCATGTAAATGCCTAGGTCTGAGAAAATGAGGTTTATCATCTCATTAATTACATTATATTCAATTATCATATTCTTCATGTGTAGTTCCATATGTATTCCTATTTTATTGGATACTCCTCTCCATGGTAACCACATATGGGATAAATATGTGTTCATGTATCAATTCAAGGATTTAGACCAATCTATGCTAATTAACATGTCATAGGATTTTTGGATATCAACCTCTTGAATATCTATAAAGTGTTAAATCCTAGGCTTGGATTATAATTGGATGTGGAAATTTATAATATCACCTATCAATTTCATCTCTAACTTGTGTAAATAGAGCACTACCTTATCCAATTTTATGGTAGCTACACCAAGTTTGTCACATATGCCTGCTTGCATTACATTGATTGACACTCCTGAATCTATGAAGTAGTTATGTATATTATTTTTAAATAACCAAATGGTCAAGAGGAAATGGGGAACCTCCATCTTATTATTATTAATGTGCACATTAGTGTGTGATTCTCTTAGTTTTATATGGTCCTATGGGGTCAACTTTGGAGGTAAAAACTTCAACAAGAGATCCCATTATTTTGTGATTTGTTGTAGCTAATGAAGGGTAATGTTATCATTAATCTTCTTCATATCCTTGTCTAGGTTGTAACTTCATTTATTATATATTGGTTGGGTTTCTACAGGTACCTTAGGTTATCGAGGTCTTAGAGGTGGAGAATCATTCCTAGCATTTTGGTCTGGTGGGGTCACACCATAATTTGGGGGCATTGAGGTAGTAAGGAGATATTGTTATGACCTATTCCTAAGGGTGTAGTTGTTATTTTAGAACTAAAAAAATTCTTGCACCTCACTAATACCTTCCTCTATCTCATTTTCTCCTTGGTTAAGGAAATCTAGGGTTTATAACATAATGAAAGTATTAAGGGATTTACCTATGTTAGAGGTTTTTACATAATTAGTGACTTCCTCTTATTCTTCAATTTACTTTAGAGTATCTGGAAAGTAGAACCAAAATCCATGCAATCTAGTTCCTCATGTGTCATCATGTTATGTATTCAACACCAATTAGGTAAAGCTATCTTGAATATATTTATCTCAAGGGGCCTATTGCATGTAGGTTTTACAGGGTTATGAGGGTGGTTTTAGCTCATGTTTGGTATTTGATATGTGAAGTTATTTTTAGATCTTTCAACATTAAAATTAATCATCTATCTTTTCATCCTTAGGAAGTCATTGTTAAGTTTTTATAACATCTGCTAAATGGCATCTAGATTATTTTTAGTGGACTCTTGAGGCATGGTATGGGTGTTTTTAGTTACAACTAACATCACTCAATTTTGAGTCTAAGGAATTAGATCATGGCCTCTTGGGTTTAGAAAACTTAGGTGTTGTTTTGAAGTGGGATGACCTAGCTAGACTTGATGTGTTATTAGGATAAGTTGAGGCATAAGTACATTTTGGTTAATGGTAGGCAAGAAGTTTAATGTAGGTATTGATGGTAGCATATAGGGAATGGGGATCATCATTTGACCTTAATATTTTACATATATATCCATAGTGATAACCCTTACATAAGCTAAGGATAGGTATATTATAGTTATGTCTCTGCTTAGGAACATATTTGTCTAAGGGTCTACTGAATTCTTATACATTTTAAGTAATATTTGAGGGTTGGGTTGGTAAAACATGGTTACCTGGCTATACATCTTTTAGAACCTACCATTAAGTTTATAATGGGATAATTGTGATCCATTTTGATGCAAGGAAACTAGTGGTATAGGACACCAGGGTCTATTAAATTGAGCTATTAAAGTAGAAATAAAATGGTCCCAACTTAGGATAGAGTCTTTAAGAAGGTTTAAGAACTAATCATAGGTAGATTACATTAATTTAAAATAGAAAACTTTGCATGCCACATCCTCATGTTATATATTTAAGATTATTAGGGTGGTCTTGTAGGATGTTATGTGTTCTTCTATGGTTCATCACATACTAGGGGTAAAATAAGGAAAATACCTCTTAGGGTTCTTAGGTAGATCATAAAAGACTCTTATAATGTTAATGGTTGAGCCAATTAACTAGGTTATCTTAGGCTATAAACTTAGGATAGGTTATGAAGATTAACTCGTAGGAATCATAGTAGGTTTTGGTTGACTAGTATTGGTTTTTATATAGAAAATCAAGTGGAAATTATCAGTCTACCTCAATAGGACCTAACCCTAGTAAAAAGAGAATTAGTCTCTGGGATGCTTCATAATAGAATAGTAGTTAGTACATTATTACAAGTAAAACAAACTCAACATATTCATAAAATGAACTAATAACAAGAACAAAGTGTTTAAATATCCCTCCTTCTAGTGCCATCTATTTTTCACTCCAATCTATTCCCTCTCATGAGACACCTATGATATTGGTCATTACTTGAAAAGGGCAAGGTGGGGATAACTACAAACTTTAATCTTCCATTTTAGGATTGATCTAGGGTTAACCTAAGGCATGACTATGGGTATTAGATTTCAAAAATTTATTATGTGTGAATATTCTCTAAGAGATGCACATCACCACTGAAGGTTCAATCCAATGTTCTTCACACATGTTAAATATTTTTATGAATATTTGAGTATTTGTGTTATTATTTCTAGACACAAGGGGAAATGGTATTTAAAATCCACTAAATAAACATAAAAAAGTGGGAAGGTTAGGGGAAAAAAAAGAAAGCCTCTAGGTATACAATGAGATCAATTCAATGGTTATTGAAATACGTGACTCTACCACAATTACATAATTCTAGACAAAGTTTCACTAGAGTTCTACCTCTAAGAACATACAGTGGGATGAGTCTAATGGAACCAAGAATATGACCTCAATATGAGTTATTAATAATGATGAGTACCAGGGTTTTATTATCAAAAACACATAAATGCCATGTGATAATTTATATCTTAGCACACAAATTATCTATACTACCAAAGGGGGGAATAAATAAATCATACAGAGAATATAATAGCTAAGCACAACATAACCACGACATACACAAAGTATTAAAGTGTTAATATAATTAACCTAGCACTAATGATAATTCAAACATTAAGACAAAATAAAATTGAAAAACATAAAATACCCTCTTACATAAAATAGAGATTGTATTCATTAAAAGAGTAAAATGTTTCTACAATAATTGATCTAGGTTTATTTTATAGTCTAGAGTGATGAAGGAAAAGTAGGTGAGATCCTAATAGTAATATGAAAAAACTTTAAAGAAAATTTGGTCAACCCTTAAAATATAATATAGATATTACTTAAATATATGAGTGGGGCTCACCTCAAAAAATCATGAATATTCCACCCTAGGCCATAATGGCCTCTCATTATAACTATAATTGTACTTCAAAATTCAAATAAAATAAATACTTACAAATCCATAATAGATCTATGGGGGAAAACTAGTTCACATAAGGAGGTGGATGAGAGGGGACAACTCCTAATTAATTTGACAAGATGATTTGTGTATGAAATTATAAATTCATCATGTTTATAAATAAATCCTAACTCAGAGAATATAGATCATACCATACACTTTTGATTGGGGACGCATTTGTTAAGAGGGAACATGACCAATATGGGGATCCTCTATACATGATTAAGGGATATCATACCAAAATACACCATGATATGGAGGGTTCCAAAGCCTCTAGTCAAACATAATAATGAAATAACCCTAATGGATTTTTGTGTTTTGATATCTCACTAAACTAACAACAAGTAAAGTAAATTTAATCCAGTGCTCACCAAAGCTTGTGACATAATATGAAGGGTTAGTAAACAATCAAAACATGCATATGATAATCTAAATTAATATATGTATGAGTATGAACCTAATACATGAAATAATAATATTAATATTATTCAAAACCAATACTTATGCTTCTTTTATCTACTAAAAAAGAGGAGCAAAGTTAAAGAATACTTACCTAAAAGATGAACCTGTCGAGACTTAATCTCTCTCTTAGCCAATGGGTCTTCATAAGAGGTTGTTGTGGTTTGTAAGGATCACTAAGAAAGGTCAAATCATCCAATATTTCTCCATAATACTATATTATCCAAGTAAAAACCCTAAGCTAAGACTCCTCAATTAGAATGGTGGAATGGAAGATTGTAAAGAAGCAAAATCGAATAATAACTCTTGATTACATATGAAATAATGATGAAATGTTCTTGTATATATAGGTGGAATTGACCTTAAACCCTTACAAAAATATTGGCCAATATGTTTTACCCAATTTACCTAGAACAATTTTGGATAATTATTCACTTGTTCATGAGCTAGGTCAGCCAAGATCCAAACTAGTTCCTAAGTGAAAATCACCCAAAACTATATAGGGTCAACTTAGTCAACCTAGTATAACTAACTATCAAAAGGGACTTAAGGTGAAGAAAAGAGGGATAGAGAGTGGAAAAGTCTAGAGGAGGTTTAAAAATAGGAGTGATATCTTAGGGAATGTTTTTTAGGAGTTGGTTGGATTGGTAATAAGGGACAACAATCTTGTGAAGCACCGATGATCTTCACACCCCTTTCCTAATGCACCCCTTAGGGCATGCACTTAGAGAGATCAAGTCTCAAAGGGTTATTACAAGATGTAAAGCATCAATATTTGATAAAATTTGAAAATATTATGTGTATGCATATGCCACACATGAAGCTCATCATATGTCATTAAGGTATAACATGGGTTGGTGCTTCAAGAAAGAAGATAAGAACACATAATGTTGATGATAAACAAATGTTACAATACTTTAAAGCATAAAATAACTAAAAGTAAATGACTAAAAGGGAAATAACTAAAAATTAAATGTAATGCATACCTTGACTTACCTTTATCATTGGATGGTTATTTACTGTGATGTTAGTTTTTATTGTGTAGGGTACAAAGACTACTTTTGATAAACCCAAGAATATAAAAATAAAGAGCAAAAATAAATAAACGTAAGAAAGCTAAGATAAATGGTGGTATATGGATGAGATGTACTTGTAAATTTTACAAGATGAGGTAATAAGTGTTATGTTAGATGAAATGACCAAGTCAAAAAAAAGAGTAAATTGGATAATAAAAAATCTAAGGCTACTAAAGACTAAAAAAATCAAGCAAATAAACCTTAAGTAAGAAAGGAAAACTCACCAAGTCAAAGCAAAGATACATGTTAAAAAGGATGGTAATAAAACATCAAGTGTATAAGTAGAAATAAAATGTTAAAACAACATTGATGAGTGAGTAATAAAAATCCTTATCTCACTCAACAATGGGAAAAGGTGCATAAAAGGGGGAAAACAACATTGTCAAGTGAGAAGTAACAAGCCAAACTTACTTAACAATGGAAAAAGGTATGGACTTAGGTGCCCATAACATAAGGGTAGTAAAACAATGACAAATGGTAAAAGGAAATAAAATGATGTCTAGGAATATAAATATATGGTGTAAAGAAAGTAATCCATAGTTGATCAAACTTGTGGTTTCACTCTTAAGGATATATAAACTTAAAACAAAGTAGTGCTAGCATGTTTTTAAGAGGTTATTAATAAGGGAATATAAAATAAGGTAAAATAGATTTGGAATAAAAATTTTCTTGTCAAGGGGGGAAATGAAATTGGTGTAGGGGAGAATGAAGGAAAAACCAAGGTAGAGGAACTCTTTATCAAATTCAAGTCACTCAAATTAGGTTTGTCAAAACAAGAGGAATTTTGACCTTAAGGACTCTAAAAAACATCTCTTAGACAAACAAGTCTTAGATCATCAAATGTATTATATATATCATCCCATGAAGTCTATATGCATGAAAAACTAAAATGGACCTAATTTCCCATTATGTGTTCCCTGTTACTTAGGACCCCCTATAAATCCATCTATCTACTACAAAAGTTGGGTATTTTTATG
The DNA here is from genome assembly GCA_037957365.1 of Torreya grandis. Classification (NCBI taxonomy): domain Eukaryota; kingdom Viridiplantae; phylum Streptophyta; class Pinopsida; order Cupressales; family Taxaceae; genus Torreya; species Torreya grandis. The sequence goes on from JARHVA010004920.1 coordinate 417,806, forward strand.
AGAAAGTAGGTAGCACCATAGAGTTTGTTGAATTATCATATTCCAATCTACTAGCCTAATACACCCCAATAGACCTTGGCTATATGTAAGACCAACTATGGAGTTTGAGCTTCAATTAGAGATAGGATATGTGCTTGTAATCACATGTTTTGGTATGATATTGACTTTTGAGATTTATATGTTTCATTTTATATATCATTGCCTTTTTTTCAAATGATTTGGATTTTAACTTTATTGATAGATTTTTTTTATTCCTCCTCCATATGGATTTATAAAACCAAAAATGGGTGTTAAATATGACTTTAATTTGAATACTTCGTACTTGGTTTCTAAAATAGAGCTTTAGAGAGCATGGGGTCTAAGAGTCTCATAAATCCAGGTGAAATAAAATTTATATCTTGACTTCAACCTTGTTTTATCCAATGTGAAGTGAAAGGAAAGTAAATCAAGAGGAATGACACATGGAACAATTTGAATTACTTTGAATTGCAAAAAAAAATGTGATAAAGGGTGAAAAAGGGATACAATTATAGTAAAGTGTGATTCTGTATCATAAGAATGAGGGAAATGGATGAAAACATGCTAAGATAGATTGTTGTGCAAATTCCATATATCAAAAGAATCAAAAGCTAAAGTTGAGAAAAATGATCAACAACTTGTAGCTATTGTAAAACACATTCTATAAAATAAATGATAAGATGGTAATTTTATGAGGAAGGCCAGGTCCTATCCATGGTCATACACTATAACTCATAAAATCGAAATCCATGAGGGTAAAAAAAAGTATTGGAAACATAAATGAGATTAGTAAAAGATGGTATTTGTGAGGAAGGTTAGGTCTTATCCATGGTCTTACACTAAAACCCATAAAATAGAAACCCATGAGGGTGCCAAAAATCATGTAAAAAGAGTATGAAAATAAATAAGACTATGGTATATAATGAGGAAGACTAGGTCCTATCCATAGTTCTACAATTCAACTCATGAGAGAAAAAGAGAAACCAAAAAACCAGAAAGGAAGCACTAAAGGTTTGTAAAAAGAGAGAACTTTTGTAGAGGGAGAGACCCATGTAAGTAACTTGCAAAAAGTGTTAGATAAATAACATAAAGAAAGTGTGAAAATAAGGGAAGGCATATATGTTAACATATATATCAAGGATGAGCATGTGAGAGATAATCATATATGTCTAAGAAAGTTTCTTAAAGTTAAATTACTTTGATAGCATGTAATGGAGAATAAGAGTGGGCATCGTAAGATGCCCAAAAGGGTAAGTATATGTAGGGATGGGCATTGGAAGATGCCCCAAAGTCTAAAAACATATGTGGGTGGGCATCACAAGAATCCCTAAAGGCTAGAATAATGTGTGGATGGGAATCAGAAGATGCCACATAAGCTAAAAATGGGAAGAAAATATAAGAAAAGACAAGAAGCAAAGAGAACCCCATATAGTGTCTAAATGGTTTCAAGTTGTCCAAGAAGATTTTGATGGGGGATATGATGCTTAAAGAAAGAAAGATGATCCCAAGAAATAAAAATAAAGAATTGAGATAGATAAAGAAGAAATAAAAAAAAGGTATAGAGTTAACTAGGTCAACCTAGTACAAATTATTGGGTTTGAAAAATGTATAGAGTCGACAGGGTTGACCTAGTATAGAAAATAGGGTCTGAAAACTATATAAAGTTGATAGGGTCAACCTAGTATATTAGGCAAGGGAAAAATAAATAGTTTATAAAATATTGTGTCAATAATAATGATTATGTACTAAAATAGGAATTTTTTTGCAATTACTTTTGAAATTAAGAAATGATAGGAAACACACAATTAGTTGGTTCAATGAGGTTGATCCAAATGAGGCACATATTATAAAACCTTGCACCAATGTTGGCTAATGCAAGTTTTGGTAATACAACATAAAATTGAGAAAAGAGAAAGAATTCAACTTGGAAAGTAAAATATAACTAAGTGGTCAACCTGAATGTTTTTATATGATTAAAAGATGATTTTAGATGTGATAAAAAGTTGGTTATAAGAAAGTAACTAGAAATCAATCTAAAGATGGTTTTAAGATGTTTGGGCTGAAAGGGATCTATATTGGTAATGATACAAGCTTGGTATAGGGGCATACCCACTCAATTAATAGATCACACTGATAAAGTTGTTAGGTTCTTAGCAAAAATATATCATTAACTAGATGTTTATTCTTGGATAGAAAACCATGTCAGCTTCCACTTTGGTGATGAAATCCAAGTATGTAGGGCTTGGGTAGATAATTGTTAAATTTCTTTTAATAATTTGTGATTTGGTAGTGTGTACATAAAATAAAAATTAGTGAAACTAAATAGTATATTAAAAACCACCTAGTTAGACCATGTGATCTATTCTAAGCATGCAATCAATAATAAATAAAAGTGTGAGCTAATTACTATAATATAAAGGTTAATTCCAACTTTGAAATATAGTAAAGTGTCAATTTAGTCAACATTGTGTACAAAAAATACATAATAGAGTTGATAGTGTCACTTTTGTACAATGGAAATAAGCATCTAAAAATGAACTATGTCAATAATGTTGACCTACTTTTTTAGATAGAATACAAAATACAAAACTACATCGACAGGGTCAACCTAGTTGAATATACAAGGGTAGTTTCAAAGACTACAAACTATCAAAATATAACTATAACAAATGATAGAAATGAAAAATAAGGATAAAAAATAACTTTGGTGGGTTATAAGATGTAGAGGAAAATTATATTACTATTAAAGTACCCTGATTTATATTTATAAATTATGCTAACTATGTCAACTAGGTTGACCTAGCTTTGCAAATCTTATTTGCTAAAAACATGAAAATGTATACGGTAAACTGGGTCAACCTAATATGATAAATTAGATGTATGAAAGTGTACAAGGTTGACTAGGTCAACCTAGTAGTCTTAACTAGAAGTCTAAAAAACTTACACAAATAGAACAAAGTGGTATTGCTATTACTGTGTTAAACCTACACAAAGAAGTTAGAACTGTGTTGATACTATCAACCCAATATTGGAAATATATTATAATAAACATTGATAAAATAATGAATAATGTGAAACAAAAACTTTAAGGGTTAGATTCATATTGGGTTCACCAAAATCTATGAAATTATAAATGCATCATTTCTATAAATCAATCTTAACTCAGAGAAGATAGAACATACCATATACTTATGATTGAGGACACAATCATTAAGCAAGAACATGACCAATATGGGATCTACTAGACCATATTATGGGATCTCTTACCATAATACACCATGATAGGGAGGGTTCCAAAGCCTCCAGTCAAACACAATCATGTAATAACCCTAAGGGAGTCATATGTTTTGATATCTCACTAAACAAAGAAGTAAAGTAAATTTAATCTAGTGCTCACCAAAGCTTATGGCATAATATGAAGGGTTAGTAAACAATTAAAACATACATAAGAGAATATTAATTAATCTATGTATGAGTAAGACCCTAATACATGAAATAAGAAGAGTAATAATATTTGAATCCAATACTTATGCTACTTGTATCTTCTAAAAGAGAGGAGAAAACTTAGAGAATACTTACTTTAAAGATGAACCCATCAAGAAAAAATTTATCCCTAGGGAAATTGGGATTAATAAGGGTTATTTTGGTTTGTAAGGATCACTAAGAAAGGCCAAAACATCCAAGAATTCTCCATAAGATTTGATTTTCCATGTAGAAAACCTAAGCTAAGACTCATCAAGTAAGATGATAGAAGAGTAGATTTTAAAGAAGCACAAGTGAATAATAAATCATGATTTCATGTGAAATAATGATGAAATTATATTATATATATATATATATATATATATATATATATATATTTGTATTTTAACCTAAACCCTTCCAAAAATATCAATTGATATGGTTGATCCAATCAACCTACATAATTTCAAACAATTATTCCCTAGGTCATGAGCTAGGTCAACCAAGAGCCAAACTAGTTCCTATGTGAAAATCACCCAAAAATGTATAGGGTTGACCTAGTAAACTTAGTACAACCAATATTTAAAATGGACTTAAGATAAGGAAAAGAGGGATGGAGAGAGGAAAAGACTAGAGGAGGGTGCAAAAGAGGAGTAATAGCTTAGGGAATGGTTTTTAGGAGTTGGTTGGATTGGTAATAAGTGGTAATAAGGGACAACAATCTTGTGAAGCACCAATGGTTTGCCCACCCATTTCCTAGTTTACATTTTAGGGTGTGTACATATAATAAAATCATATTGATGTGACTATGTATTAAATCTACAAACAAAAGTTAGAACTATGTCAATACTGTCGACCCAATATTGAAAATTTATTATGAAAAAAATTGATAAAATAATGAAAAATGCGAAATAAAACCTGTAAGGATTAGATTAATGTTGGATTCACCATAATATATGTACTAAAATATTAATCATGTATATAAATCAATCCTAAATCAGATAAGATAGATCATACCATATACTTCATATTGGGGACACACTTGTTAAGCAAGAACATGACTAATATTGGGATCTGCTAGACCTGATTATGGAACTTCTTACCATAATACACCATGATAGGGAGGGTTCCAAATCCTCTAGTAAAAAAAATCACATAATAACCCTAAGGGAGTCCTATGTTTTGATATCTCACCAAACTAACAATAAGTAAAGTAAATTTAAGCTAGTGCTCACCAAAGCTTGTGGCACAATATGAAGGGTTAGTAAACAATCAAAACATGCATAGGAGAATATTAATTAAGATATGTATGAGTAATATCCTAATACATGAAATAAGAAGAATAATATTATTCAAATCCAATAATTATGCTACTTTTATATACTAAAAGAGATGAGCAATGTTAGAGAATACTTACCTGAAAGATGAACCCATCGAGATTCAATCTCTCCCTTGGCCAATGGGGCTTTATAAGAGGTTATTTTGGTTTGTAAGGATCACTAAGAAATTCCAAAGCATCCAAGACTTCTATAAAATACTATATTCTGCAAGTATAAACCTTAATCTAAGACACTTCAAGTAGAATGGTGGAAAAGTATATTGTAAAGAAGCACACGTGAATAATAATGATGAAATGATCTTATATATAGGTGGATTTTACCCTAAACCCTTCCAAAAATATTGGTCAACAAGGTCAACCCAATTAACCTATCATAATTTTAGATAATTATTCACTATGTCATAAACTAGGTCGGCCAAGATCCAAACTAGTCCTTAAGTGAAAATCACCCAAAACTATACAAGGTCAACACAGTCAACTAATACAAGTGATCATTAAATGGGACTTAAAGTAATAAAAAGAGGGATGGAGAGTGGAAAATATTAGAGGAGGGTGAAAAATATAAGTAATAACTTATGGAATGTTTTTTAGGAGTTATTTATATTGGTAATAAGTTGTAATAAGGGACAATAATCCTATGAAGCACTAGTGGTCTCCCACCCCTTTCCCAATGTACCTCTTAAGGCATACACTTAGAGAGATTGAGTCTCAATGGGTTATTACAAGATATAAAGAGTCATTATTTGATAAAATTTGAAAATATTATGTGTATACACTCTAAACTACCAACACAACTACCACGAGGTTAAACTCTTGGTCTAACTTAGCTAAGTTCAATGGGGGATCCTTGAAGATCACCTTAGCCTAAGTTATTAGTCTCTAAGATATTTGAAAAGATACTTTAATTTATTCTTAGACTCTATATGCTTGTTTGATGCTCACCATGGAATAATTTTATAGGTATAACACCACCTAGGCCCCTTCTTAGTTTGCCTTGGATACCTTTTCCCTTATAACCTAGTTTAATTGACCTAGGTGGACCCTAAATTCCACTCGGTTAAGAAAGGTGTCATCTAGGTGGAATAGAATATAGATTTTGACCTATTTCAATAAGGTTAATATCTTATTATATCACTATTATAAGGGTATCATCATAGTTTAGGCCAAATTCAACCATTCCTCTATTGAAACTCTCATGTTCTTGGCATATGTTTGGTATAACCCCAAGTTTAAGGTTGGAATAAGCTTAACCTCCAAGAACATTCCCTTATTGAACACAATGTTTATCTTTAAACACTTCCCATTGATTTCCATGATCCTCTCCATGTAGGCTTGATTACATTATATAATTTCATTAGTCTCAGCCTGAGTCTCCACTATTTTCCCAAGGATTGAAAAACTAATAGGAGGGTATCCTTGACCTACCCAATTAGCCTAACTAGGAATGTGTTACAAGTTGTCTGATGCCATATGTTTGAACATGTCATTCATGTTAATATGAGAGTTGTATTTGATACCAAATAAATATTTACGTTAATTTTTACAAGAAGGTGGCTATGGTCATTCATTTGAGATTGCTAGTGTAGCTTTGAGTGATCCATTAGAGTGTCTTGTTAAGCATTATAAGGTGTGATGAAATGAGTGGATATAGGCTTGGTAGCTTGTTGAGAAGAGTAGTATGAGACTCATGTGAAGAAGTTTGGGAAAATTTTATATTATTATGGTGTCATTTTACATGTGTATTAGGTTTTAAGAATAATACAAGAGGTTTCAAAGTGTGATCAAGGTCCAAGTATAACTGACAGTCCTAGGCTTGAAGTGTAAAGAGATAAAATATGAACAAATGGGGTATGCGATTTATGGTCCATGGAAATATTGATAAAATAAGAATGGATTGAGGTGTCAAATTTTGTTTCAATAATTTTGATGACGTTTCAAGTCTTGAGTTGAAGGATAAATAAAGGAAATGAGTTTGAAGATCTCTTGTGTATATACATTGAAGAGTTATAGACCCAAGAAGGTTTTTTTTATTCTCATTGGCATGTATAAACTTTACATTTTATCTTAAGTCTTTGAGGAGACATGGTTAAGGTACCTAAATAATATTTCCAAGTAGTAGTTTTATATTTGAGGGGAAATACTATATAAACAATCATTAACACAAGAACATGTGTTAAACCCTCTCAAAACCCTCTTAGTGACCCAATTAGAGAGATATTATTGGAAATGGTCTAGAATGGATTAGTAAGTCTATTTTAATGATTGAAGGTGGTAGATTACTCCCTCAGCAATATCTATATGGTAGTGGTATGTCAAGACAGTAAGTGAAACCTACATAAAACCCCTTGTTTCTCATAAATTTGATATAACATGAAG